>OY735224.1:3463822-3586322 GCA_963457665.1 Thysanoteuthis rhombus | reverse complement strand
TACATAAAATAAACAATTGAAGAAAAATGGGGTTGCTGCAGGAATCGGACCTGCCACTTCCAAGTAGCGATGCTCTTACCATTAAACTAAACAGCCACCAGTAAAACAAAGGTCCAAATCACTGTTTTCACTCCAAATCCTCATCTAGTTTATTCTTGGTCCATAACTGCTCTATTTGTTTATTTGAACACGACAGATATGTATTGAGAAATGGATATTTGATCAGATAAAATGATTATAAATTGCGTTATATTATAAGAGCAATGGTACATTAAAGCAGATACCCTATCGGTTCGATACAGGTATCAACCCCACTTTATTCAATTGTTTATTCTATTTACTATATCTAGGCCAAATGATACATTCACTGTGTAATAACAGGAGATTATTTCAAGAAGAGTTTCAAAAAAACATAACACAACTTCTAATCATCTCCGTCAGATTATGTATTCATTTTTTAATAATATAATTGTCCATTTTGAAACCAACAAATAGAGCAGATATTGAAGGTGAATGAACAAAACAAGACTTTTGAGTCAAAACAGTTGATTGGGCCTTTACCAGTGGCCATTTAGCCCAAGGGTAAGTGCAACGCTATGTTGAAGCGGTTACCCTATCAGTTGCAGGTTCACTTCCTGCGGCAGGCCCATTTTCTGCCATTCTTTATTCATCAGATTTGCAGAAGACATCGTCCTTTTTGCAGAGAACCTTCACAACCTTTAATCGATACAAGAGGAACTGAATGAAAAGCAAGAAAGTCAGCCTTCACATGAACTTCAGCTAAACAAAGGTCATGCGAAACGATCACATCGAAAATAAACATGAAAACAAGACCATCCCAATAATCCTAAAAAGAAGAGTATACAACCAATGCATCTTCCCAATAGTCACTTAGGGAGCTGAAACATGGAACCTAACCAAGAGACAGACCCACAAACTGGGAACCACACAGCATGAAACCAAGACAGCACAATATATCAGGGAAAAAACAGGAGCCTGACACATCATAGAAAGTGTTAGAAAACTCAAATGGCCATGGGCTGGTCATGTTGCAAGAATGACAGACAACCGATGGACATCACCGATCACAACATAGATCACATGCAAAACCAAAGTTGGCAGCACAAAATATGGAGCGACGAACGAGACAAGTTCAGAAAGTATTTGCTCCCTGAGTAAATTGGCAAATCCTGGAAATGGTCTTTGTCCAACAATGGACGTTAAAAGACTGATGATGATAATGATATATATATATATATATATATGTACTAGCATAGTAAATAGGTATGAAAGGGTTTATTTATGCATGGATTGGTTCTCCTGTCTAAGATCAAAGTATCTGTTTTGCTTAGGGTCAAGGACACCCTCCCCTCACCTCAGCATGGCTATGCAAAAGATAAACAAACCATCGTTTATAAAGATAAAATCTGCTCATTATTTAAACAAGCACTAAATCTGTTTTCTATTGTCTAAGATTGCTCGGACAATAATGGATTCTGAGTGGGGGCATGGCGAATCAACTTATTACTGGAGCAACTCTTCCATGTGTGTTAGCTTTTTTTGATCTCCTCGATAGATTCTGAACAAGATTTTAGGAGGGAGAAAAATGTCCCAGCTTGGAAAGATGTTCTGTTAACTGGCAGGAGAACATAGGCTGAGACAGCCACAGAATAATCTAATTGCTTCAAACAGCACCTGGTATTTCTAGACAGTCACCAATCTAGGTAATGGCCAGGCTTGATATCACTTGACTTTCGGTGATCTTATAAGAAGCCGTGTATCCCACGCAAGTAGGCCGTATTGAATGAACACATATATACCTCCTCTAAGGCAAAGCTAGAGAATAAGAGAAAAAGAAAAAATAATTTTCAATCGACCACTCCTAACGAGAGAGCCACAATAGAGAGAAAAACAAACAAAACAAAACAAAATAACCACAACTATGCAAGCAGCTATGATGATCACAGTAGGATGAATCCTACTGACATGATTTTGTTTTTCAATCATTATTCCCTCCTTCCACAAAATACAATAGAAATTCATCGAGAACTTTTGGAAATAGTGTACATACAAACAGACAGAGGGATTGATTGATTGCTACGAGTGAATGCATATACAGATACACCCTGATAAGTGTGATTAATTCATTCTGAAATTTTCCAGACTATTGAAAACTTGCAAGCAAGATACAAGATCTTATTTATCTGTGTCAACAAATTTGAAAAAAAAGGTAAATGTTTTTTTTCGTTGTGTCCATATGGTCGTTTTTTCGTCTTTCCACACGATATCCCTGAAAGTACCGGATAATGAAATTTCGGATGGGGGGGGGCAACAGGGCAAGAAAGAGGTGGCAAAGTTTTATGGCGGATCCAGGAATTTTTTCTAAGGATATTTCTCCGGTTTTTTTTTCTAATTACATTCATATATATATATATATATATATATATATATATATATATGCTCATAACACACGATACCTCCAAAAGTTACGAGAAAAATTTCAAAGACGTTCTGTGGAAGGGTGGACAATAGGCTACGGAAGGAGTGATTGAATTTTGGGGGTAGATCCATGCACAAGTATCTCCTCAACATTGTACTTATATGACCACATAATATTGCCGAATTTCATGTTTGTCTACACAATATCTCCAGAAGTTCTCAATGCATTCTAATGATATTTTGCAGAATGATGGATGATAGGCTCTGAAGCAAGTTTTCAGGTGGATCCCTGACAATGGTATTAGCGGAGGTATCCGTTCCAGGGGCACTTTCTAGTTATAAATTTGATGTTCGACTTTTTCCAGCTTATACGTACGTTACTTATGTTATTCAGCAAGGCTTCGGTTGTACATCAAAACCCACATGAACTTGTACTATTCGAGGAAATGCTCCACATTTTCTAACTTTATAAACTTACAAAAAAAGCAGCAGCAGAAATGTATAAAATAAATAAACCACACCTATGTGGACAGGTAGGTATTTATTTGCTTCCTTAATAGGTTAGAATGTGACACAAGGTCGAGTTTAACCTGAGGTGAGGTGTGGAACTTGCAGACCCCACAACTGCAGGATGAGGGGGCACTGGAGCTCTGGGGGTGCAATACATCAAAGGAATCCAGAAAAATCTAAAAAATAATCTTTAAAAAAATTTTTTAAAATGATCAAAAAAAATTTTTTAAAATGATCAAAAAAAATCTTTTAAAATGATCTAAAAATAATCTTTTAAAATGATCTAAAAATAATCTTTTGAAATGATTTGAGAAAAAATTTTTTTAAATCTTTTAAGATAACCTAAAAAAATCTCAAATGAAATTTGCAGGGCGGGAGCAGCTGGACCAAACAGGACCACTAGTTCAACACAGGGGCTCTCACACATACATTTGACCAGTGTCACAAAGACGTCATAGGTATGTGCTGACCACAAAGAGACGTCATCTACTGATCTGATTTTTTCCCTTTTTTATCAAGGCATATATAATTAACAACAATTATTGAATGAGTAGGTACTTATATATATATATATATATATATATATATACTTACTCATCTCGTACACCTATATGTATTCATGAACAGCATTAAATACGTCAATCACACATCCACAAAGATAATCATAGCCATAGCGTAGGGAGGGAATGAGAACAGAAAAGGCTGAGGTGGGAGAAGTTGTAATTGCTTCTTAGATAAACCTATTTCAAATTGGAGGAGGAAGGGCAGAGACTCTCCGATCAACAAAATCCTTGATCTGGAGATTCGTTACCAACACTATACAACAGACTTTCTCAACCTTGGGTTCCGCAAGAGATTGTTAGGGGTTCCATGAAAAAAGTTCAACTGACTTTAGCCTTATTCGATTTCTTTTTATGTGACAAAAAATTTCACGCACCAGAATTTTAACCTACCAAAAAAAAAAGAAACAACAGCGGCTGTAATATCAAAATGAAGACATATACTAATCTATCTTCCGGTACACTATTGGATACCGAGAATTACTTTTTAGATCATGATACAATAAATTTTTGAACATCCTGATGTGTCATTGGCTGTACATATATAATTTTCTTTTTCTTATGCAGGGCTTCCTTTGAATATAAAAGTTATTTCAAGGGTCCCTCCAGTCTAACAAGGATGAAAGAAGTCAGCATAATTACTTTTAGATACGTATAGATTTTATCTCAAATTTTCTTCCAGTCTTTAAAAAGGTTGAAGGCTCCTATAGAATAATCTGGCACAAGGCACTCCCCTACACAGCGTGAGTATGCGCGCGTGCACACAGAGAGAAAAAAGATGGGTAGGGCAACATCAGATCTTACATTGTCTGTCTAAAGTCTCATCTAGCTGCTTTCTCCACCCATGCATACAAACCATATTCCCTTCAAAGAGGACATTCAGACCATAACTACCATACTCTAACATTCCGCAAATTTTTCTTCATGAATATTAGATCTGTCCAGAAAGTTACAGCCATTTAGGATTTATGGGGGGCAAAAAAATAAATTAATAAATAAAACAGGCTCCCAAGGAAATAAAAACTTAGTCCCATTCAAAATAACCCCTTTTGGACCCCACACAATTATTCTAACACCACTTCCACTGAGTAACACCACAGGAGAGTTTCTGTTCACACAGGCTTAGAGAGTTTCCCAAATTACATGAAGGTAACATAACAGGTTCTTGAGATATTCAAAATGATTGGATACTTCCTGTACAGGCCTTGTAAAGATATCCAGACCTAATTTGTCAGCAACTGAATTATTTTTCAATAAAATATTTTAAGCACCAGATGCAGAAAGAGTCTGGAATAATGAGACATGTTAATTTTCAATAATTTCATTTTGGGAGTAGGTTAAAAATGTGCTATTAATAAATCAGGATGATTTTTTTTTTAAATTGTAATAATGGACAAATGACAAAGACAATCCAGATATTTTCTTAGATGTCTTCATACTGAAGTGAGTCCTCCATGAGGAATAAAACTGTACCAATGTTATTCAATGTAACTGAGGAAAAGTTTATATGGGGGAAACTGGCAGACCTCTCGCAGTTTGATGTGACAAATACAAAACGAAGCCATAATCAAAGGCAAGATAGAAAGATCTAGGATGGCTGATCATATTCGAAGAGAGAAAGGCTAACAATTTACTCTCCGGGAAAAAAACTTGTATCATAAACAGGGAATGCTGTTGGAAACTGGGGAAAATCCAGGAGGCAGTCCATACCAACATATCGACAGAATGTGTTCGTCAGACGAGTGATAAGTTCAACAGGGGTAAGGTAAGGAAACCCAGCTCTAACAGAGAAAGAAAAAACATTACCCAAATCTTACTTTGCAGCATGGCTGCCATTGGAGATTTTTGTTTACCACCATCACTGAAAAATCCTCTTTACCACCATTACATTCAGATAGTACGCCCCAAGAAGGCCAGAGGATGTCTCAGCCAAAACGTAGTGGAAACAGTAGAAACAACAAGAAAGAGTTCAATCATCCAAAAAACTCTTTGAAGGTATCCACACATTTCTATTAGACAGGATTCGTTCGTTTGGTGGTTGGGTCAGTCGACCAATAAGTTGATTAGTTACATTTAATGACAGAAAGAAGAAGGAAAGGAATGTGTGACCTCATCAGAAGAACATCTATTTTGATCAATAGATGACTTATTGAGCATTTGTTTTTTTACACCACAACTAATAATCAGAAATCATAGATATGGATGTAAGGATGTTGGATGTATCATTCAACATTCGGTTCTGTTATATTTACAGGACAATACAGAGATGCCCATGTAAAGTGGACCTAGATATATTTGCCCATGTAAGACATATAAAGTATGAATCATTTTTTATTACAAGACTGTCATCTATGAGAAACTATCAACCAAAACTGTCACTGAAGGTTTCCTCAGTTTTCAAGTGGGTCTAGATGGCTGACTATCTATTGATGTCCCACACATGTACGCCGCACCAATGAAGCTAGAGGGCTGAAAATTTAAACATTTGTACCTTATTATACCTAGAAGAGAAAATTTTTTTCTCAAAAATCTTCCCATTAAATTGGTTTTTAGATGGGAGTTCTATTTGCAATGCAAGTTTATGCTGAATTGATCTTTTTTGGTTCCAGCAGCATTAACACTCATTTTTTGAAAATTCAGACTTTTTTCTCGTAATCACTGATCAACAAGATATGGGAAAGGAAACTTATTTATTGATCACCTCTTCTTTCCAATTTTATGACTGATCACCCCCAACATGGCAAACTGCCAAAACACATTAGTCATGTGAAAGTTTCTATTGAGTGACTTGTCAGACCTGTCTTCTTTATCATATTTCAATAAACATATTACGTACTAACTATATAAAAGTGTCTGGAATTAGTCATGTTGACATTCGGTAATTTTTATTTTGAAGTGAGGTTGAGTGATATTGACAAAAATTCACTTCCAGATATTGTCAGGCTGAATACTGATATATACCTCGGTATTTTCTTATGTTCAGTTGGAAGTCAAAAGTCAAAGGAAATTTCATGAAAACTTTTATCAAAACCGATTGAAATCAAAATTACAATAAATAAGATAAATGTAAAATAATCATATTTCTGAGAATGCTGCTTTTTTTTTCAACAAGAACACAAAATACTCAGAGTACGAGAAACTAAGAATAAAATAGAACAAGAGATTGTTTTCCTGTGGGGTAGAGAGCTCAAGGAACTGTGAAGGAGAGAAAAGGTGGGTCTGGCATGCATGCACAGAGGAACAGCAGGGTCAGGATTGAACGTACAATTTGGGATAGGTACAGGTAAGCCCAAGAGAAATGGGGCTAAATAGCTATCACATTGTGTAAAGCCGATACTGCCCCGCCCAACACAGAAGTAGGTTAATTTGTTGCATTGCTAAATCAGGATGTTTTTTTTGCGAATAAAGATTGAAATATTGCAAACAAAATCCAGGGATTTTTTTTCACCATCCTGAACTGAGATGCCAATATCTGACTTCAATTGACCGATAAATAATAAAATTAGTCATAATTTAAAATAGAGACTTTCTTTTCATTCAACCTGTATGCATATTATGCCTCATTGGCCTGATTGACATTTGAGTATTTATCTTTTTATTTGAAAATACTTGGAACTTCACCAATTAAGCAATTTTGCCAATTCAGCATAATGTATACAGTTATAAATATCCTACAAGACACACACACAATATATAAATATGTGAAAGGGAAAAAAGATTTTCACAGCATGCATACACACTCAGTTACATGGTGAACAACCGATGATCCCAACAAGAGACAATTTATACATTGTGCAATAATAACAAAGTATAAGGGAAACAAAGAAAAACACATCGGGAGATTATATAAATTGCATTGACAGATATTGGGAAATGGGTGACTGAAGAGACACAGAAAAAAAAATCTTTCGAAAAAGTTTTTTAAAGTTAAGTGCTTAAAGCTGTAAAGCTTTCTGGACTATATATATATATACATATATATATATATATATATATATACATACATGCTCCTCTATTTAGGGTTGAGCACTCTTTAAGTGAGGTAACTCATTCACTGTAAGCTTATGCAATGCTCTTCCATAGGAATAGAGAACTCTGGTGGATGAGGGATTTCTCTGTAAACGAATATATCGCATAAATTCAGCCTTACTGTTCCGTGGTCCAGAGGTAGGATATCAGCCTGCGGGTCTGAAGTGTAGGTTTCAATTCTGCCTCGCGGTACTGGATGGGATAATGGAAAGTCTATAGCCACACTGAAGAGATGTAATACATCAAAACAGCTGTCTGTGGATGACACAATAATATATATATATGTATATATATATATGCCGTGATAAAGAAAATCTAAGTAATCTCTGCCTACACGAGGAATTTGAAATAATTTATTTTGCTATAAAAACAAATAAAACTTAAGTTGATTCGATATATTAAACAGGAAAAATGAAATAGCACCAAAATACCAGCATAGCTCAAAATTCTTATTAACAAATGTTACTCAATAATCCATTCATAAAGGTAAGATTAACAGTTTACCCATTATTCCAAAAAACATCTTATCAACATTATCTACTCCCTTACAAGTCTAAGTAAATTGAGAACAATACTATCCACTATGGTCATAAAAAACACTAACATAGCTGATAAATTTAATGCAAAAATCAAGACTAAGATTAAAACATCCCTTACAACACAACTCAGCATCCACTTACAGATAAGTCCCACACCTAGCTGATACCCTCTGACATGTAACTTATAATCACCAGCAAAACACACACACACACACAAAAAAAAGCAATGAGACAAAAATTAAAACTCCTCCCACCATAGCAACACCCACAAGACTCTCATCAGATTCCCCAAACAGGAATCTAAAACACATAATCATTCAATGAAAACACCCGTTTGTGCAGCGAAACAACTTTCTTATATATATATATATATATAAGAAATGGACATATATGGTCCCACAGAATGATTAAGAATTGAGAGCGATTATTTAGGCCTTTATATCGCTGTTGACTGTTTAGCTCAATGGTAAGAGCATTGTTATGTTGAAGTGGCTACCTTATTGGTCACAGATTTGATTCCTACAGCAGCCCTATTTTTCTTTATCTATCTATTCTATTTACGTAGTCTAGGGTGAATGATATATTTACCATGGAATGATGGGAAATCATCTCAAATAATTTTCTATACAATACAACACAATTTATAATTATATATCATATATATATATATATATATATATATATATATATATATATATATATATATGTGCGGGTTTCCTATGTAATTATATAGCTGCTTTCACTCTGGATTATCTTTCACCGAACATGATAGCCAAAAACTTCTTAATAAAAGGGATTTTCCCATAATTCTCAAAGGTCAAACTGTCAGACTTTCATTCATACAGGTAGGATTTTGTTTTTTTTTGTCTAGGAGTTACCTTCACATCAAAAGTGACCTTTCGTGTGGGTCAAAGCAAAATTGCTTACATCTACAATATCTATTATCAAACCCATGTTGATATTTTCCTATCTTTTAGAATTACTCCTAAACCCCCAATGGTCAACACAGGTTTCTACAGTTTTAAAATGATACTAGTTGGCTGGCTATTTATGTATATGACATGTGAACAGTCCATGCCAGGAGAAAAAAGTTTTGTTTTTTGAAATTTCTCTTTTAGGGTGATGGTGGGGGGGTGAATTTACCATGTAAGTTAATGCTAAGTTGGTCCCTTACTTTGAGTCTGGCAGTATTCATGCTTGTTTTTTTGGGAACTTCAGACTTTTTAGTGTTCACCAACAAAAGACAAAAGAAGTAACTTCATCCATTGATCACCCTTTATCAAAATTTTTCAATTGATCACCCCCAACATTACATGCTACCAAAGGATACCTTAGTTATGTAAAGGTTTCTTTCTAGAGACAAACCCTTATAGTTTTTGGATATCTCAAAAACAGGGTGAAATGGGCTTGATGAAACAACGAATCATCAGGAGCCTCACTGCATCTGCTAGGACAGACACTCTCCTGTGACATTACTCAGTCGGCAGTGAGATGCCTTTGCACTGTGTGACTGTCATATTCACAATAACAATTATTTTTCACATCTCATGCAGAAGTTTTTTGTAAAACAATACATCATCCAGGTCAGTCAGAACCCCAACCCTCACACAGTCCAGATCTTCCTGCGACCTCAGGCTTTGCCCAAAGAGATTTCAGACTGTGAACGAGATTAAGGAGAACATGAGGTTGGTGATCCTGAAAGAGACTATTTTGAAAAGGGGAAGGGATACTATGATACCTAAGTGTGTGAGGTCCCAGGGGGGGGTAATTTCAAGAGGAATAAGGCTATTTTTCTGTTGATGCTAAGTGGATGGATCCCTTGTACAACTGAAGAATGAATTGGCCTAAGCATTCTGGCAACAACAAGAGATTTAAGATTAATAGAGCGAACAACTTTTGGAATAATAATGACTCCACTGAGAAGGCCATAGAATAGCTGAAATGTTGGAGGAATACGCTGAGCAACACTCCAAGAATGAATTGAATTGTCGGAGAAAATATTTTTGCTTTTTCTACTACCTATCGATATACGTAATCCACTTGGATAGCACGATGGTTAGCATGTCTACCTCACAAGCAGGAGGCTCCATATCAAATAAGTTTCATTAAGCATAACAGACAAGGGGCATATCTTTAATTTTTGAGTCAATTTTTCTTGTTTTTGAAAAAGTGAGAAAATCTCTGGTTCCAATGAGTAAATAAAATTTTTCCGAAATAAACAACAATGCAACTTTATCCTGAGATAGAAAATGGAAAGTTGCACTGCTGAAAGCACTTCATCTTTTTGAACAATACTTATTCTTGTTGAAACAAAACATTTGTTCACATGTACAAAAGCAAGTTATTAATTTTTTGCAACAATTTACCTTCAACTTAATTGTTGTTGCTTTTTAAATCACAAGTAAACTCAGGTCGGTTTCCCCTCAGTATTGGGTTTTCTGAATTATGAGTTGATAACATGGTGCCCTAAAGATCAGGATTGGGAATGAGTTTAAGGGTTTGATTTAGACTTGTGCTGGCCACCAAGTTCCAGTAGCTCAGTGGTAAGAGCAGTCACGGGTTAGGGGAGCCACTCTCTGGATTAGTGGGTCTTGAGCATGATTCTCACTGGAAACTTACTCTTTATTCTGATCTACACTTTTTCTATTTATTTACTCACTGCAGAAGGGAAATCAGCCCGAGTTTAGTTGCTATCGATAAACAACAACGGAGGGACAAAGTCTGACGTCATGACAAACTTCCAGATCGATCAGGGATCCAGTTCATATCAAATTAGCAAAAGGAGAATCTTGCTAGTTTCTTTTTTGTTGTTTTGTTGGTTATATCAATGTTTTTGTTTTTAAAATATTTCTTTGAAGTCGTAAGAATGTATAAACAGGGCTTTCCAACATCGGGATGTGTCTCGTCATTACGAAACCCGTATCATTTGCAACAATGACGATTAGATCTGTAATTGCGATCGGGGATACAGCGCTGACCCATGATGATGGTTGCGGGCTCGTTTTGCTTTATTGTCTGCTTTCTAACGGAAAAGCGCATAATTATCAATGAATATATCAGTGAAAAAAATCACTAAGAGTTATAGAAAATTTTTTTTTAAGTTATCGAAAAAAAATAAGCAGGATTCTCTAAGAGCTAATTCAATATGAATTGGATCTCAGCTGAAACCGAAAAATTCCGTCATGACTTTTAAGATGAAGGTAAATACTAGAAAAATTATTAATAATAATTTACAATACTTCATCTAACCAAATGAAACAAAGGATAAAAAAAGTTACTGGAAAAAAAAATATGAAGATACTTCTTGTCTATCATATTCAATGAAACAAGTGTAGAAGAAAATTTGCTGTCAGCGTACAAGTTACACATCAGAACGGCAAGATACTTTTATCTGCAAACCATCTAGATAACTATTTGTCCTTTACTGTAGACAAAAGAAGTCTAGAATAGCGTAAGGTTAAATATCATTGTAAGCCATAGATCTGTCACATGCAAACACGTGACTAAAGAGACAAGTACATTCACACCTGTTCAACCTATAGACGTATATTTATTCACCAACATAGCAGCAGAGGATTTTTTTTTTTTCTCTCCATTCCTTCGTATTATCCCTGAATGTAGGTAATAAAAAAAACACCTACCCAATCTGATCTGGAAAGATAAGACGAATAAATAAGAAACATTTGTATTTTTTAACTGGTTCCGTGTTGAAGTATATTTCTTCACGGTGTAACTTCTGAGCCAGGTTTTTCCTGATTGCACGTTTAAAAAGATTTCATTTTCGTACAAATCAATAAACATGTGAAACAGAGTATCTAATTTACGTAATATACACATTAACTTGTTGAAATTGAATATTTTCATAATCTCACCGAGTATGAAACAGGTCTGGTTAGTCACTCAACAGAAACTGTCACACAACCACTGACTTCTGGCAACACGCTATGTTGGGGGTGATCAATTTTTTTAAAAATGAAAAAAAGGGTGGTCACTGGATAAGTTATGACTCTCGCCTTGACAGTCTGAATTTTCAAAAAACAAGCATGAACACAGCCCGGCAAAAATTAAGGGACCAATTTAGTATAAACTTATATTGTAAATTGACCCCTACCCCCACAAAAAACAAAAAAACAATTTGGGGTGTTGGAGGATTTTCAACCCCCCCCCTTCCCCAACCGTTTTCTCAAGACACAATAAGGAGTGAATGTTTGAATTTCAAGCTCTCTAACTTTATTGGTGCAGCTTGTATACGTTATACATACATACATACATACATACATACATAGTCAGCCAGACCAACTTAAAAACTCAAGAAACCAATCCTGACAGTAAAGGTTGACAGTTCCTAAATCAAAAACATCTGTTGGCTGCCCAGGGTATTTTTTATCGTTGTGAATCCTTAACCGGGTTTTTCTTCGGAAACATTGATGAAAATGGCCGAACTTCATTGCAGGTTTAAAACGGTTTTATTTTCATGCAAATCTACTGGTACGCACAAAAGAATGTCTACTAAATGTAATATATCAATTAGTCAAAATTAACTATTTTCATGATTTTACCAGAGTTCAGCAAATCTTTAGGGAGGCAGGTTGGATTAGAAATGTTTTTTTATGTCTTGCGGGCCGAACCGAATTAAACAGGAAACAATAACCATACCAGCTTGTTAGAGGAGGCTTCACCTCGTTATAAGAGGCGCTGTCCGTTGGTCAGTAGGCTTGTCCCCATATTGTTTCTCAGCTGTTCTCGGTCAGATTTACTTGAAACTTGTTAGAAAGGTATCCCTAGATAAGATGCTTCTTA
Organism: Thysanoteuthis rhombus; assembly: GCA_963457665.1. Taxonomy (NCBI): domain Eukaryota; kingdom Metazoa; phylum Mollusca; class Cephalopoda; order Oegopsida; family Thysanoteuthidae; genus Thysanoteuthis; species Thysanoteuthis major. Next base: position 3,573,445 of record OY735224.1, on the reverse strand, counting down.
CTTATAAAACTCTTCCACTCAAAGTCATGTGATCTGGAAATAATGGCATTTGAACTTTGTTTTGGAATTGATTTTTCTCAGCTTCTCTGAGTCAGATTTATTCAAACTTGATTGAAAGGTATCCCTAAATAAGATGCTCCTTACCTAAAATCATCTTCTACTCAAAGTGATGTGATCTGTCGATAATGGTGTTTGTACTTCATAGTGGACGACTCATTGGACTTTTGGTTCTTGCTTTTGATCATTTCGATGTTTTTTTTTTCATTATAGGAGTATATATACTTACATTAACTTCTATGTAAAATCAATCAATGAGAACTATGATCATTTTTTATTCCAGGAGACAAAATATTGTTTAATTGATGTTCAAATTCAGTGTTTATTTACACAGCAGCAGGAATACACAGTGTTGAAACATTTTTAGCTATAAAACATTGATTTGTTAGAAGCCATGACAAAAATGAAACTGTCACTTCACATTTTTATTCAAAAAGACAAGCAGCTTGCTTGAGCCCTCAATTAATGTGCTGTTTCTTTTTCTTTAAGGGTCTGTTAACTCAACAAGCTTTTGGGACCCGAGGCTTCTGAAAAGTCAGCCTAGAGTCCACGGATCTTCAGTAATACCTTTACAGACCCTCAAGAATCTGAAGCTGCTGGTTGAGACCCACTGCACTAGATGGTTGATGCTCCCTCCCCCACAAGGAGCCAAGCAACCCAGGGCCCCTAAAACTTGTGCTATACACCTGTTTATTTTGTTTTCTGGATGTCTTTCTATTGCTGGGAGACATTATTTCTCTTTATCCAAATTATAATGTTTTTATTTAGATAAAATACCATCTTTTGTAAATGGTGATAGACACGTGTCTGAGTTGAAGATGATCTTTCAGTAAGTAAAGTATCTTTCACAAAAATTGAGAGGGGGGAAGAGGGAAAGAAGAGGCATATCAATAAAAGGTGTATATATGTATGTAAACTTATATATATCTTCTGTTGGGCACGTGCAAGACAAGGCTTAGATTCAAGCAGGCGTGATTCCAATGCATGCTATAATAAACAGCTGGTATTTATCTATAATTGAAATGAAAAAGGTTGAGAAAATCTCTGGTTCCAATGAGTAAGTATTATCCAACAGATAAAGTCCTTCCGACATAAACAACAATGCAACTTTATCTGATCATCTTGCAAGACAGGTGTAAACACAACAATCGGTCATCGAAACTTGTTGAAGTGAGATATTTAGAATCAAGGGGTAAGCTGGGGTTACCATACAAATCCTATCGAGCATGACAAGTTCTTTTCATTCAAAAAAAGAAAAGAATCTTCACAGTGCTGGGCCAAGTGTAGGGTTCCTAGTGCCCCAGGAAAGCTAAACAATGGTGCCCCTCAAAAGGTGGCTAGGGTTCTACCCTTTCTTTTTTTTTTGTATACATGCCTGGGTTTATTTGAGTGTTCCAGCCCTCCTGGCCATACCCATTTGTCTACAGACCTGAAAACTGTTATCGGTACCATACTAGATCCTTTATGTCAGAATATTTTTTTGAATTTAGAAGAAAAAAGAAAAAAAAAACCTTTCGATAGGTTTATCAATAACACCTAGATTCTCCAGAATCTTGACGTTTTTTTCACTCTATATTAGATGTTTTCCTGCAGAAAACGTCAATGATGTCATAAATAGGAAATTTTCCCCACCATATTTATTCTTTGAGGGAATTTTTCTTTCATGACTTCAAACTTTGACACTATTGTAATCCAATTATTGACTGTGATGGCTGGTTATCTTATTTATTTATGTATTACGGTAAGAAGAATTAACATATAGGAATACAAGCCTGGCTGTTGCCAGGTCAAACTCCACTCTAAGGTCTGTTCTGACTGAAGATGTAACAAATTATTTCAGATAACATTAAATTTCGGATATATTTAAGACCTGTCAGTTTGGCTCAGTCAGTAAGAGAGTCACCTGTTAATCACCAGATCATGATTTCAAAGCACAGCAGTGAAATGTTATTAATTTTAAACAAAACGAGAAGTTTATAAAAGATGAAGAAGAGGCACCTCGTCTTTCATATTCAATGGAACGTGCACTAACATATCCCCAGATATCACAAGATGGAGAGACAAACTAAACAAATTCAGAAAGTATTGGCTCCATGACGCCCACAATAGAGAAGTGTGGCTAATCCTGGGGAAAGTTTATATGCAATGACAGACGATAAAAGACTGATGATGATGATTATATATATATATATATATATATATATACACATACATACATATATATGAGAAATGAATGACAGTATCGGGAGTTTAGTTTTTAATAACTGAAATTTCGTTTTTCTGGACTTCTTCAAAAGCCAAATGATACAAGGAAAACAAGGAAACAACTGTTTATAGCTGGAAATTTTCAAAGTATGGATAACTGGTTCATAGAGATCTGAAACTTATATTAACATAAATAAAAGGAAGAACGTCATTAGTCTGATAGTGGGCAAGAGGTACTGGGAATTTCTTATCTATGTGTGTGAAAATGATATAAGGGCTTGGAGATTTATGTGTAAGTATATGAATCAATGAAAATATGTAAATGTGATGTGCAGATCATATGCAAATAATCATCTATTTCTATGCCTATGTTTGTTCCATATATATATATATATATATATATATATATATATATAAACTGAGGGAAAAAAATCACAGAAGAAAGTTGCATAAATAACATACAGATATCAGGGAAATGGATGACTGAAGAGACAAAAAAAAATTTTTGAAGAAGTTTCTTAATGTTTAATGTTTGAAGCTGTAAAACTTTCTAGACTATATACATATACATATATATATATATATATATATATATATATATATATATATATATATATATATATATATATATATACACACACACACATGTTTATGCCAAACATATTACCACTTACACAAATCAAAGTATATATCAATGTTTCAAAAAAAATTATGAACAATTCAAAATTTCCAGATATAAACAGTTGTCTCCTCATTTCCTCATATCAGTTGCCTTCTGATTGCCATACCAATATTCATTCACACATATATATATATATATATATAAAATCAATAATTGTGTCATCCACAGACAGCTGTTTCATTGTGTAACAACTCTTCAGTGTGGCTATAAATTTGGAATCCCTTCCAATACTGCTAGCTGGGGTTGAAACCTTCCCTCCAGATCCAGAGGCTGGTGCTATATATATATATATATATATATATATATATATATATATATATATTTATACATGTGTGTGTATAGTTCCTGGACCTCATCACCCCCCCATTTACACTACCCCTAACATACCCGTGCAATCTAACGCAACATCACTTCCCTCCTACCCTCACACCTTATGTCTTCTCCAAGACCCACTGCTGCTGCTAAACCATAGACTTTATCACTGGCTTGACTTTCTCTCACATAACAGGATGTCCCTAGCAGATGGGATACCATTTTTTGCTCACGAAGCAAAGCTCTTGATGGTAGACTCATGTTCCACATCAAACCAATAACCTCTAAAAGTACACACACACACACACATTACTGGAGATGGGAATACCTCCCAAAACATGTCTAGACCACCAATGAAAACATTTACAGATAAATAAACCTAACTTCCATACACTTTACTCCCGAGTCTGTCTCACTCACTACAGTTCATATCATGTGTATATATATATATATATATATTTGTGTGTGAATTATAAATTGCATTACATTTTATAGAAACTTATTTGAAATGATCTCCAGTCATTACAGGGTTAATATATCTTTCAATAGTTCTATTGCAGGAATTGAACCTACCACCGATACAGTAGCCACTTCAACAAGCGATGCACTTACCATTCAGCTATACTGCCTGCCAGTAATTATTAACCGTGTCCAAATTGAATGATATATCAACCATATAACGATGGATAATCAATTCAAATGAGTTTCTATCTAATAAAACGCAATTTATAATTCATTCTGTCAGACCTAACATGTCAATTCTTTAAATACATACCATCATGTTGAAAGAGACAAAAAAAACGAGAATAAACAAGACGAGAATTAGGGTTAAAAGCAGTTATTTAGCCTTTGCATTACCAGAGGGCTGTTTAGCACAATGGTAAGAGCATCGCTACATTGAAGTTATTCTGTTTATATTCTCTAAATGGAATCATATATTAACCATGTAACAACAGGATATCATTTCCAATAAGTTGCTATGAAATATAATGCAATTTATGATTCATTTTGTCGGACCTAATATGTCTGTTTCTCCATTACATAGATATAAGTGTGTTAGGCTATAATGGAAGTATGTATACCTGGTTCATGGATATCTGAAACTTGCATTAACATAAATAGAAGGAAGGACATATCATTAGTCCTATTGTGGGTAAATCACGGTGTGAATTTCTTATCTATGCGTGTGAAAATTACACAAGGGCTTGGACATGTATGTACAAGTATGTAATTCAACAAACAGACAAAAGAGATTTTTTGAAAAAGTTTTTCAATGCGTTTGGTGTTTAAAGCTGTAAAGCTTTCTAGACAACATATGTGTATATCAGTGTTCATTTGTAGCAGAGCAAGGTGGGTAGAGACCAGTGTAGTGCTCCCTATTCTTTTAGTTAGGTATTGAAAACGTCACTTCCGATGACGCCCCCTATAAAACCCCTGGACGCACATGGTTCAATGCTGTAGTGCCCACCTTTTCGAGCATAAGGGAGTGGTTGGCCACTGAGGCCGGAGCTAGAAGCATAACCAGCTAGGGATACTGGAGCTAATGTGCATTGGATGAGGAGCGTCCAGGGGTTTTATAGGGGTCGTTGGAAGAAGTGACGTTTTCGATATCTAGCTAAAAGAAGCGTTTCGTATTTAATTCCTAACTAAGAGAACAGGGGGCGCTACACAAGCAACAGAAAACAATCTGAGAGAAGAACAGGTAGGTAAAAGTTGATATCTACAGGCAGATAGATGGCTGTATTTTCAAGGCTAGAATAACCATGAATATAGATTTAGGGGCTCAATTCATTAGTTGCTCAATTTAACAACCTCCCTTCAAGACTGGTTTAGGGAGGTGGGTGTTTAAGGAATCCCTTTCAAGGTGGAGTCAAATGTTGAATCGATCTCTTTCAACACGTTCCCAGCTTGGATTTGCTGGTTACAACAAAACAGCTTTTTTAAATTAAAGTGACTCCGTTATAACACGGATTGTTGGGGGGGAGGGGTTCAAGAAAGCCAACCGCATAATAACCAAGCCGCGATAACCAGTTTTCAATTTAGCTCTCAGTTTCTAAGTCTAGCTATTTTGGAGCTAGATTAATATTTCGGGGCCCCACAATCCACCCGCGTTGTAACGTGAACCCGTGCCATAACGAACCATATCATAACGGGAGCCGCCTGTATAATCCTTACCCTAGGGAACAATAGGTATCTTCTCTAACTTCAGTGATATGATAAATCAATTCCAAGGTCTAACGTACTTTTGAGTTACCTTAACCTTCCCTATATTTATAATGGTTTACTTCAACCGCTTGGAGTTGGGGGGGGGTTCAAGTGATCTGATATTGCCGTAAGCGAACACAGAAATCGATATTTATTATTGATTGATTCATATCTTGAATTGAACAAAAAAGTGAACAGCAATCTTGAGTTTCAAGCATTTCACACACACACACACACAAAAAAAAAAAAAAGTATCTTTTCCACTTTCAAGATGAAACGAATACAAACGCTGGAAGGTGGATGTATCCATAACAAGCCTATCAGCTACAGGGTCAAACCCCACTCCAACTGAAAATGATAACTGAAATTTCAGTGTTCCACATAAATAAAACAAAACATTCTTTTTGTATAAACGCATTTATCTATCAGAATGAGATATACTGAATTTCTGTTAGTATCTAAGACTTGTCAATTTAGCTCGGTCAGTAAAACAGCCTCCCAGCAATCAGTTGGTTGCGAGTTCAAATCAAGGACCTTATCATCATAATTTCTCTTTTAGACATCCTGTGAGCTTTTTTTGGATATGCTGATAACGTTGGCTTATCAAAAACAAACTTCTTTTTATTTCTCATTTCCTTTTGGGTCAACATGGTAAGTAAACATAACATTGTCTCAACGTTTAGCCATGAATTTCCAGAGAATTTTCTCTCTTTCATTCATTGGCAAATAGCAATTGTTTCTGAATGGAAAAATTGAGAAGTCTTGTTTCATGGGATGAGTGACTTTACTTTTTTGTCGCACAAACTTTTTTGTTGAATGTTGTAGCTGGTTGGTACCGTCCAACTGATATCTATAGTTTTTTTTTCTTTTGTTTTGGCCAGGTTTGTATTTACTGGTCTAACTGCTATCATGTCTATATTAAGGGGTGGGGGGAGTCTTTTTGAGCTATGGACTGTCTTGGGGTTAGAAATACATTTTTCTTCAGTTTAATTTTATCATCATCATCATCAGTCTTTTAACGTCCATCGTTGGACATAGACCTTTCCCGGGATTCGCCACAATTCCCTATCATGGACGTCACGGAGCCAGTATTTCCTGAATCTGTCCAGTTCATCTCTCCATCTTTTGTTCTATCGGCCTCGGTTTCTTATGTGATCTCGGGGATCCATGTTGTGAGACGTCATGTCCATCGGTTGTCTTTCATTCTTGCAACATGGCCTGCCCATTGCAATAAACATTGAGTTTGTCGGCCGCTATGTGAATTATACCAACAATACAGAACTGAATACTACAAGAGATACTTCCAAATTATGTGAATTTTACGAGTCGGTTTATATCACTAATTTTGGTGAGGATCATTCTCATTGTTCTTGTTAAGATAAGAAATTCAAGTTGACTCCAGGGGACAGTTGTCTTGATACGACTTACAGCAATTATTTCCGACAAGACAGCACTCATAGACCATCTGGAACTGGGTCTTTGTTCTTCACGATTATGTTTTTAGTTAAAGTCATTCTTTTCAAAAGCACGCTTTATTTTTTGATACCCACGGGGTATTTTGGGGATTAAGCAGTTTGTTATTTTGAATTAATCACTTAGTGCGAAATAGAGGGACAGGGAGAGAGGAAGATGGATAGTGAAAGAGAAGGAAGGAGAGAGAGAAAAGCTACAGAGTAGCTGAGGAAGGGGGTGGGGCATTTTCCATACCCCCCCCCAGCCCCCTGATTCAGTAGGCCCACAAAAGCTTTATGATTAGAGGTTTACCTGTGGATTTCTTATAACTTGTACATTGTCTATGCCCCAACCCCAGGTTGGGGACCACTGCATCAAATGTTGGAGGGTGGGGGGTACCCCAAGGAGCTAACCTTCCCCCTTGGCCCCAAAATCTCTAGTTATGTCCCTCGGAGAAGCTGTCAAAATTTAGCCGGAAAGCTCCTCTCCAGAGGTATAATATCAAACAACCTTACTTATTTGAAAACTCCAACAAGTGTGTTATGTCAAGAAAATTTTTTCACAAAATAAAAAAAAAAAATAGTAAATACTTGTTAAAAATCCCCCCAAAACAGCAAGTGGCCGTGAACAAAATAAAATTCCTTCAGGAATAAACCTTATAAATCTAAGATATGGTACAGGTAGTGTTAAAAAAAGTGCGGTCCCTCCAACAGAGCTAAATAGTGCTTCATTTTCAGCCTTGTATACTCCAGTTAGTCTAATAAATGGTCTCGAATTCCAAGCAGTAATCATTCACTAGAAAACAATTGAACGTGTTACAATAAAAATGAATTCCGAGCTGTAATTATTGATTTGATAAAAAACAATTGGTGTTGCAATAAAAAAAATTAATTCCAAGCAGTAATTATTAATTGATTATATAATCAGGGTGTAACATACCATTGAGAAAATAAGCAACAATATATGGTCAAAACATGGCTGCCAACATTCCTGTTGCTGTATCAGATTAGGGTTAGGAGCAGGGGTAGGCAATTCAGAAACACGGTCATCGGAGTATATGATGCAAAAATAAAGCAATCTTACTTGCTCTGTAGGAAGGGGTCGTGACACTTTTTTTTATAGGGACCACACTGCTCAACTTGTACCAAAAGTCCCTTCAAAATCAAACCCTATAAATCCCAGATTGGTAGACCGAAAACCCCACGAATTGAGAAAAAATAAGCACAGGCCTCCAACCCCCAACCCGCTATAGCGCAGTTCGCGCTATAATGCAAGAGGTTTGGATGGTTAGCTCCAAAATAGCTAAATTGATCGCGGTTCAATCTTAACGCAGTTATATCTCTTGGACTCCAATCCCCGCGTTATAATTTGGGGCGAGGGAGCTGTAGTAAATGATTTGGTGGAGAAGGGAACACAGTACGGTTTTACCTTTTTTTAATTAAAATACTGCGTGAAGTCAGTTTCTCAAAAAGGACTTCTACATGGAATCGAACCCGTTTCCATCGTTTCTGGGCAATCTTTGGTCTGTCATAGGTAGGTTAGAACGGCCATTTTGAATGGCTAAAATCGGCTAAATTTCTTTATGTAACAGTATGATCCAGAAACTCATACAAAACCACCGAATACAACGTATTGATCAGATATTAACAAAATAAATAAGGTAAAACTGTTCTCTGAACAACTAATTTAAGCCACTTTTAAAGCCGGCCATGGAAAAAAATCTAGCCAATTCTAGCCGTTCAAAATGGCTGTCCTCTTACCGGCGTCAAACCAAAGATTTATCATTCACATCTAAACAAAAAATTTGTGGAATAGATTCAAAACAGTCATTATTCAAGTTTTACTTTTCGATTTACACACACACCCAAAAAAATAAATCATAGGCAATTTTTTTTTTTTTTTTTTTGCTGATGTAAACAATTAATATACCCTGGGGCTGAGTGGTTATATTGTACTACGGGACACAAAAATGTGGGTACATTATTTTCTAAAGGACCAGTCATTAAAAATCAGCCCCTCACCTTTTTTTAAAGGATGCCCTTTTAAAGATCAACAAGGGAATAAAAGGGCCTTTTTCGTTAGGTTAGTCACCACCAATAGCTGACGTTCATAATTTCAAAGTACGGAAGCCCAGAAGACCCCCAAAACGCTGGGTCTTCTTCGTAGTACAATAATAGAATAAACAAGACCCTAACGTAATTATGAGGGTGGGGATTGACAAATTAGACTGAAGAGATCGATTCCAATCGGTCATGAATATTTTGGTTTGGTGGGGACAACTAAAAAAAAAACGAAAATGCTATGGTCTATTACGAATATTTTCTCATTTTAAACTTTTAACAGCATTTAACCTCTCGGGCAAAGCTGAAAAAAATCTGACAATTAGACAGTGATCAGTCATCTGGAACCCAACAAAAAATATAAATACAAGACTGATCGTTCTGGGGAAAGGTTGAAATGTTTTGGATCCCCCAAGATCAAAAAATTTCCGTTAAAACTGGACCCAAAACAAATACCACGAATTGAGTTTGTAATCGAATCGGCCAGATGCAACCGAATCTTATCTTTCCTATCTGATCAGGCTTCCGTACTTTGAAATTATGAACGTTAGCTTTTGGAGGGGATTAAATGAAAAATCCCCGAATACCACATGTTGGTCGAATTATAAAATATATAAATAAGAAAAATACATATATATAAATATAAAGTTTATCTCGTAATTCAACGAGTGATTAAAACAAGGAAGTGAGTATTTCGTTTGAGATCTTGGCACAAATACAAAATTTGACGACCGGCATGTGAAGTAAAGTACGAAAAAAACACATTTGAAGCTTGGCTGAAAACTGGGGGATCGATTTTGATGATGCTGATAATTACAAACCGATCCCTCAGTTATCAAGGACTGGCTCCATATCGAGAAAGTGTGTTATTTGTGTGTTTTTACTTACCCGATTGTGCTGGTATTTATCCATTGTGAGCGGAAGGGACCTCCTGGGTAGTGGCCAAGGCCTCTGGGGCCAGAAATTTCGTTATAAGATCGCGGGGGTACCACAAACTAAATGACAACAAATCTACCTATCAAACTATATTGTACACAACTGCTAAAGCAACCACCAGCTTAGGCTACTGCTGCTACCGTAATACTATAAACCCTCTCCTCCTACTCCGTCTGTTTAACAACGTTATCCCCCCTTAGTTTCTTGTGAGCGGGTACAAGGCTGAGGAGAATAACCCTTTTAAGTCAATGAGAAATAAAAAGAGGGGGAGAAACTTGTGCAGAGAATAGGTGTTTTTATAAAAGGAGTGAAAAGAGAACGCGAGCAAATATAATGATTGATGAAGCGAGAGGTAGATAGTGACAGAGAGTTAGATAGGACAGAGGGTTGAAGCGAGAGTAAGCGTGAGAAGAATATAAAATTAAGAAGGAGGGGTGTGGTAGATGAATGGGATTTCATCTGAGAGGGACAATGGCAACTGTGCGGGAGAGCAGAGAGTAGAGAGAATGGAATCATTGTGACATTCGTAAAGAGGGTGACAAGATTCGTGAGTGAGATAACGAATACAAAGAGAGTAAGTACGATAGGGCTATAGAGAGGAAGAATGCGAGTAAGTGTGATAGTTATAGATTTACTGAGAATACAGAAAGAGTGGGTCTATATTGTGTTTTTAATGTTAGGGGTTCAAAGCAATCCTGGAATAAAATTGAAAAAACAACAGAGAATCAGTTAAAGAAAGATTGAGGTGATGATACAAAGAGTGAGGTATTATATTGTGCTATGGGGAGGGAGATGAGAGTAAGAGTGAGATATATGATTAACAATCAATAATAAGAGAGGGGGTTGTATTTTTGAAGAGAGGAGTCTATAATGGTAAAACGAGAAAGATGACTAATACACAGAGGAGAGAAAAGAGAGAGAGAAAGAGAGAGACAGAGACGAGAATTCAAGCGGGAGAGAAATAGAGATTAAAACCAGAGGAGTACCGCGGGATTTAGAGAGGGTGAATTGGAGAGAAGAAAAAAAACAAAGTGTGTATACATAGAAATATACAGAGAGAGGGTACGATACAAGATGACGGGAGAGTTAGAGTGAGAAAGACGTTTATATAGAAACAGAGAGAGAGAGAAAGAGAAAGAGAAAGAATGGTAAAATTGTTAGATTGAGGGAATGGTTGATTAAACGGAGGGAGACGATGCGTTGAATAAAGGAGAGTTGGATGGAAATAATTCGAGAAGGAAGAGTAAAGAGAGTTTTCATGAAAGAAAAAATGTGAAGAGTATATTTTTAAAAAAGTGTTATAAATGACGGGTTCAAAGGAAAAGTAAAAAGATGGACACATTCAATATAGAAATTATTGCATAATATGAAAAGGTTTAACGTGAAAAAAGGAGAGCGTGAACGGGCGAAAGTGATTCAGAGAAGGGAAGGAGAGCACAGATGCCAAGAGGTGATTCAGAGAAGGGGAAAAAAGAAAGAAATTAAGAAAATAAGAAGATGGGAATAAATGAAGGATAAGAAAGAGAATGAGAAAGAATAAATGAGAGGTGAGAAGGGGAGGAATAGGGAAATAATAAATAAGAAGGAAAAACGAATGAATTTTAAAATGATGAAGAAAACGTACGAAAAAAAAAGAAAGTATAACAGCTGAACTTGAAGCGATTGTGAGGGAAGAAAAGGAGAGAGAAAGAGAGAGAAAAAATGAAAGAAAGAAGGAAATAATAAATAAGGAAGGAAAACGAAAGAAAGAAAGTATAAGAGTTGAACTTGAAGAATGGAAAATATATAAGAAATTTATAAGAAATAAAAGAGAGAATAAATGAGGAAGAAAGAGAGAAAGAAAAAAGGAAAGAAAGGGAAAGAGTAGTGCAGAAGAGGAACGAGGAGAAATAAAAAGGAAAGAGGGGGAAAAGAAATGAAAAAGAAACAATAAATGGGGAATTAAAAAAGAATACAAACGAGCAAGCAGAAAAAAAGAAAGTAAATGAGGAAGAGTGCATGCAGGCAGGTAAAAAAAAGAAGGAAAGAATAGATGAGAAAGAGAGAAGGAAAGAAAAATAAATGAGGAAGAAAGAAAGAATGCAAGCAAGCAGGAAAAGGAAGGAAGAAAGAAAGAAGTAAATAATAAATGCAAGAGAGAGGGAAGGAAAAATAAATGAGAAAGAAAGAAAAAATAAATGAGAAAGAAAGGAAAAATAAAGGAGAAAGAAAGAAAGGATGTGAGCAAGCCGGAAAGAAGGAAGGGATAAATCAGAGAGAAAAAGAGAAAGAAGAAAGGAAAATAAATAGAAGAGAGAAAGAGAGAGAGAAGAAAGGAAAAATAAATAAAAGAGGGAAAGAGAGAAAGAAGAAAGGAAAAATAGATAAAAGAGAGAAAGAAGAAAGGAAAAATAAATAAAAGAGAGAAAGAGGGAAAGAAGAAAGGAAAAATAAATGAGAAAAAAAGAATGCAAGCAAGCAAGCAGGAACGAAAGGAAGGTTGAAAGAAGGAAAGAAAAAATGAGAAATAACGAAAGAATGCAAGCAAGCAGGAACGAAAGGAAGAGAGAAAGAATACATGAGAAAGAAAGAAAGAAGAAAAGAATAAATGAAAGAATGAAATAAGGAAATAATAGATGAAAATGAAAGAAAGCATGAAAGAATAAATAAGAAAAAAGAAAGTATAATTGTGAAAGAGAAAAAGTGAATTCAAAGTTACGTAAAAAGACGGGAAATAGCTAAATGGGCAAAGACAGCAACTGCAGAAAATAAATAAGTTTAAATGAGAAAAATCAGATAAGAAAAAAATTTCGATAGAATCTCAAAACAAAATGATTGCCATGAAAAGGTCGGCTAATTTCTTATAACGGCTTCTCTTAATTTCTTCATTCTATCTTTGAACTCCCAACAGGGACATGGCAAGAGAATTGGATGCTCGGGGTGGGGTTTCAGCTCTTAGGGGTGTTCCCTCTATCATATACTGATAGTTGTTTTTGTACTCTGTCAATAGAAATACTGTAGCTTTACTGCTATTTATAAAGCTTTTGGGGACCACCTCCATTGGGGCCCCCTACATTAGGGTCCCGATTAGTGTTTTCAAATAGCCCCCACCCCTATCTTCAGCAACTCTCCTGACTCCCAGCCTCTCCTTCTTCCATTAATCATTTTTTTTTAAAATCTCTCTTATGCGCGTTGTACGTAAGCGCGCTCATTTTTTGATGCACCGTTATAACATCTTTGCTCTCCTTTCGAGAGCCGTATCATTCTTTCTTCCATGGATTTCTGGTGCGCCTTACTCTCCTTTCAGCATTCATTTTCTTCTTTTTCGCCTTACTCTCCTTTCAATCGTGTTATTTTCTTTGTCTTGTCTATTTCTGTTTGATTCGAGGTCGTAAATTAGAAACTGTGAACCAAAACTGTCTGCACCGGTTTCTGCAGTCTTGAAGTGATTCTGATTACGTGTGCATGCATCGCACTTACAGATCACACGAATGGAGCTAGAGGGCTGAAAATTTCAACATTTACTTCTTTGGTGTCTAGAATTTTTTTTTCTGAAATTTCCACACAAAATAGGTTTTTAGAGGTGGTTTCAATTCCCAATGTAAGTTTATGCTAAATTGGTCCCGTAGTTTTTGAGTCCAGCGGCGTTCACGTTTTTTTGTTGTTGTTTTTTTATTTAGACTTTTCAGAGGTCCGAAAAAAGGTGAGATGAGTAACTTATTCATTGTTCACCCCTTTTTCCAATCTTTTAATAGATCAACCCGACACAGGATGCTGTCAAAAGGCATTGGTCACATGACAGTTTCTATTGCTTGACTAACCAGACCTATTTCTTTGTCTTGTCTACTCTGTTTGACTTCAGGGTCGTAAGTCTTCTTACATCTTTATTTTTGATATACGTTTCTCCCGAGCCCCTTACCTATTCATTAATTGGACGATCGGCTTTGATGTTAGGAGAAAAAGAATAGAGAAGAAAAGAAGACGGTGCGAGATAGATAATGCGGAGATGCAGAGAGAGAGAGAGAAGGGATAGATAGCTAGACAGAAGGGTACGAATCGTTCGAGACAGATTGGAACAGGCTTACATATATATATATATATATATATATATATATATATATATATATATATATATTAAGAAATAGATTTGTAATCCGACAAAATGCAGAAATGCAGGGAGCGAGAAAATAACAAGCTTGACAGAGACATATGAATCATCTGAGACAGAGAGGAACAGGCTTATATATATATACATATATATATATATATATATATATATATATATATATATATATATATATATATATATATATATATATATATATATTGCATTTATTATATTGAAAATCTCCTTGAAAAGATCTTCCGTTATTACACGGTGAATGTATCGTTTGGCCTTGACAACGTAAACAGAATACCAATAGAGTAGCCACTTTAATGACATAAACAATCGCCGGTAATGCAAAATCCCAAATAACTGCATCAACTCATTTTGTTCATCCATTGTCCAAATTTCAAAATAATGTAACGCAATTTATGATTATTTCTGTCGGATTTTGCATCCATTTCTCAATAACATAATTATACGCGTTGAAAGAAACAAATAGAGCAGACATCAACATGAATGAATGAACAAAAAGTTGAAGCAGTTACTTAAGCTTTTGTATTACCGGCGGTTGTTTGGCTCAATGGTAAAAGAAACGCTACGTGGAACCGGCTACCCTATCGGTCACCGGTTCGATTCCTGAAGCAGACTCATTTTTCTTTCTTTTATTCTACTTAAGATGATACATTATCTACGATGTGAATGATACATTCATCGTGTAATGACGGCAGATCATTTAAAATAGATTTCCAAAATAATATAACGTAACTTATATACTCATATAAATTGCGTGCAATACTCTTCCGACTTGAGAATAGAGCACTCTGGTGGATGAGGAATTATGCATGAGTGAATATATCGCTCAAATTCAACGTCACTGACCGTCCAGTTTTGCGTAGGGCAGAAATAAGATCTCAGCCTCTGGGTTTGAAGCGGAGATTTCGATCCTATCACGTGGTACTGAATGATGTAATGGATAATCTATAGCCACTCTGAAGAGTTGTAATACAACGAAACAGCTATGTGTGGATGACATCATCATCATCATTATTATTATTATTATTATTATAGTCGATTCCCATCCGTCTGGAACGATTCATATATCCCTCTGTCTAGCCAACTATTCTCTTGCGCCTCACATCTCTGCATTCTATCGGTTTACATATCCAGTTCTTCATTTATATATATATATATATATATATATATATATATATATATATATAGTCTAGAAAGCTTTACAACTTCAAAAAATCTCTTTGTGTCACTTCAGTCCTCCATTTCCCAATACCTGTCAATGCAATTTATGTAATCTTCTAAAGTGCGTTTCCCTTATACTTTGTGATTATTGTACAATGCATGAATAGTCTCTTATTGGGATCATCTGTTGTTTACCGTGTAACTATTTCGGGGATTTTAAAAACAGAACAGTTATATTAACATGGCACTCTAGCAGTGTTGATCCCTTTCTTATTACATAGTTCATACCATTTACGTAGTTTTTCATTATATATATATATATATATATATATGTATATATATATATATATATGTGTGTGTGTGTGTGTGTGTGTGTGTGTGAACAATACGGAATGAAACAGACTCTGGAGTAAAAGTGTCTGGAGACTTTATTAATTAACTAATCCATTAATGAATTGATTGGTGCACTAAACATGTTTGGGGAGAGGTTCCCATCTTAAGTAGCACACGAACACGCGCGTGTGTGTGTACCTTTCAGTGGTTAGGAGGTTTTCGTAGAAAATGAATTTACCATCAGATGTTTTGCTTTGGAAGCAAAAATGGGAATCAAGGAAGAGGATTCCTTCAGGGTCATCATGATGTGTGGGACTTTGTTTCGTCAATAAATATATCTGATATATATACATATATATATATATATATATATATATATATATATATATATATATATCATAAATGTATCTGATATATATATATATATATACATATATATATATATATATATATATATGAGTAAGAATTTTTTCAATTGTTCATTACAGGTTGTGCGTTCTGTTTCACTCAGAAAGATTTCCAAATTAACCTTTTTAAGTGAAACAATGTACAATCCGTAATGAACCGCTGAAAAAAATCTTTACCCATGTTAGACCCACTCTGCCAATCGCATTGAGCTCTATTATGGATAAAGATCTATTTGATACATAAACAATAAACACGTGTATTTGTATTAAATAGATCTGTAATTCAAAACAGAGTTCGAATTAGAAACCATTAAATCCTGGAGGTATGTGTCTCCGTGGGTGAACATTTATACAGCTTTTGGCAATGATGATTGGCAATTGTGACTGTTTATAGTAAAAGCAGAGTTTTGTGATAGATTTTGTTGGAACAAATATTGTAAAAAAAACATTCTCCTTGTGAGATTCCGTAGACACTGAAATACGATATCGAGAATTTACCTAATTTTTTTTTTTTTAGATTATATATATATATACATATATATATATATATATATATATATATATATATAGAGAGAGAGAGAGAGAGAGAGAGAGAGAAAGAGAGGGAGAGAGAGGGAGGGAGAGAGAGAGAGTCTTGAAAATTTTACAGTTTCCTACACTAAACATGAAAAAAAAGCTTTTCCAATAGATTTTTTGTCACTCTAGTCACTTATTTCTCAATATCTGTCAATGCAATTTATATGATTTTCTTCAGTGATTTCCAACTGTTTCACATATACTTCCTTATCATGGTACAATGTATAAATTTTCTTTTGCTGGGATCATCAGTTGTTCACCATGTAACAGTTTCGTGGATTGTAAAAACGAAACAGTTATGACAACATGGCATCCCAGAGTGTTGATGAAACTGCAGTTACCTTTCTTACTGTATGGTTCATGTCATACGTGTAGTTTGCCATTTCATATATGGTGTAATACGTATTGTATATAAATATTATTTCATACTTCATATTATTTATTCATTATTATTTTTAAAACTTGACTCCTCTCAGTAGACTGTGTATGAGCTTAGAGAATCAGAATATGAGGTCTTGCTGCATCTTCCGTATTCACCTGACATTTCTCATTCAGATTATCATCTTTTCAACCATCTTGAAATGCATTTCAGTAATTAAAGGTTTATTAATAGGGAAGCCAGAGTTCACTTAGCATATTATTCCCGGGTCCATCCTAAAATTCTACCACCCCTGTATTGAAAACCATTCTACCATTGCCCTAATCATTGAAATCCATTCATTTCTTTCGGAGACATTGCGCGGACAGACATGACTTTGTGACGATATTAAGTGGTTTGGCTATATAGTTATAACGTAGGGGATGTAAGTGAGTGTGGATCCTTTCCAAAATTCAGTCAGCCCTTCTGTAGTCTATAGTACCTCCCTCCACAAAATCTGCTTGAAATTCATTCAGAACTTTTTGAGATATTTTGCGAAAAGGGGATGATGGTGATATAATGAGGTTTGGATATATAGTTATAATGTAGGGGAAGTAATTGTGTATGGATCCTCTCCAAAATTCAATCAGTACTTCTGTAGTCCATTGTACATCTCTCTGCCAAATCTGATATAAATTCGTTGCGGACATTTGAAGATATGTTGCAAACTAGGGAAAGTACCGATATGTAGCTTGGACATATTACTAAGACGTAAGGGGTAATAGTGCAAAGATCTGCTCCTAGATTTCATCACTTCTCCCATAACTTAAACTTCCCCCCCTCAACTGAAACTCACAGAAATTCGTGGAGAACGTTTTGAGATATCGTGTAGACAGCCAGGAGTGTATACGTTATTGTAATTGGAAAAAAAATGACTCAATCAGTGAGGAAACTCCTAGTTTACCCCCAGAATTTAACCATCCCTTTCTCACCCCGTTCCCCGTCCCTCCACCAAATTTCATCGAAATTCATTCAGTACTTCCGGAGATATCATTTGGACAGACTAACCAACAGATGGATAAATAAACGAACCAACCAACAAACCAACAGATGAACAGACACGATCAGAAATATATACCCCTTTCCAAATTCACAGACAGAGATGAACATCCATATAGGTGCATACACGGGGCTGTAACGATTTGGGTGGCCGGGGATCCTCTCCACCACGAACTTTTTGCAGATCAAAAAAAAAAGGAAATATGAATAAAACAAAATATGAAAATAGAAACAAACTTGAATTTTTGAACGAATTAAGCAATTATTTAACACGTATGAATTACACCAAACTTGCAGAATTTCTCTAAATTGATATATGCTTTTATGCACAAAATTAGACTGTTGGAAATGATATATTTCAACTGAGACTGTTAAAATGCCAAAAATTCGGGTCGTGAGATGTTAGGAAATTCGAAACACCTAACTGCGTTTGTTTTGGTTACACCTTGCCCCCTCCGTACATTTGGTTACTTCTTGGCCCCTCTCCCCCCTCCCATATTCTTTCCTCGTTACGACCCAGGTACATACATACATACATACATACTTACATACATACATACATACATAAATGGCCTTCGTTTTTGTCTTTACAATTAATGGGACGACACTGAAGTATCACCTCCGGGTCGCATGTCCGGGTAAATCGTATGAACATCCTAGGATGCTCAGGGGTCAGGATCCCCCCACCCCCACCCGGTGTACTCCAGAGGAAAGCAGATAGTGATGCGTCTAAGCACTAGCTTGGACGCAGGAGCTGCCGGTGGGGCGTCCAACCACCTTAAGGGGGCACCACACCTTGTTTTTTTTTAGTTTTCTCCTCAAGTGGTTGCCTAGAGAGCCCAATCTGCTCTTACATACATATATACAAACACATCTACGTGTGAGGAGGATGTTCCCAAAATAACCTCTCTCTTCTCTGTCTAATCTTCCTTCTAATGCTGTGCAAAAAAAAATTTTTCCTGCTATCCTGTGGTATCTCCATGTGAGGTTGAGTATAATTCTTTCATATGCACGTTGCGTGGTTCTCAATTTGCGGATCTGTCTCTTAGTTAGGTTCCATGTTTCAGCTCCATAAGTGACTATAGGGAGGATGCATTCGTTATATACTCTTCTTTTTAGGATTATTGGGATCGACATGTTTTTAAAGGTTGAGCTTGCTCTGCCAAAGACTTGCCATCCTAGAATGATTCTTCGCATGATCTCTTCTTCTTTTGAGGGTCTCATGGAGATTCATTGTCCTAGGTAGATATAATGGTCTACTTTTTCCAGTTCTGTGTTCTCAATTTTGATCTTAATGTTTTTATTTCCGACTCAGTTGTTGCACATGATCTTTGTCTGGCTAAAGTTCATGAGTAGGCTGACTTTCTTGCTTAAAAAACTTTCCCTCTAATACAAAGTAATAAAAAAAACCCACTTGTCTGAACCTGTATCCAACAATTTCTCTATCCCAAACTACCATCCGGGCATTTCAGCTATTCCCACAATTTCTCCCCGAGCAATTTTCGCTTTCATAAACCCGGGGTCAACGGGTGAAACGTACGTATGCTATAACGCTCTTTAACAAAAATATGCTAAGTAGTCTAGTCTTTTTTCCTTTTCCATATATTCAATTTTTCCACAACACACACACACACACACACACACACACACACACACACACACATATATATATATATATATATATATATATATATATATATATATATATATATAGTAGATTGTGGATTCACTACACAAACTAGCTGATGTTTCTGTCCTCAATGGGCTTCATCAGGCGAATCCAAAGTATTGGATGTATCGAGCACTCTATGAAATAAATCCATTGCATTTCAGAAGCAGATTTATATTATCGATATATTATTATAATATGTTATAGCCTGATCTGTACCACATATACTGTGTGTATATATATATATATATATATATATATATATATATATATATGTGTGTGTGTGTGTGTGTGTGTGTGTGTGCGTGTGTGTGTGTCTGTCTGTGTCTGTGTGTGCATGCATGACCGATCACCGTGGCCTAGAGATAGAGCGTTCGCCTCCAGTCATGTATGTATAATGTATTAATTGTAAGACAACAAAAGACTTCAAAAATTGTACTCGACGTCTCTCTACAAAGCACTCAGCACAAAGACTATGATTGAAGAACCTCTCCTCGAGGCTAAGGGATACGCTGTTCCTTGTAAGATCACTCGAGTCAATAATTTGTGTTTAATTCCTCTTATCAAAAAAAAAAAAAGATGCGAAAAAAGTTAGTTACAATACAAGTTTTGATCAAATATTTATTTTCTTGAAAATAACTCCTTTTCAAAGTCCTCCCTCAATTAATGTCCAAGCCTCCCAGTGTTCACGCATGCAAGTTCCGTGTTCTTTTAATAAGAGCGTGAGCAGCTATCGTCTGTGTGTAGTCAGCGCTGGTAGCCTTCGTAGCTGGGTTATTTTGTAGTTCTTGCTCCTCAGATATCCCCACAGAATAAAATCAAGTGGTCTGGAGACCTTCTGGGCCATTTATCATCATCATCATCATCGGTCTTTTAACGTCCGTTGTTGGACATAGATCTTCCTCAAGATTCGCCACAATTCCCTATCATGGGCATCACGGAGCCAGTATTTCCTGAATCTGTCAAGTTCATCTCTCCATCTTGTGTTCTGTCGGCCTCGGTTTCTTATGTGATCTCTTGGGATCCATGTTGTGAGACGTGATGTCCATCGGTTGTCTTTCATTCTTGCAAATGGCCTGCCCATTGCCATAGCTGGAAACGATTTGATGTGAATTACCATACATTTTTTCGCGGTACGGTGGCTTGGTCTCGTAGGAAATTTGTAACCATCCTCTTTCGAATGATGTATGTTATGTTTTTTTTAAGGAATTCAGCTTTAAGAGTTGAATGGCTTTTTTTTATTCCATTTTCTTCGATCACCCTGTATATAGATTTAGGAGGCTGCGTAAGTCAGTGTTTTTTCTCTGGTATGTTAATGACTCTTCTCAAAGTTACTGACAAGGCATGTTTGTTTTTTCCCTTGAGATCTCTTTCGTGTGGATTCGCCTAGTTAATTAGTTGGAAATACACACTGTACTGCCACTTGTTCAGTGGAATGTGCAGGGTGAGGATTCGGTCAGGGTGACCAGTTGATAGGTCGGTGAGTCTTGATGCTATGAAGTTCTTCGCCATGAAGCCAAGATCATGACATTGGGCCGGGGGGGGGGGGCTTGCCCGACCAGTAAAGGATATAGCCTCCTGTACGTTCTTCGAAGTCGCTTAGGGTCTCGGAAGTGGACCATGCTGATTGCAACGATATCGTAATCAAAGATACTAACTACGACAATAGCAACTTCTGCTCGAACTACCCAATATCTGCATCCCGTCTTTAATGAATCATTTTACGGTCTTCTTCGAGAATAATATGTAATATCCCTGAAGAAAGAGAATACCTTTTACCGGTCTTTATTTTTCTCCGGTGGTGCAAAGGAAAAAAATCTAACAGAAAATTTAAACGTTAAACGCGACGCTCGTAAATAAGTGATTATATTTTATCGACGCGTGCAGTACTGCTTGTTCCATGATTTTTAACCGGGAAACTATCTCAGGTTCTTTCTTGGTTAAACCTGAAGATGATCGTATAATGAATCGGTTGAAACGTTGTGTTAACATCAAAGATAGGAATTAGAGGTCGGATTGTCCCGACAAAAGTTCGTATTTTAATGACTCTTCTCAAAGTTACCGACAAGGCATGTTTGTTTTTTCTTTGATATCTCTTTCGTGTGGTTCGACCGCTCTGTAGAGGCCCGTTGATCGTGGTTAACAAACTGGGACCACCTTTTTCGGCGCATTGGAGCACCTGGAAAAACCGATGATGGCTTTTGTATCGCACTTAGTAAGGCATCTGCCGCACTAAGACAGGGTTAGTAGTGCTCTCCCTAGAAAGGGATACTTGACTGTCCGGGTAGCTGCCAAATGATGCAGTTGTCTCCCATATCTGCACCAAGTGACCCCTCGTCCCTAAGTTACCTCTAACTAGGATTGTAATTGTGGCTTCCAGTTGCACCTCCCACCCACTAGTTTCGTCCCACCCTCTTCGCTACGAGGATTGGATGAATGGAGAATGCCGCCCGTCCCCACTTTTCAAACGGTGGGTTAGTCTGTCATGACTTAGCAAGCTGAAACAATGACAGCAAGATTCCTGAATGCAAGAGTATGGCTGGGAACACTGACTCCCGGAGAGATGTAGCAGGGTTACACTATGTAGGTAAGTGCAGCAGTTATGATTGCCTCTACCTTGAGTTCGCCACGGTATAGGACCTCTGGGTCACCAACTTGTTAGTCGAGTATTTCTTTCTTTCTCATCTCCTCTTGCCTATTATTATAACTACGCTGTAAACCTGTTACAAGTCGAGGTCCATAATTTTCTATCGTATGAGTCCGCGTTGTAACGAATTTTCCATGTTTTCAAACCTTGATCCGAGTTTTCCTCCACTGCTGGGTGTTATTTCCGAATGACGTGTGAAAATAGATGTGAACTTACGTAAAATAATCTATTGGTATCATCCATTTTAAATACGTAACGTATACTGGTAGAACCAGGAGGATGGGGGGGATGATCCTACCCATAGGTCTTCAAAGCCACCTCTCGTGATTCAGGCAGAAATCAAGAGGAAACCTAGGGATAGGAATTGGGTGAGGCTAGTCCAGCAGGATGACAAATTAATGTATAGAAATTTTAGAAAAATCGTGACACCTCAGCAAAAGGTTACATTTTGATAAAACTCAGTTACATACGTAGCGAGTGTCGTCGATTAAGAGCCAACGAATGACAGGAAGGGGGAGCAAAAAAAAGTCAAGAGTATAATGTGCTTTACATTTTTAGCACCATTTCCTTCTTTCTTTTTTGTTAATTTTTAGCTGTTTTGAGCCATCTTTAGACTGATCTAATTATTCTTAGCCATTTAAATCGTCTTAAAATGGTTAAGAATGTTTTTGATGCATTTCGACGTTTTTTTTACCTTTTTCGATTTCTATTATTGAAAATTGGAGTCCAGGCTCAAACCGCGTAATAAGCGATTCAGTGTTATACCGAGCTACGTTATAACGAGTCTACAGTGTACAAGACAATAATTCTACGACCGGTAGTAAACAAATTAGCACAAATCGGACATAAAGACAAAATTTTCGTTATGCTCGAACCTGCGCCCATTTTCCTTCTGGAAGCCTGTCTCGGTGCAACATATGCTCTACAGATTGAGATGCAAAAGCTATCATCGTTTTTCCGAGTACTCCTATGATTACTGAACTGACCTATACTGTTACACTGACCAACAACAGATTTTCATTTTTTAGCATTTCCCCACCGTAATATAAGCCATTGTAGCTATTATGAAAGGCTTTCAAAATCACTTTTTTCAACGCTTTTCCGAAGTCGACTGAGTACGAAAAATATCTTTGAATTAGCAACACTAGTCAAATCCTTACCAATACACTGGACATTAACAGATTTTAGTCAGGTATGTGTTGTGGTGTACTTTATGCAGTCTTGAAGACTGATTCCGAAAATGTAATCCGTTTTCTTGTAAAGCGTTTAGTTTTCATGATTAGATGACAATTGTACTTTAGCATATAACCTCTGAAGAGCACCGAAGGAGGTTCTGAAGTTTTAGCTTGTCCCCTCTACAGAAAATCTTCTTTGTACATCTTATACAGAGTAATTGTGATTTTCAGCATTGAAGAGTTTTGACTGATAAAAATCTTTCTATATTATAACCGAGGCCGGATTTTATATACACGTCGTCAGCTGTTATGTTTCGCATGTAGATTTCCTTACCCAAATACGTTAAAAAAAACACCAATTTTCTCTAATGATTGCATGCACAGATTTTCCAGCGCCATCCGAAAGTACAAAATTTTTAGCGTGAAGCGAAGAAACAAGTACCATTAACTTATATGAGGCCTAATTTTTTGCTAAAAAAAAGGAATTGATGTTGGTTTGTTTGGGTTGATTGAAGAAATCAAGCGGAGAATCATGGTAAGCTTTCGACAAAGCAAGCTCAACCTTCAAAAACAAGAGTGTACAACCAATGCATCTTTCCGATAGTCACTTATGGAGCTGAAACATGCAACCTAACCAAGAGACAGACCTGCAAACTGAGAAGCATGCAGCATGGGCATGAGAGAATCATGCTCAACCTTACATGGAGAGGCCACAAGACAGCACAGTATACAGGGAGAAAAACGGGAGTCAGAGACATCATAGAATCTATTAGAAAACTTAAATGGTAATGGGCTGGTCATGTTGCAAGAATGAAAAACAACCTGATGGACATCACGACTCACAACATTGATCCCCTGGGATCACATGCGCAACTGAGGCCGACAAAAAATAAGATGGAGAGATAAACTAGACAAATTTAGAAAATACTGGCTCCGTGACGCCCACGATAGAGAAATGTGACAAATCTTGGGGAAGGTCCATGTCTAACGACGGATGTTATAAGACTGATGATGATCATCATCATCATCATGATCATGATGATGTGAGGCTGAGTTGTGTGTTACCTTCGGGTGACAGAAATTCCTTATGACCAAGTTATTTTTGCAATTTTAGATGTTTTCTGAATACGGTTTATCAGCTTGATACTAAATCCATCGTTTGTGGCGCTCTGAACAGTCACTCTGCGGTACACTGAATGGTCGAGTTTTCATTCAACCTTCGCCTATATTGACTCATATACAGTAAAGCTGGAGACGGAACTTGTCTGTAGCAAAACAGTGAGACGTGCTAGAGTTAAACGGGCCCCAAATGAGTGATCAATGTTGGAGATCAGTCAAGAAATTTATTATTATTATTATTATTATTATTATTATTTTTTCTGTGACTTTGATAAGAAAAGAAAGTTCAATCTTGTTAACCTATGTTATAATTGTCGTCCATTCATGTGCGCGTTCACGCTACGTGTGTCGTGGTCGTCGCTCATTTTGCAGCAAGCCGTTATAGAGGCAGCACACACTCCCTCCTTCCCTCCGTCTCCGACACCACAGTCTCCTGTATCACCCTTTAGGATTCAGCTTGATATACCATCATCAATTCTTTTTTTTTCTTTGAAGGGCGGACTGGGAACGCCCAAAAATTCTGTCTCATATAAATGAATTATTTAATTAGATAACTATGGTATTATACTTTAAAGTATTTTTACTACACGTGATATAAAGGGTCACTTGTACACCTTGATTAGTGCGGTTAATTCCGTTCCATTAAAAACCCGTACAATTAAAGGTATCCCTGTGCCAATATTGAGTTCTACCGTATAACAAATACATTTATTTCGAGATTCTCTCTCTCTCTCTCTCTCTCTCTCTCTTTCTCTCTCGCTTTGCTCCCGATTGTCTTTGCATCTCTCTCTCTAATATATATATATATATATATATATATATATATATATATATGTGTGTGTGTGTGTGTGTGTGTGTCTTTGCATCTCTCTCTCTCTATATATATATGTTTCCAAATGTCTTTGCATGTATATCTATCTCTGTGTGTCTCTCTATTTTAAAGAGCTTCTTTTTTGACAAATCAAGAACCGGTGATCAGGAGAGAGGGTCTCCGTGGTTTGTAGAGCGTCCAGTCATTGAAGGATTTCATTTTGACAGAGTAACAAATAAACCACGCGAGAAAAGATTATGGCGGCTTGGTTTTTTTTTAATGAAACGCGAACCAAAGGCGGGAAAATCCAAACTTAGACGTTAGAGTGACTGTTGATAATCTTTCACCCGATACTCAAGCGTTACTTGGAGAGAACGAAGTTGTATTGTCAAGACGGATCAGAAAGGTCAGCACTTATTCCATGGGACTAATCAAGAAGACTGAATAGATCAGAACTTTCAAAACCATTTGTTGCCACACTTTACTGTGTCACCAATAATCTCTCTTTGTGTCGCGAAATCAAGTAGAATATGTATATCTTTCCAAAGGGATACTTTTCCTGAGTCATTTGAACTGTTGGGGGTCATATATATTTAGCAAGGCTAACAAAATCCAAGTTATATGTTGCCAATGCAAACAGTTTAGAAATCTCTGTTGTAAATCTTTATTAAGCTTCAATCTATCTTGGCTCAAGGCCAATAGAATTACTGAATTTCAATTTGTATAATACGGTATTTGGTACTCAGTGAGAATCGAATTCGTAATGTTCACAATGGTCTGCGAGATTAACTTGCCAACTATTGTTCTTTGAAAAGGAACAAAAACGAAAAAAAAAACAACCAACCACTGATATCTATTCTAAGGGACCCACGTAGACGACTAGAAAATTATCCAGCTTTACAGAGCAAATAAAATCACTAAATTTGTTTAGTCTCACTGTGCCACACTATTTGGAACCCAAAAAGGGTCTTATAGTCATACCAATCAGAACTTTCTACTGAAATGTACTGGTATGTTTGGAAATCTGGATTAATAAGGTTATATCAAAACGATAAACATGTACTATAAATCTGTCTAACACAGGTTCTATCCATACTGTCTGGGGTATCGGACGCAGATTCTGGTGGCATGAGATGCAATGGGAGAAAATGAAAAAATATTATTGTAATGAATTATGCGTACATACATGTTAGTATTAAATTCAAGTATTTCTTGTAAGAGTTACTTTGGCAATCAATGCCATGGTTCCCCTCACGACTCCCTATTTGTGCGAAGCAAGGTTCTCTGTGATATTGAACTTGAAATCAAAACGGGGAAACCGACTCGATCTTTCTGCCAGCCTGCGAAAGGTATTAACGAAATCTGCTCCAAGATTCCATACTTTGACTACAGGGAAAGAAAACCGAAAATCCAGGTACGTTAAAGTAAAACAAAAGAAGGAAATACGTTTTTTTTTTGTTTTGTTTTTTTTAATTAATTTGTTTTGTTTAATTACGTTTTTTTTAAGGATGATGATGATGATACTTATTCCGATGGTCGGGTGACGATGGTATGGAGACACAGTGGACGGGTCTGGAACCGTAGAAAGGTTAAGAACTCCGGGTCTAATATCATTCAATAACAGCTGGTAAACAGTATACAGATAAAACACTCATTTCGCACAAATATGTTCCGAGGAAAATGGAAAATCCGAAAATTTGTCCAACTTGGGAACAATAACATGCGAAGCTTCTACTTCGTCCGCTTCTATTTTGAACAAGAATTGTCCAAAATAGGAGCAGACAAAGTAGGAGAGGGCAAAGTAGGAGCTCCGCTTGCTCACAGAAACAAGTCTATTCTTCGAAAAAAAAAACACACACACACACACAAATGACCAACAAATACGATCTTCATTCAGCTTCGACTTAGTCTGGTACTGGGCCATCTTATATATCGGTGTATGTGACGGAATTTGAACCTTTAAAATACCTTCCCCTAAACCTGGGGTCAGAATGTTAGGCTGGGTCGCTGAATGTTACACTGGGAGATACAGGAGACTGGGGTCCAGGTAAGGTAAGGGGGATTTCATACAAAATAACCTTATTGACTCAACAAGTAAGGCGTGATCAAATGGGCAGTATCCATCGAGATGAGATATCCGGGTCCTTCCTAAACTGGACAAGAAAAGACAAAAGAAAACTGTCTGAAAGAACAAGAGAGAAGCGAGATAACGTCGATATACTGTATGCGAAAAGGAAAGCAGGAAAGAGTCGATAAAAATCATACCATGTAAGCGATAGGACCACATTTACTATAGCCGAATTACCCAATCTAGGCCTTATCAAGTCATCATGGATGATAAAGACAAATAACTCAATCATCGTGCGATCTACACTAGATTTAGTCATCAGAAAATGAATCATCCAATTAAGGCAAGATTCAGTCATTGTGAAAATGAATCCACCGACCCAAATCATGAAACCAGATTTGTCAACACGACAAAGAATCATACAATCCCAGCGGAATTCAGTCATCATAAAAAATGATTCTAAATACAAGACAAATCAAGTCATTATAAAGATGAATCACCTGATCCTGGCAACATTTAGTCATCATGAAGAGGAATCACCAAAACCCATTCACATTAAATCACCAGAATGATGAATCACCCAAACCAAGTCATAGTAAATCATCACAAACATTAATCATCGAATCCAGGCCCTATTTAGCCATCAAGAAAACGAATCACCCAATGAATACCATTTCCAGTTACCATAATCACCCGATCCCAGCCACATTTTGTCATCATATCGATGAATCACCTGACATGATTTAGCCGTCATAAAACTGAATTACTCAATCAGAGTCGTATTTAGTTATCATTAATATGAATCAAACGATCCATGCAATAAATCGAGGAATCACCCAATCGTAGCCACATTCATTCATCGTGAAGATGAATCACACATTCGATTCCATAACACCAGATTTATTCTTCATAAAAATGAATAACCAAGTCAAGGTCATGACATCATAAGGACGAATCATCCAACCGAAGTTGTGATACCAGATTTAGTCATCTTAGGCATGAATCATCGATTGAAGTCATCATGAAGAGTAATCAATTAGTGCCGACCAGATTTAGTCATCATAAGCATGAATCACCCGAACTAAGGGTTATTGAGTCATCATGAAATATAATCACCTTATCCTGACCAGATTTGGTCATCATGAACATGAATCACCCAGTCTAGGCCTTATCAAGTCATCATGAATATTAATCATTCAATCCCCACGAGATTTAGTCATCATAGACATTATTCACCCACAATCTAGTCATCATAAATATTGATCACCCTATCCCGACCAGGTTTAGTCATTCTACACATCAATCACACAATCTAGGCCTTATCAAGTCATCATGAATATCAATCACCCAATCCCAACCAGGTTTCGTCGTGATAGACCTTAATCACCAAATCTAGGCCTATATATATTAATCATTTATCCCTACGAGATTTAGTTATCATAGGCATGAATCACCCAATCTACGCCTTATCAAATCATCATGAATAATAATCACCCAACCTCAACCAGATCTAGTCACCATAAAGATGAATCACCCAAATTAAGGCCTTACTAAGTCATCATAAATATTGATCACCCTATCCCGACCAAGTTTAGTCATTCTACACATGAATCACCCAATCTAGGCCTTATTGAGTCATCATGAATAATAATCACCCAATCCCAACAAGATTTCGTTGTGATAGACCTTAATCACCCAATCTATGCCTATATATATTAATCATTCATCCCTACGAGATTTGGTCATCATAGGCATGAATCACCAAATCTAGGCCTTATCAAGTCATCATGAATAGTAATCACCCAGTCCTGACCAGACTCAGTCATCATAGATATGAATCACCCAATGTAGGCCTCATCAAGTCATGAATATTAATCACCCAATCCCGAGAAAATTTGGTCATCATAAACATGAATCGCCCAATCTAGGGGTTATTGAGTCATCATCAATAATAATCACCTTATCCTGGCCAGATGTAGTCATCATGGACGTGAATCACCCAATCCAGGCCTTATCAAGTCATCATGAATATCGATCACCCTATCCCGACCAGATTTAGTCATCATAAACATTAATCACCTAATCTAGGCCTTATCAAGTCATTATGAATATTAATCACCCAATCCCGACCAGATCTAGTCACCATAAAGATGAATCACCCAATCTAAGTCATCATAAATATTGATCACCCTATCCCGACCAGGTTTAGTCATTCTGCGCGTGAATCACCAAATCTAGGCCTTATCAAGTCATCATGAATATTAATCACCCAATGCCGACCAGATTTAGTCATCATAAACATTAATCACCCAATCTAGGCCTTATCAAGTCGTCATGAATATCAATCAGCCATTTCCGACCAGACTTAGTCATCATATACATGAATCACCCAGTCTAGGCCTCATCAAGTCATCATGAATATTAATCATCCGATCCCAATCAGATTTAGTCATCATAGACGTAAATCACCCGATCCAGGCCTGATCCGATCATAAATTAGGTCATATTAATCACCCAATCCCAATTAGATTGAGTCATCATAACAATGAAACACCTAATGCCATCTATATTCATCCATCATAAAGATAAATCACTTAATCCAGGCCATAAGACCAGGTATAGACATCATCATCCTCCATAAGATCTGATATCATAAAGATGAATCAGCAAATCCAGACCAGATTAAGTCACCATAATGATGAGTCGCCCATTCCCAGCCATTATAGTCATCATAAGGATGAATCACCCTATGTCAGCCATATCTATTCATTACCAAATCCAGGTCCTATTTCCAGCATTTTTACAACATCATCAGAATATAAAATTCTATCTTACTACCTCAGTTGGCGTGGAAGAGTACAAGAAAAAAAAAACTAATCATCATAAGTGTATATATTATCTTACAATATCTCTTCTCCAGTTTATCTTTGGTAAACACGTAAACAGGGCAACTATCCGAAACTGGTCGCGTCGTGAGGATTCTGGGATTAGTTCGTTGTTAAGGGAGACTCATTGCACTTTATCGTTGCCTGGGTACATACATACACACACACACACACACACACACACACACACACACACATACACACACGTGCGCACATATATTTGTGTGTGTGTGTGCATCGCATACTTACATCACTTACATCGTAAACATGTATACATCATATACATACAAAACATACGTACATCAGAATGCATACGCGAGTCTGTGATGCATACATACATATGCAAAAGGCATACAGAGGAATATACACAGACATATACGTGTATATACAGGCAAACGTAGATGCAAAGAAGTTACAAAATACGTACATGGGAACATTCCGATACGCACACAATCACATACACATACGCACACACACTCATAAAGGTATATAAAGAGACACACGCAGGTATACATACACGTATGCTCAGGTGTACTTAGAAGCAACCACACAAAAGTACATGAACATGTACGTACACGTAAAAAGGGACATAAAAGCGTACACACGCCAATAGATCATCATCACCATTTTGGGGACCTGGGAATGCTCATTAGTTGTTTTTTTTTTCATATTAGAAACAGTCAACCAAAACTGTCAACGTATTTTTCTTCAGTTTTCAAGTTGGTCTGGCTGGCTGGCTGGCGGTGCTCAGGTCGCATCAATGGAGATAAAGGAATTAAAATTTTTAAATTCTCTCCTTTTCATACCTAAAGAAACGATTAGGGTTAGGGGCAGGGGGGGGGGGCTTCCGTAAGTAAGTTTTCAGTTGGGGGATTCGATTTACAATATAATTGCTAATTTGATCCCCGAGTTTGCGTCCGGCAGCATTCACGCTTGTTTCGTTTTCTCAATTCAGACTTTTTTTTAGTGCTATCACTGTCCAACAGAAGGCGAACGAAGTAACTTATCCATTGATCATCCCTTTTTCCCAATTTGTTGATTGATCATCCCCAGCAATTCAGGCTATGAAAAGACAATTTCTTTAGAGTGACTAACCAGACCTGCAAATTAATGTTAATTGATTCTCTGCTTTTCGCGATTTCAGTTAATGGATTTTTATTAATTGGTACGCTCTTCTTCCAGACAGAGACCGAACCTGTTTGAAAAAACACGAAAGCACCAATAGAAGCGTGATGGTCAACAAGCTCCCCTGACAAGTCAATTTCCTAACGTGGTTAGTTCGATTTTCATCATTTTGCATACAAAACTAAGTAAATCGATGTAACCTCGTGACAGAGACTGTTGCGTATTTCTCACTGGGTCGCTGTTTTTGAAGACCAGGATTCCGAACGCTGCTCTTGAAAACAAGCTGGCCATTTCAGTACGGGAGATTGGTGCTAAACGATCTTCCTAACATTTTAACATCATTTTCATAAATCTCAAGTGCCTTATCACTTTGTTTGTTCGTTGGTTTTCTGTCGCGCTAAAACAGACAGAAGGAGAGGAAGCGGGCATTGCGAACACATATGCAAAAATGCTATGTGAGTGTGTTCTTTGAGAGTTGACTGCTGGTACTACTACTACTAATACTACTACTATCCGTTTTGCTTCTTTTTTTCACAGTTATATTGTTTAAAATCATGAGAAAACAAAACCCAGGAAATCTGAGATCAACAGGAAAATAAATTTCGTTGAGGTATGCTTTTTTTTTTTTTGTTGGTTTAAAACGAATACGTTTATTCTGAAGGATGTAAGTATGATTTACTCCTATGTGACGGGTACTGTACAAGTGGCCCTGTTGAAGCTTCGACCAGTCTTCTAAGCCGGAAGTGGATTATGATAAATAACTCAGGTAAAATAAAGGAGAATAAAAAAAATTACACCTCAACCGAATAACTTGACCGCCTCTCCATGGAAGCGGAATGTTTTGTTTAAAAAAAAAAAAAATAACTATACTAGGATCAAGATAAAATCGCTATGTCTGTAATGTACTCGGTCAGTGTACTCTGTTGACCTTCTTTTTTACTGACCTCTTTTATTCATGTCAGTCTTTCTTTGTTTTGTATTGGACAAGATATTATCAAAATGGTGACAATTTTGGAGAACGGAGTCACCGGAAATTGACAAATGGGCGGGAAAGATATGTCATTATTTCATTTTGGATCCTTTTTCTTCTTCTTCTCTATATGATTTGTTTTTTGTTATTTTTAATTATTGGGGTTTTTTTTGTTGCTGTTGACATTGTTAGGATTTTTATTCTCTTTTCTGGTTCGGGACTTTTTTCTTTTCGTAACCGTCCCCACCGCCCCCTTCTTCTTCTTCTTCTTCTTCTTCTTCTTCTTCTTCTTCTTCTTCTTCTTCTTCTTCTTCTTCTTCTTGCCCCCTTTTCTTGCTCCTTCTGTTCCTTTTCAACTTCTTTCTTCTTGTTCTTCTTCTTGCTCCCTTTTCTTGCTCTTTCTCTTTCTTTTCAACTTCTTCCTCCTCCTTCTTCTTCTTCGTCTTCTGCTTCTTCTTCTTCTTCTTCGTCTTGCTCACTTTTCTTGCTCCTTCTCTTCCTTTTTAACTTTCTTCTTCTTCTTCTTCTTCTTCTTCTTCTTCTTCTTCTTCTTCTTCTTCTTCTTCTTCTTCTTCTAATATCTCTGCATTCTGTCACAATCTTCTCCATTGTTCTTCCTGTTTTTCATTCGGCTACATGAAGAAATATCCATTCTTCTCTTCTTTTACCTCAACCAAGTATGACACAAGGTCATTGAAGTACAGTTTTTTCTCCATTGAGAATCGAAATCGCTATTTCAACGATTTTTTCAGCAAGACCAGCTTATTAACCATTGCTCTACGAAATACTTCTCAACAGTATTTAGTCGTCATAGTTCAATCTGACAGAACACCACAGGAGAAGAACACTCAATGAGGAACGAACACAGTACACTAGCAAATTGGTCAATGAAACTAGCTTGTAAACCATCATCTTACAGGAGGCGAGGTTTCTGTCGGTCACTCTTTACATCAGAGGGTTTGTAAGACGGGAGGTATCTATACCACAGAATTAAGTCTACCATGAAAAAAAAACACGTCGAAATAGCTTATTGATGTTAAAATTGTCAAGTTGTAAACACAAAAGCATGTCATGTATAAAATGAAGACTGAAGAGACGAACATTGAGCGAGGCTCTTGGTAACTCGTGATTTTGAAATATCGAGATCATCATCATCATCATCATCATCAGTCTCTTAACGTCCGTCGTTGGACATAGGCCTTCTCCCGGATTCGTCACACATCTCTATCGTGCGCATCGCAGAGCCAGTACTTTCTGAATTTGTCTAGCTCGTCTTCCCATCTAATACTCTGCCAGCCTCAGTTGCGCATGTGATCTCTGGGGATCCATGTTGTGAGTCGTGATGTCCATCGGTTGTCTGCCACTCTTGCAACATGACCAGCCCATTGCCATTTGAGATTTTTAATAGATTCAATGATGTCCCTGACTCCTGTCTTCTCCCGGATGTATTGTGCTGTTTTGTGATCTCCCCGTGTAAGGTTAAGCATGATTCTCTAATGCGCACGTTGCATGCATCTCAGTTTGCAGGTGAGTATCGGGAGGATGCATTGGTTGTACATTCTTTTTTTTTAAAGATTAACGGGATCTTCTTGTTTTTGAAGGTTGAGTTTGCTCTACCAAAGACTTGCCATCCTAGAGTGATTCTTTGCTTGATTTCTTCTTCTTTTGAGGGTCTCATGGAGATGTAGTGGCCTACTTTCTCCAGTTGCGTGTCCTCCATTTTGATCTTAGTGTTCTTATTTGCGACGTGGTTGTTACACATAATCTTTGTCTTGCTGAAATTATTATGTATGCCGACTTTCTCACTCTCTTCATTCAGTTCATCTAACACAGTTGGAGGTCGTGTAGGCTCTCTGCAAAAAGGGCTATGTCGTCTGCAAATCTGAGGTTCAGATATTCACCGTCTATTTTAATTCCTTTACTCTCCGAGTCTAGTCTTCTGAAGATCATCTCGAGGCAGGCTATGAAGAGTTTAGGTGAGCTGGTATCACTTTGAACACGTCGGGAAAACTTTCAGAAGGGAGTTCATTCTGCATCGTAGATGTTCTTGAGAAGAAGCTATTTGCGTGGAACGTGTGGCGAGTCCTCGGTATATCTAAGAAAAATGGATGTGACTTAATTGCAGATCGAGTTTTAACTGAAAATTCCCAGGCAGGAGGGACTAGGGACAGTTTCCATGGAAACTTAATTGAATTGTTTCTCAGTAAATAATCCACTCATAATGATTAACGATGTGTGTTTGTACTGTAGCGCCCCATATTCTTTCAGTTACGAATCAAATACGAAACTCTCCTTTTAGCTAGATATCAAAAACATCACTTCCTCCTCCGACCCCAATAAAACC
Organism: Thysanoteuthis rhombus; assembly: GCA_963457665.1. Classification (NCBI taxonomy): domain Eukaryota; kingdom Metazoa; phylum Mollusca; class Cephalopoda; order Oegopsida; family Thysanoteuthidae; genus Thysanoteuthis; species Thysanoteuthis major. Next base: position 3,538,709 of record OY735224.1, on the reverse strand, counting down.
CCTGGACGTACATGGTCAAATGTTCATTAGCTCCAGTACCCCAAGCTGGTTACGCTTCTAACCCCTACCTTTGTGGTCGACCACTCTCTTTCTCTCTCTCCTTCTCTCTAAGATCGTTATCATTCCGCCGACTCACCAGCCGATCCGATCTTGACCATTCTTCCTACGTGACCTACCTCTGTACTAAATTTGCCCGTTTCACTTCACCGATATCAAGCCTCACGCATACGCACAGCTACACAGCTACGCCGCCGTAGTTTCGCCACGTTCTAAAAACGCGTATCACCTCTCACTCTCGTGAATGAAATAGTTCTGTGTGACGTCAAAGAGGAAGCGACAAGGAATAAACCATTTCTACAGAGGTGTGAGGAATAGCAAGTAGATCCCTGCCAAGGGCAGATAACTCCGTATATGTATAATTTTCTTTTGCTGGGAAAGGTGGGCACTACAGTACTCTATCACGCTTATGGATTTAACTGAGTTAATACGAGGACAAAAATTTGATTTCTGATTAACAAACTAAAAGTATGTATCTTGTTGCACATGTGGTGGTTCAAATTATTTAGAGTAAATTAGAATACATTTTTAAAAAATCATCATTCACCCCAAGTCATTAGAAGCGAATGAAAATAGGTCGTATGCTCACAGTTCAGTGGTTAAAAATGGCGAAGCCAATCAAAACCCTAAGCACAGTGATGTGGTCTTGGCGTCATGTTTAAATTCCTGCCTCTTCCTATTTTGACAAGATACAGGATAGACGTGTGGGGTGATGGCTCTAGGGCGCCTCAAAACACCCATGTTTTGGGGGTGGAAATCTTACTAAAACTCCTTTGTTGGTACATACACCTTATTCTACGCTTACACTCCGAACCATGCTTCGAATATTTCATCTTTACGTAACAACTCATTATACCTCTTGTACAAAGACGTACACGAAAACACTATTATATTTTGATATGCATACTACGTTACAATAATGTATTTCATAATATACTTCATTTTACACTCTCTTGGCATTTACAGAAAGATATTGATAGAACATCTCAGTTATAGAGATTACGTATATTCCTTTGATTGAATGAAATAAAGGTAATTCGTTTTCCAAAAGACTGTGTTATTTTATCATTATGACCTCTCGTTCATTTAACCTATACCAAGGTGTCAGCTTTTAATAATTTCAATTCTAAACCCAATCTTATATTGTGGAGAACTTTCATTCTTCCATGAACATGAACTCTGATAAGTATTGACTCAGCTCAGTCGTGGGGCCCCCAGTAGAGATTGAATTCATTACATGAATGCTGATAGGTTAGAATATAGCATTTTTCTGTGTGTTCTTTTGAAAGTCATAAATAACCGTCAGTTGCCTTTGGTCTCCAAGTTAGTGAAGCTAAACGTCTGGTTTAGTGCCAGACAGTTCGGGTTTTGAGTACCCCGTCCTCCGTCCAGCGCTAAATCGATCTGTTCTCCTCTTTTGGGGGGTCTCAAAAAACAAACAAAAAACAAACTCAAATGAACCAGGAAGGAATTGGAGAGCACATACCTGTTTTAACACTATTGTCAGGAGGGTAATTGTGAATGGATCCACCCCAAAATTCAATCAGTTCTTACATAGCCTATTGTCCATCCTTCCATAAAATATGATTGAAATTCATTGTGAACTTTTGGCGATATCGTGTGGACAGACATGATATTTTGTCGATATTATATGATTTGGATATATAACAACGACGTAGGGGAGAAAAATGTACATGGACCCGCTCAAAAACTTAGTCAGTTCCCTCGCAGTCTATTATCAAACCTCCCTCAAAATGTAACTGGAATTCATTGAAAATTTTTTTAAGGTATCGCCTGGACAGAAATATCTTTCAATCAGAAAAAGCTTCTTGGATCCGCCCCTAATTGTTACCACCTCTTTCTTGCCCAAGCCTTCCACAAAGATTTCATTGAAATCCGTTCGATACTTTGGGAGATATCGTGTGTACGTATAGACGAACGTACAGACGAACAGAGGCGATTAAATACACATACCTCTTCTCAAATCCGTTGACAGAGATGAATTACTCCAGATATACTTGGAACAGTTGAAAGTGAAAGCTTCTACAACCGTTTACATTATTTTATTCTACGTTGTAAGTTGAGATCCACTTTAAACAAATCCACACCACTGGTACGTCTTGCTGATGATCTTCCTTCGTTTCAAGAAGAAGCGAAATACGCCGCCAATGAGCTTTAAAAAAGCGTTAAAAAGCGCTAAAAAGCGCTAAAAAGCGCTAAAAAGCGCTAAATCAAAATTGATAGCCACAATAACAGCAAAAATGGCCAAAACCCACCATCGAAAATGGTCAATAAGTTTAAGCTCTCCCGTGCTAATTTACCACTTTTTGCGCTACCAAAACAAGGAGAATTCCATAAAATTATCCAGAATCATCTAGAACTCATTTACAATTATCTAGATTTAAATATAGTATCCAGGGGCTTATTTTCAGACGTACTAACGGACAAATATTTGGTGAATTGTGATAATTGTTTATTAAATGTTCATTTGTATTCATAAATTTAAATGTTTATATGTATTTAGCACTTTAGCCGTAATTATCACATTATGCATTATTCATAAGGTTATTATCCAGGTTTTATGTGTCCGTTATTTTTATTTGTAATCAATTACTGAGATCCCGTTGATTGGTTTAATTATTCAATAAACGAATTCCCAGACGTTTTGGGGCGTGAAGTGTCCTCGTTAAGATTAGTGTCAGTTTACAATTATGAATTTGTTTCCTGACCGGCACGCACACACGAACACAAGAGGACAACCCCCAAACACACGCACACAACTGAAAAAAAAGATCATAGACAAAAGGAAATAACTCTGAATGTACCAACAAAGTGATATCCCATCCCGAGTTACCCCCCTTGTAAGCAGTCGTACGCGTCAAGACTTCATTATTGATATGAATTTATTCACATATCTATTTTCTATCCTAAAACTCATAAAAAATAACAAGATTATTTATATATGGATAATTATGTAAGTATATATTCTATCATAAATGTATATATTACCTTAAAACATTGGGACGATATTAGTAGTGAAAAAAAAAAGATTCTAGTTCTACTCATAGCTATAATATGGTTGGCCATGGTTGAAGACAGACTGCGGACAGAACAGGACTACTCTATGAAAAGAGAGATTTATCACTATTGTTGACCCAAGGGAGATAATTCATTCATTGAATTGGGGTCTCAACAAAAATAATGATATTTAAAAAAACAATAATCCGAACTATTATTTTTGGTAATTCATACCAGAAACTGTCAACCAAAACATGGCTGGTTGGTTATATATATATATATATATATATATGTGTGTATTGATATATACACAGTATATGTGGTACAAATCAGGCTAGCAGTATAACATAATATAATAATATATCAATAATATAAAGCCACTTCAGAAATGTAATGGATTTATTCCATAGAGTGCTCGATACATACAACTTTTTACTCCAAGAGTTGAGTTGTTTTAGAGTAGAGCTGGAAATAAATAGTGGAATGTATAAATATACATATATATATATACACACAGTATTGGTGGTACAAATCAGGCTAGCAGTATAACATAATATAATAATATATCGATTATATAAAGCCACTTCTGATATGTAATTGATTTACTTCACAGAGTGCTCGATACATACACATTTTTACTCTTGAAGTCAAGTTGTTTTAAAATAGAGCTGGAAATAAATAGTAGAATGAGGATCCACTACACAAACTAGCTCATGTTTCTGCCCTCTCCGGGCCTCATCAGGCGAATGATTGTCTATGTTTTTTTTGGTCTATCGGGAATTTGGTGAGAATTTTATGAGTGTGGTGGGGAGCAGTATGGGGATATTCATTTTGTCAAAGGGGTTTGAACTCCATAGTTCATAGTGGATAGTATTAATCTTAATATTTAATTTATAATATGTTTGGGCATGTTTGAAGGTAAACGACGGTGATAAGAATTTTTTGGGATGATGGATATGGGGGTGAATCGTTTACTTTACTTTTTGATTTATTGGAGTTATTTCACCTTTATTAAAAGAAATTTAGAGTGATGCCTGCACTGCAGTATGGTTTCATTCTTTCTATTCAGTAAATGTTCTTTGGGGTTTTTGTGATTCTTGTAAAATTTAGAATTTCAAATTTTTCATTAAGGCAGAGATTGCATGAATTTTCTAAATTTTGGCATGTATTGGATTGTCTAAGGATTTTCCACTTAACTGTTGGCCAACAGAGCTACAGAGAATATCAACAGGGGCAATAAAACCCAATGCCAAGATACTTATGTCAAGATAAAAAATACTCCCAAACCACTACTAAGCATCCTAGCTGGAATGACCCCTATATGGAGTTCAAACCCTTTTGACAAAGTGAATATCCCTACACCACCCACAATCACACTCACAAAATTCTCACCAAATTCCCAATTAATAGACAAAAAAAACATAGACAATCATTTGCCTGATGAGGCCCAAAGAAGGCAGAAACATGAGCTAGTTGATGTAGCGAATCCACAATCTACTATATATATATATATATATATATATATATACATATATATACATATATACACACACACACATATATATATATACATATATGTGTGTGTGTGTGTGTGTCTGAAGCAAATGTTTAGATCCTACCTTGTGGTACTGGATGGGATATTAGATAGTCTATTGCCATACTGAAGAGTGGTAATACAATGAAATAGCTGTCTGTGGATGACTTAATTATATATATATATATATATATATATATATATATATATATATATATATATATATATATATATATATATATATATATATATATATATATAAATTTGAACATTTTCTACTTTGGTTTGAGAATAGAATTCATACCTTGTACTCAAAGGGGGTCCAGTATACACCTGGTTGCTCCTAACCATTAAGTGGAGATTACATAATTAAACAGGCGCTTATTTTACACCTGAATTTGACTACAAAAAATACTCCAATTTCTCTGAAAAAAAAATGATGGTCCAAGAATGGCAGTCAAATCATCATGGTTTGGTAAGTTGCGTTAAGACAAGGAGAGGCAAGAGGAGTTACTTCCCTTACTAAGTGAGCTGAATGAGCACAAGTTCATTGATTAAATCAAGCTTCTTCATTTGTATTGAGTAAAAGAAAGAACAATGAATACAAGAGAATACTTGGATCGGTATGACATATTGAAACAGAGGAGAAAACAGCGGATATCCTCGCAAGTAAATCAAATATAGGGATAGATTCCCGACAATATGCAAATGAAGCGTCCGATTCCCCCGTAAATTGTTGCTTTAGTCGGTATATATATATATATATACCGGTCGCAAGGTAAGTTAAATTCGACTCTAAAAATATGATTATGGAGATATCCTAAATTCACCAAAAGAAAATTTAGATGGCGAAATTATGACAATTTGTCTCCTCATGTTTAAATACCGACAAGACAACCGGAAGCGAAAGTGGTTACCTCCCTTACTATATGATACGGACGAGTTCTAGTTTATCGATTAAATCAGATTTATTCATGAATATCGATTCAAACAAAGTTATCTTATTGAAGAGAATATTTAAATTAGTACGATATATTGAATCCAAGAAGAAAACAATGGATATTCGGGCTAGTAAATTAAGTATGGAGATAAAATTATGATAGTATACAAATGAGACAACCCATCCCTTTGTATATCATTGCTCTATTTGGTATATAAACCAATCGTTCATGCTGCTTAGTGTACTCGCTTCGGCAGTACATATACTAAAATTGGAACGATACAGAGAAGATTAGCATGGCCCCTGCGCAAGGATGACACGCAAATTCGTGAAGCGTTCCATATTTTTTTTTTTCACTTTAATTCCATTCGGCTTTGATTTCTTCACGGATTATTAAATATTCTTCAACAATCATTATTGTTATTTATTTAAATAAAATTTTTTAGATTTGTCCACACATATCTTATAAGACACTTTCGTCGGCCTCAGATATGTTGGATATCAGTATTTCTCAGCTGTACCACGTGTCCGGTTGATATGAAACTTGGTCCACGGCATCGGGTGAACAACGCTCCTTCTCTTTCTCTTCCTCCTCCCCTTTTCTCCCCTCCTCCTCTTCCTCCTGCTATTGCTAACACAACTTGGAACGCTTTATATCAATCCTCTCCGCCGAATCACACTGGATTGATTTGAACCATCGGGTGAACCATCCTCATCTCTCGCTTCCTCTTCCCCTCCCTCTACTACCACTGCTAAAAATGCTGAATATGTTTTTTTTCCGTTATTTGATAATGAATAGATAAGAACTTTCAGGGGAAACATCTTCATCTCTCTCTCTCCCTCTCTTCCTCCCCTCCCCCTCCTAGATACTAGATATAAATTTAGATGATTGTAGATGATTTCTAGATGATTTTGGATGATTTTCTGAAATTCCCTATTTTTTCAAAATTGGCCGTTGGAACCCCTGTTTGGTGAAAAAAACTGCTTGATTGCAGATTGAGTGGGGACTTCTATTTGTTCTTATCTCTCTCTTACACCCCTTTCCGAGAAGACAGGGGAGTAAGAAGATGTTGGCTGCTGATCGGAAATGGTTCATCTCGTCAATGGGTGGGTACTTTGGTATCCTTCATGGAGAGGGGCTGAGAGTAAGAAGGAGAATGACTGTTCATTTTCTGTTGAGTGTTGTTCATATACATTTGATCATTTTCAAAGATCATTAGAAAGATAGATTAGATTGAACACCAGCTAATTTCTATCCGTCTATCTATTAAATTATATCCCTATCTATCTATCTATCTATCTATCTATCTATCTATCTATCTATCTATCTATCTATCTATCTCACTCTGTTCATATCTATCTATCTATCTATCTATCTATCTATCTATCTATCTATCTCACTCTGTTCATATCTATCTATCTATCTATCTATCTATCTATCTATCTATCTATCTATCTATCTATCTATCTATCTATCTCACTCTGTTCATATCTATCTATCTATCTATCTATCTATCAATCTATCTATCTATCTATCTATCTATCTATCTATCTCACTCTGTTCATATCTATCTATCTATCTATCTATCTATCTATCTATCTATCTATCTATCTATCTATCTATCTATCTATCTATCTATCTATCTATCTCACTCTGTTCATATCTATCTATCTATCTATCTATCTATCTATCTATCTATCTACCTATCTACCTATCTATCTATCTATCTCAGTTTGTTCATATCTATCTATCTATCTATCTATCTATCTATCTATCTATCTATCTATCTATCTATCTATCTATCTATCTCACTCTGTTCATATCTATCTATCTATCTATCTCACTCTGTTCATATCTATCTATCTATCTATCTATCTATCTATCTATCTATCTATCTATCTATCTATCTATCTATCTATCTATCTATCTAATTACAATTGAAGATATCTGAACCTGTGTGTATGCAGTAGAATTACTCGATAACTGGTCATTGTAAGAAGTTGACGTTCGCCAGATAAATTAGTCAGTACACGAGGCATTGCAGGGTCGAGTTTGAGGCAAAAATTTCCAAATCCTCAGATTTATGTTGAAAAGGACCGGACTTGATGATGTATTGAATAGCATATCATGGAAGTAACGTAAAATAATTTTCCGTCTTTCGTACGAAACTATTGCTTCGAAGTATTTCTGTTATTTCTCTTCAGTGTTGCCAATTTAGATGTTACATCTAAATTCAGATCTAGAATGTTGAGATTTAAAAAAAAAAAATTCTATAGATCCGCTGATTAAAAAAACCCTCTCAAATTTGGTGTTGCACTGTCTTGTGTCAACTTTGTTCAGTGACCAGTTATCGAGTAATGGCGGTTCATACAGGTTCGCACACAGGTAGAGATTTCTTCAGTCGTCATTACATAGATAGAGAGATGGGTAAACAATGAAATAGATGGATAGGGTTAATCTATCGGATAGCTTCCATATTTCAGCTCCATAGGTGACTATCAGAAGGATGCCTTGGTTGCATACCCTCCTTTTTTTTAATCAGCCAATATCTTCCTATGAACAATACTAGAGTATCAACAGTTAACGAGATTTCCAATTTCCAATCAGCAACACCTATCTCCCTCTTACTCTCTTTTCCTCTCTATGAACAATAAAGATTCCCCTCTCATTCTGCGATTAAACATTTCTCCCAGCACCCAGTAGTCTAAGCCAACCTTTTCAAAAACTGAAGAATTTCTTAAAATTATCCAGAATCATCTAAAATTCGTTTACAATTATCTAGATCTATCTCTAGTATCTAGGGGCTTACTTTTAGGCAGACAAACAAAAGGATATTTGGTAAATTATGATGTTTGTTTATCGAATGTTCTTTTGTGTTCATACACTCAAATGTTTATATGTATTTAGCACTTCAGACGTAAAGAGCACATTATGCATTATTTAAAAGATTATTTTTAAGGTTTTATGGGTCCGATAATTTTATTTGTAAGAAATTACCGAGATTCCATTGGTTGGTTTAATGAATGAATTTTCATCTAACAAGATGTTTTATGGAACGGAATGTCCTCGTTAAGATGGGTGTCAGTTTTTCAATTATAGATTTGTCTCCTGGAAGGCAGGCAGGTTGGTACACACAAGGACGAACATGCAAGAAGACCCCCCCCCCCCCATCACCAAACACAAAAACCGAAAATTATAGACGAAGGGAAACAACTCTGATTGTATGAAGTGTGTGATGTTCCATCATGAGTTACCCCCCTTTTACCTGGTCGAATGCATCATGACTTATTACTGAAAGGAATTTATTCACATATTCACAAATCTATTTACTAACCTGAAACTTGTAAAAAATGACGAGATCATTTATGTATGGATAGATATATAAATATATATTCCTTGGTACGCTCCAACCGTTATGGATTCACAGCAGATCAGGCAACTTCGCTCCGACTCTGACGACTGCACTATCATGGCACCGAGCTCCTTTCTTTTGCTTAGAAGCTATCTCCATCTTGATACGATCGTATCCATATTGTCTCACATATATTACCATTTCAGCCCTGTATCACCATTAATGTTCCTGTGTTGAATGTATGTTTTATTTGTCCATCCAAATATTTGTATGTTTCCTTTTTACTTTATTTTATCTCCGCGACTACGTTTATACTCAGCGTGCATTCTCTCCATACATCTCCCTTCTTCCTTCAACATTTTCACTGAAGTCCACGTTGGCCAAACAAACTCAGTAGCTACCCATTCTTCAACAAAAACTACATGTACCATTCTTCTCTCTTTCTGTCCCTCTCTATCAAAAAATACCCAAAGTTATCGAGATGAACTATTTCCCAATCAGCAGCCACTATCTCCCTTTTATTCTCTTCTCCTCTCTATGAACAATAAGAATTCCCCACTCACTTTGCAATTAAGCATTTTCCCCAGCACCCAGTGTTTTAAGCCGTCCTCATAAGAAAAAAAACAAAAAAAAAACTGAAGAATTTCTTAAAATTGTCCAGAATCATCTAGAATTCGTTTACAATTATCAAGATTTAAAACTAGTATATAGGGGCTCATTTTCAGAAAGATTAACGGGCGGACATTTGGTGAAAATATTCATCCAATTAATAAAAAAACACTTTTCCCCGAGCAATCCACGGAGTATAACATTCAACAAGGACAAACTGAAAATTTGCTTTAGTTGAACAGAAAATTTTAATACATTCATTACAAAGTATTACAATAGATGATTAGAATTAATACTAACGAAGAAAGCATAAATAAACTAGATTGCACTTGTATATACAATAATAGATGCACTTTGCAAAACAAATGTTCCAAATCAAATATTGTATACCAAGCCGAAATATAAACCCTAAAGAAAACTTCGAAGTGAAATACCGGATAGGAATATCGAAAACATCTTTTAAACTTAAATTAGCCAATCATATATCATCTTTTACTAATGAAAAATGTAAAAATAGTGCATCACTGTCGACATATTATTGGAGACTGAGTGATAACAATATCAAACCGACGGTAAAATAGAAAATATTAGAACTAGCATACATATGCAAAGATATTAAAACTCTCAGTCACCTATGCCAATATGAGAAAATTCGAAATCCTTACTTCTACCAATAGATCAAAAAACCAAAAACAAAACAAAACATGAAACAAGATTATTAAACAGAAAAAAAAGGAATAGCGTTAAAATGCAGGCACCACTCAAAATATCTATTAACAAACATAACTCAATAGCCAACACATAGATATATTAAAAATAAGTAACATAGGTATCTTATTCACACAGCCATCTTAAAGAACAACTCAATCACCATATTTACCTTACGCATGGGGAAGTAGACCAAATCTCATATTATGAAACAACCCGCTGAGGTTATATAAAAGGGATCCTAGCATGAGAAAATAAAGTAAGAATAAAACACTCTCAGAGAGGAAACAAACCAAAATTTATCTGATAGAGGTACTACTTTCTGATAATGTAAAAACTAACACCATACCCTCTGATCTGTAATTTGTAATCACCAACAGACATGCATCGCCATTAAGTGAGGCAAAAATATAGCAAATAATAGCCAACCACTCAACTAAATCAAATAAAATAAAAGAAAGACGCTACTATTCAGAATATTAGACACGCCCCCAAAATGTCCCAAACAAGAATTTAAAATAAACCGAATCATTGGCCTGATGGAGCCCAAACAAGGCAGAAACATGAACGTGAATTTAAAAAAAATTTAAGCTCTATTCTAAACGAACTAAATATTTATAGTTAAATATATCAAACATTTTCTAAAATAAATCCATCGTACATCAGATAATTTATCATATCATATTGCATCCTTGATTTGTAGAGTCGTTTATATATATATATATATATATATATATATATATATGTGTGTAAATACATATATATAAATACGTGTATGTGTGTGTGTGTGTGTGTGTGTGTGTGTGTGTGTGTGTGTGTGGTACAAATCAGGCTAGAAGTATAACATAATATAATAATATATCAATAATATAAAGCCACTCCTGAAATGCAATGGATTTATTTCAGAGTGCTCGATACATACAACATTTTACTCATGAAGTTGAGTTATTTTAGAGTAGAGCTGGAAATAAATAGTAGTACTGTATATATATATATATATATATATATATATATATATATGAAGTTATCATAAAGGTTTTGTCGGTCCAATATTTTTATTTGTTACAAATTACTGAAATTCCATTCATTTGTTTCATCATTCAATGATCGAATTTTCATCTAACGAGAAATCTTTTTTGAATGAAATGTCAACGTCAAGATATGTATCACTTCTTGATAATAAATTTGTGTCCTGGCCGGCAGTTACGCACACAAGAACAAAAAGATACCAGAAAATCCCCTGCGCGCAAAACTCAGAAAAATTGTAGTTGAAGGGAGACAACTCTGTCAGTACGAAGAAAGTGATCTTCCATCCTGAGTTACCCCCCTTCTAATCAGTAGACCGCGTCAAGACTTCATTGGTGAAATAAAATTTATTAATCTTATTACTAGCCAAACACTCGTACATATATATATATATATATATATATATATATATATATATATATATATATATATATATATATATATATATATAGCCAAACACTCTTACATATATATATATATATATATATATATATATATATATATATATATATATATATATATATATATACAAAGCCAAACTACTAGCCAAATACTCGTACATATATATATATATATATATATATATATATATATATATATATATATATATATATATATATATATATATGTACGAGTATTTGGCTAGTAGTTTGGCTTTGTATATATATATATATATATATATATATATATATATATATATATATATATATATATATAGATAGATAGATAGATAGATAGATAGATAGATAGATAGATGGATAGATATGTTTTTCCTGGAAACATTGACGACGATATGATTCTTGTTCATCTCTGAGTTACAATATAGTGCGGGCAAAACAAGCTTATTTTATAAAAGGATTCATCGGCATCGCTGATCCAAGGGAGATAATCTAGTTATTGTGTACAGAGACTCTATAATAATGATCATTTGAAAAAAATATACACTAAACTGTTATTTATTGTTAATTTATATATAAACGAGGTATACAACAAAGGATCAACATAGTATTTATTCAGTCTTAAGGAATCCTGGTTTACTGGCTATTTATGTAACAGGCTACATCAGTGGAGCTACATGGCTGAAATCTGAAGATTTTCCTCCTTATTCTGTGTAGAAAAAACTTTGTTTCATAAAAAAAAACTCCTCTAAATAGGTTTTCAGGGGGGTCAATTTACAATGTGAATTTATGCTAATACTAAAATTGTACCTGGTAGCATTCACTCGTGTCTTTTAGAAGTTCAGACCTCTTTTAGTAATCGACTCCCCTACAGAGGGCGAGAGAAGTAACTTATTTATTTATCACTCATTTCTAATTTTTTCATTGATCTCCCCCTACACAGTATCCTGCTAAAGATTGATGGTCAGTTGATGGTTTCTATTGAGTGACTAACCAATCATTAAAATATAGTTATTATATAAAATAACATTTCAGGTGTTTTGGATGAACACTGATATTATATATTTTCCAGGGTTTATTGGGTCCCCGAATAAATTTTCCTACTGACACCCAATGTGAGAAGTACGAATGTTGTCTGTACCTGTACGTTTCACTGATTGACTTTTCACCAACAGACAGCCGACACACATTTCGTTGGGAGAATGTTTTGCCGCAAACCTTTTCATCGGAGGGATATATTTTTTTTCCATTACCAATGAATTCGTTTGTTTATTGTCTCAAAGTATTTATGTTTCATACTGCAAAAAAGAAATTGTCGACTGACGTTTCGTTTCGTTTTTGAAGGCGAAAAAAGAAATCATGACATTTCTTTAAAATGATATTACATTGTAGTCAACAAGCGTAAAAAAGGTCCAGGGGTTACGTTTTCTATCAAGGAGCCCTGTCTAACTAAGGGACAACACCCTTGTTCTTTTCAGAAACAGCATGAGTAAATAGTGTGAAAACGTTTCTAAAATTGTATTGCGTAAGAAGGAATATATATTTTTGTGTTGTTTTGAATGATGCGTTAATTTGCGAACATCCTGTATTATAATCCATACGTAATTATCTGCAATTTACAATGTACAGAAGATTGTTTTCTATATAATTGTTCATTTTAGAGAAACATCTTAAGATACTCTAATCCTGACGTTTCACCCAATGACTTTTTGCCAACAGACAATTAGCCGATACACATTACCTTTGGGGGATGTTTTACCGAGAACTTTTTCGTCGGAAGGATATATTTATTTATTTTTCTATTTGTCATGAATCTGTATATTTATTGTTTCCTTCCCCAAAAGGACATTTAATATGATAAATATAAAATGGAAGTCAGTTTCTTGGGAAAGATATTTATATTTTTTAGCTCTCTGAAAATTAAATTTGTCCTTTTTTATGATCTTTATATACTCATACAGCTGATATGAAGATTCAGAATATTCCCCACCAAAATGAAACTTAACGATTCATGAAAATGATACCCACAAGCCTTTATCGGTTAGGTAAAAATTCTGATGCTTTTTGTGACAAAAATCATCAAAGCAAGGACTGCTGCTTGTTGTATGAAACTGTTTTAAATGAAGCAAAAATCATTACGTCTGTACATAAGCTCTGGGTGTATTTGAACTTGGTATTTTTAGGTAAGGTTAGGGATCTTATGTAGATCATGGGCGGTTGCGGAAATATTTGAAAATCTTTCTCAAACTAGTGTTATCATTTCATTATCACAATGCAAAAATGAATCCCCTTTGGGACTCATTGTGAAAATGGCTCAATGATAATATCAAAAAAAGAAATTAAAACAAATTTCATTTTTCGCTACACTACCTAAATGCTCTGACTCGAAGAATAAAGTAGAGTATCTGGTTGATTTATGAGTTACCTCATGTTTTAGGAGGTTGTTAAATTTACGATATAGCTATAAAGATGAACTAGACCCTTATCTATGTTTACCGCCTGTGAAGTCATAATAGAACATTATGACTTCATAAGAGAACGGTGTGACCCCACAAGGGAACGTTCATTCTATAAACTATCCTTTTGAAGTTTTTTTTCCACCAGACCTCATATTTTGATAACAGTTTTTTTTTCCTTTTAGCTTCCAAAAGTTAGGGTTTTTTCTTTAAATTTTATATTAGGAAACCTTTTCTGTTTTTATGAGTCAAAATGAGGGAAAATCCCCCCCCCCGCCCTGTTTGGGGTCGACGGTGAGGAGAATTTTTTCTCCGTGGTTAAAAGTGAGGGAACTTTTCTCCCTTTTGAGGGAAGAATGCTATAATCTACATATAACAGAGTACTTTCCTTTATTAAATTATTTGCAATTAATTATGATATTTATTCGATACAAAGGGAGTGACTTAACATCGTGCTCAATGGCTTGCGAAGGCGGCCTTTAAGCGAGTAAATGTTAAACTTCGGTTCTTAACAATGTGTCCACCGCACATGGTGATAGTAGTAGTAGGGGGAAAATGAAGGTGGGGATGGAAGAGGGAGGAGATTAGAACGGTTCAGTCGAAAGTCTGGGCCATGTTGCACATCATTCCGACGCGGTACGGCTGAGAAAATTGACATTTAGAAATATTAGTGGTAGTTGTAGTAGCAAGAGTACGAGGAGGGAGGGGAAGAAGATGAGGAAGAGGAAAATCATGAAGATCGTTCACCCCCAAAATCAGGACCCAAGTCTCATATCAATCCAACTTGATACAGTGGGGGAAATTGATATTTAGGATTATTAAAGGTGGTAGTTGTAATGTGAGGAGAGAGAGAGAGAGAGAGAGAGAGAGAGAGAGAGAGAGAGAGAGAGAGAGAGAGAGAGAGATCTGCGATCAAGCAGTTTTTTTCACCAAACAGGGGTTCCAACGGCCAATTTTGAAAAAGTAGGGAATTTCATAAAATCATCCAAAATCATCTAGAAATCATCTACAATCATCTAGATTTATATCTAGTATCTAGGAGGGGGGGAGAAAGGGAGAGAGAGAGAGAGAGAGAGAGGGAGACTTGTTTTACCTGAAGGTTCATATCAATCCAACATTATACGACGAAAAGAATTGACTTATAGTATTATTAGTTGTAGTTGTAGTAGTTGTTGTATAAGGAGTAGGAAGAGGAGGAAAAAAGAGAGAGAGAGAGAGAGAGAGAGGGAATGAGGTGAGGATGATTCACCCGAAGGTTCATATCAATCCAGCATGATACAGCGAAAAAAATTCGTTATTAAACATTATTTGTTGTGGTATCAATGCCAGGGGGAAGACGAGGGAGAGGAATAGGAGGAGGAGGTGGTAAATGAGAGTTGTTCACCCGAAGCTCTGGACCAAGTTTCATATCAACCCAACACATGATACAGCTGAGAAAATTCATACTCAACATATCAGTTGCCGACCAACCGACCGACCGACCAGAAAGTGTCTAATAAGATTCGTGTGGACAGATCCTAATTGAAAAAATAAAAAAAAAGCCTAGACGAAAATAAATATGTGACGCTTCACAATCATCTAGATTTATTTCTAGTACCTTGTAGGAGGAGGGGAGGGGAGGGGAGGGGAGAGAGAGAGACAGACAGACAGACAGACAGACAGACAGACAGACAGACAGATGAGGGTGTTTCACCTGAAGGATCATATCAATTCATTATTATACGGTAGAAAAAAAATCATATTCAGCATTATTAGTAGTGGGAGTTTGGGGAGGAGGAGGAAGAGGAAGCAAGAGATGAGGATGGTTCACCCGAAGGTTCAAATCAATCCAGTCTGATTCGGCGAAGAAAATCAGTATTAAGCATTTCAAGTTGTGGTAGAAACAGCGGGAGGAAGAGGAGAAAGGGGAGAAAAGGGGAGAAGGAGGAGAAGGAGAAGTAGAAGAAGCATTGTTCACCCGAAGCCGTGGACGAAGTTTCATATCAACCGGATACGTGGTACGCCTGAGAAATACTGATATCCAACATATCTGAGGCCGACGAAAGTGTCTTATAAGATATGTGTGGACAAATCTAAAAAATTTTATTTAAATAAATAACAATAATGATTGTTGAAGAATATTTAATAATCCGTGAAGAAATCAAAGCCGAATGGAATTAAAGTGAAAAAAAAAAATATGGAACGCTTCACGAATTTGCGTGTCATCCTTGCGCAGGGGCCATGCTAATCTTCTCTGTATCGTTCCAATTTTAGTATATGTACTGCCGAAGCGAGTACACTAACCCAGTTGAACGATTGGTATATATACGGTATGAAACAATCATATACACGAGAGTAGGGCGTCTCATTTGCATATTATCATAATTTTATCTCCATACTTAATTTACTAGCGAGATTATTTGTTGTTTCATTCTCGATTTCAATATATCGTACTAATTCAAATATTCTCTTGAATAAGATGTCTCTTCATTACATCATATTTTATGAACAAAACTGATTTAATTGATAATTTTGAGCTTGTTCGAGTCATTTAGTAAGGGAGGTAACCACTTTCGCTTCCGGTTGTCTTGACGTAATGTAACCATAGTGATCCTAACTGTCACTTTTAGGCCAACTTTTTTCTTTAGTGAAATCGGAATGTTTCCTTGATAATATTTTTTTGAGTCAAGTAAAATCAGCTTCTGTATTAACGATGAAGTCCCCGCGACCAAATGGTTAAAAGCAGCCACACGTGTAGTGGACTCTCGTTTGCTAAAAGTGTACCAGTTCTGTTGACATCGTGAGTTAACTCTTTATTTGAGATTAAGTTGTTCAATCGTTCCTTTAGAAATACGGTTCGAGTCACAGTTGAGATAAAAAGCAACTGAAAGTTCGGATGATGGTAAAAATTTGGCAAAATTTATGAAAATGTTTTAATAATCTGAAAAAAAAAACCTTGATATTTCCTTCCACTTTTTACAGTCGCTCACTCCTCCACCCCCCTGTCTTTCTTTCTAACCCTGAAGGAGCTCCTTGTACGTACAGCACCGATGATCATGATTACACTACTACTACTACTACTACTACTACCACCACCACCACCACTACTACTACTACTACTACTACTACTACTACTACTACTACTACTACAGCAACAACAATGATGATGATGATGATAACAATAATAATGA
This sequence comes from Thysanoteuthis rhombus, assembly GCA_963457665.1. Taxonomy (NCBI): domain Eukaryota; kingdom Metazoa; phylum Mollusca; class Cephalopoda; order Oegopsida; family Thysanoteuthidae; genus Thysanoteuthis; species Thysanoteuthis major. The sequence goes on along the minus strand of OY735224.1, from coordinate 3,521,440 downwards.
TAATAATGATGATAATAATAATAATGATAATAATGATGATAATAATACTAATGATAATAATGATGATAATAATAATAATAATGATAATAACAACAACAACAACAACAACATCAACCATTACCACCACCAGCACCCTGATTTCTCCATCCCATTATTGTAAATAATAAACTTATTTCTACCGTTACCATTAACACAACGCACCAAATATCCCGGTAAATCGCACAAACTTTTTCGAATAGATTATTGTAATACTTATGTATGAGTATCAATTGCTACATTATCTTGAGTTACAAATCTTTTGTGAGCCTATTAATTTCCTTTGTGTGCGAGTTTCAAAACGCATGTGCGCGCGTTCACGGGTGCAGCCTAGAGGAACAAGGCTTGTAAACGGTACCGTATAATAATTTTTCAACAAAACTAGCGCGCTCAGATGTTCGTTATTGGCCGCCGTAAATACAAAAGAAAGAGTTGTCTCCCTTAGTAGCTCAAAATACGTAGAAGTTTAAAAACGTACGATGGTTCCTTAAATCTTGGGAGGTTTGAATTTAATTTTCATAAATATATTATTTAAAACATCAAGAATATATTATTACGAAAAAAATGAAAACATTAAACATCAATTATAAGAGCCTTCGTATGCTTTTTTGAATGCACATAACATTGATTATAACGCTCGAAAAATCATTTAAAGGCTCCAGGGGCTTCAAAATGAAAACAAATAAAAAATGTAATTATTATGATCTTTAAATGATATCTCTTTCAAATAGAAATATAAAAATCTATCAATTATTGGAGCCTTTGTACGATTTTTCGTGCGTACTTAACATCGATTGATTGATCATAAATTAACACCACAGTGAAAATAAATAACACAATATATAAAAATTATATAAAATATAAAAATACAGTCACTTTTTAGCCATGTTCAGCCACCAGAGTAGATGACTTCTTTATTTTTATTTTTATATCTACGGCAGCCAATTTACATTATACTGCCTATTTTGCTTACGAGCTTACGAGAATTAGTTCACTTAGTGAGATAATCCATTTTCTTGGGTTGTATATGAAAAACGGTAAAAAAACTACGGTTGGAGGGACAATTAAAAAAAAAATCATAATTTTAGTTTCTGGCTGAAAATGGAATAAAAAAAACTAACTCTCGATGTTAACCGCCCTATCGGTTAATAATGAAAATCCACTATTTCATTATATGAATGCGTCAAAAATCACGAAGAAAGAGATAGTCTAACAGACAGATCAAGAAAATCATATGTATTGATTGAATGCATTTATTTTACAATAGAAATGCGTTGCAAATAATTTCATTGGAACACGTAGCGAATACTCTGAGGTCAGGAATTGAAATGAACTTTACTGACAGAGGGACGATATTTTATATAATAAGCTTTTTTCCTTTTGATAATTGCACGTTTTTTGCTTTTTTAAAATTCTTTTTACTTGCTACAAACATCGACAGGTACTATGAAAGCCCAAATCACTTTCTGTCGGATAAAGTTGAAAAATGTTGAGAGCGTTCAAAAGAAACTAAAGATTGAGAGAGCGGGCGAAAAAAGATGAATATCTATTTCCTTTTTGCGTCATATTATCCTTAACAAATCAATTCTCGGAATAAAAATAATGTGACATAAGAATGTGTTCGTAATTTTAGAAGTCGAAACATCTTTCAACGTATCTTATATTGTAAGTACCTAAGTAGCTTCAAATAATTCTTTTGAAAAAATCAGCTGGAAACTAATAGTTTTATTAGAGAAATAATATTCACAATTCTCGTTAAATGCAGTGAAAATTGTGTAAAAAACGTCACAGGTTTTGAAGAGAGTCTGTTCTTTTTCTTTTTTTTCCTGCTCAATCCATTCCTGACACATGCTTGCACCTACTGCATCGTTGCAAGAATTTTCTGAAATCGATGGCAGAACTATCCGCTGTAATTTTCCCGTATTAGGTATAAAGAGTAAATATTCTCAAATGAACTTTTTATATTGAGTCCCTTCAAAATCGTTTGTCAGTGAATAATCCCCAAAGATTATGCAAAATAAAACAATAAAAAGCTGAGTAATCTTTAAAGACACTTCTTGGATTTCCCTAATATCGTGCAAAAGATGGTCCTGAGAACTCTTTGTAGACCGAAAGTTTTAAATCATTTTTATCTATTGTATTAGATAAAGTATTTTGAATCATTATCAATAATAATTTGCTAACATTGACCTTCATCTTGATTGTTGTTGCTTTTTATCGCGTTGAGCGAGGCACCCTCCGGCATAGAGGTCCGTTAGTTCGATTCTCGCATCGCTACGTTGAAGTGGCTACCCTATCGGTGGCAGATTCGATTCCTATAGCAGCCCTTTTTTCTTTAATTGTCTATTCTATCTACGTTGTCAAGGGTGAGTGATACATTAAGTGTGTAACGACGGGAAATCATCCCAGATAAATTTTTTTCTGTAATATAAAGCAATTTATAATCATTCTATTTGATCACATATATCCATTTCTTGTATATACATACATACATACATACATACATACATACATATATATATATATATATATATATATATATATATATATATATATATATATATATATATATATATATATACATATATATATATATATATATACATATATATATATATATATATATATATACATATATATATATATATATATATATATATATATACATATATATATATATATATGTATGTATATATATATATATATATATATATATATATATATGTATGTATATATATATATATATATATATATATATATATATATATATATATATATATATATATATATATATATATATATATATATACATGTTTCTGCCCTCTCCGGGCCTCATCAGGCGAATGCTATATGTTATGAATGTTGTTATACTGCTAGCCTGATTTGTACCACATGTTATATATATATGTATATATATATATGTATATGGAGTGAGTGAGAGAGAGAGAGAGAGAGAGAGAGAGAGAGAGAGAGAGAGAGAGAGAGAACATATTCTACAAACATAATTAGTACTTATTTTGAATCTAGAAATTTTTTACCTATTTCTCAAAGTTACCTCCCTTACATCACTAGAATCCTGAGCGTTATTCACAAAAATATTCCAGCTACAATAAACGGCCAAAATTGTTGATCGCTTTTATGAGTCTAGACCAGGGTTGCCAGAAACATCCTTAACTAGATGTTTCTGGCAAGAAAAATAAAACGCTAGAAAATGGCCAAAAATGGCCAAATGCAAAAATTATTCTTGAATCAGAAATTATGGAGTACGCACCAAAAAATGAGAGCTTATTAGAAATATCTCTGCAACAAAGTTCACTTCATTGTCCTGTACGAATGGCAGAGAGTAAGGGTTCAGTTTAGCATTACTATTACATTCAAATTAGAACCTCCTGATGCATAATCTTAAAAATTTGAATTTTTTCAAACTGACAAATTTCTTTGGGACACGGGGGTCTTTTATAAGGAAAGCACAAAAAATTACGTGCGAAGATTCATTTTTTTCTTTATTTTTTCAAAAATAAAATGTTAGAAGGGAATGTAGAAAATTTCTCAAAATTAGGTAAGACCATTCCAAAATGTTCATGACCGAATCTTTTTTAAAAAAAAAGACCGAATTTGTCAAATTTGGCTCAATAAAGCAGTGGTCCTCAACTTGATTTTATGACGGCACCCAAAGAAGTTTATTAGAGCTACGCGGCACACCAAACTCTTTCACCTAGGAGTAAACTTCGAGGTAGCAATGAAGGCGTGTACTCTGAATTGATGTAAAAATGAAATAGATATAAATATTCTAGGGGTCAAAGAACAAAATTTTCATATCTGCGTCAACTTTGTGACGGAAGCGGGACAGACATAATACTCGTACTGAACACGTCCCTTTATATTTGTTTGAGTATTTGGAAAAATGGTAATCCTTGGTTTGACGAGACCAAATTTCGGTTGGCTATAAAATGGCTATTACCGGCCAACTTTGGCTTCATTGGGTTTCAGGTTGCGATGGTTTACTTCGGAGGTACGGCTTACATGAATTATCTCATTTAAAAATTATAAGAATTCAATTCTTTGAAATATTCAATCTTTTTTTAGGGTTAGGTTGGGTTTGGGGTTGATAGTATTGAAGAAAGTAACCAGAAGATTTTAAAATTTGAATCATTAAAAAATTAAGGGTCCAGGCCGGAAATTGCCATTTTATGGCCAAAGTTATTTGGAAATAGCCATATTATACCCAGCCGAAATTCGGGCTCGTCAAACAAAGGATTACCGAAAAAACTTAGGAGGCACACCCGGGAGATGGCTGCAGCACACTATGATACCACGGCACACAGATTGGGAACCACTGATCTAGAGAAGAACAAATAGCCCGGCAGTTTATAATAAGGTTAATAATCTCTGAAATACAGTCATCTCTCGCCCAAGGGCGTAGCTAGGTATTTGGGTGACTGCGAGACATGGTTTCCTTCAAACATTTAATGAGACATTTGTTATTGTATAATGTTCGTAGGAATGCAGTAGGTGGACTACTGTTCATAAAAGGGACCCCTTCATAGGGGACTCGGATTATGATTCAAAATCAATATCACAGCACTCTCCCTCAGCGACGCCCCTGTCCTCAATCTTGGAAGTTCGTTTCAAGCCATTTTTTAGATCTTGCAAGAGAAGGCGAAAAGCCAAAATAGCGTTCAGCGTTTGTTTTGAAATGAGCCGTTATAGAAACAGCACGAACCCACTTTCCCTCTCCCTCAAGTCACAGTCTCCTGTCAACCTCTGATGACTCGGACTAAAATACCATCTTTACCATACTTAGGTTCTGGGAACGCTTAAAGATTTTTCCTATAAAAATTAATAGTAATTGCTTCTTCACTTACGTCATTTCGACTTCCGAAAGATTTTTTTTTGTAGTCGCTGAAAAAGGAAAACTTCTCGTGTATAAGGTCACAATTAAGTTGTGTTTCCACATTCTAGAACCAGCAAGACCTGGTGAAGACCGGAGAGTTCACAGCCGAAACGTTGTGAACAAATGAACCCATAGACGAACAAAAAAATCCGAACCTATCATCCATAATGATAGATACACTCCATATAACATAATTCAAACAAGAATAGGTCCTTATTAATATTTGACTTGATCTTCATCTGACATGGACAGCGCCTCACCGATCATGCCACAGAAGTCCACCCACAGTCGTACAGCTAGAGCTCATATAGGCTGCCATAAGGCTAATTGGCCAAATTCGGCCCATGGCAACATTTTATAAATTGTGACCTACACCCAACCAAGGCATTTATTTAAAATCTTATATAAATTTTCTTAGAAAGTCCATTTTATAATTCATATGCTAAAATTACTATTTTAAAGTAATTTGTCATTGATCTAAATATTACATAATTGCCGTAATTTTAAAATGAATTACAATATTACGTACGTAAATTAGACATTTTTTAAGTAAATGTATGCGTAACCCGCATGAAGATAGACCAGAAGGGTTGTCCCTGTATGAGCAAGAGTCATTCTTATCCGATTTTCCCTGCGCTTTATTTTTTGTTTACGCCATTGTAATAACTGACGTAATAGTCTCAGGTTGTCCGAATTTCTGAGATGAAGCATCGTCACTACACAGTTGTAATATTACTCTCCGGCAAACATGGGACGTCGCCATTGCCGGACTGGAGAAAACATCGGAAAACAGATTTTTTTCCCAATAGTATGGAAAATAACACAATATATTAGAAACAGTCAACCAAAACTGTCAATATCAATGTAGTTTCCTTCAGTTTTTAAGTGGGTCTGGATGGATGGCTATGTAAAAAAAAAATTAATAATGAATAAGTTACTTATATCGCCTTTTGAAGAATCACTAAAAAATGTGAATTTTCCCAAAACTAGTGCGAACGTGAAGGGACCAATTTAACATGAACTTACATTATGAATTGACCCCTACTAAAAACTTAGGGTTTGGGCAGGTTAAAAACAACTGTTGTTTTTTTTAAATTTCTAAGCATAAGTAGTAAATGTTTAAAATTTCAGCCCTCTAGCTCCATTGTTGCGACCTGTACGTGTGACACATACAAAGCCAGCGAGACTCAATTGAAAACTGATTAAACTTATTATGACAGTTTTGATTGACGGTTTCTAATTAAACAACAATTGGTAGGAAAGCATTTGGTATTAATAGAGACACAACAAGCGCCTTGCATATACACTTAAATGTAAAGTATACAATAAATGCATAATACCAGCTATGGCGTACGGCTGTGAAACATAGAAACTGACAAGATGAACCGAGATCGCACTGAGAGCTATGGAAAGAGCAATGCTAAGGATAACTCTAAGAGATGGAAAAAGATCAACAAGGAAGGACTAAAGTGAAGGATATAATGAATAATAATTTGGCGACAAAAATAGAGATGGGCTGGATAGACACTTGGCAAAAAGAAATGACAACAAATGGAGCAAAAGACCAACCGATTGATACAGTAATACACACAAACACACACACACACATATATATATATATATATATATATATATATATATATATATATATATATATATATGTTTGTCTGTTATTTATCCTGTTTGTATGCACACTTAAAGCACAGATACATTAAAACTTACAGTGCCCGTGCGTATAAACGTCTGCCCTGTTGGATGACAGTCGGACACTCTACTGGCTTGGCCATGGAAACATTCAAACTTTTGAAATCTGTTTACACTGACGACGACTGGCCTCTGCTGATAAGGCAGTAAGCCAGCCGTAAACAAATATATTCAAAATAATCGTAAGTATTCAAGAAAGATTGTCACCATACTATCATCGAAGAGGCACACATTCAAGTCAACGCTTCCACTTCATAGCCAAGCAAGGAGGATACAGACAACTTCTCTGACGACTTGAACTCCATATTCAGGAGGAAAAAAAATGAAACGAAAATATCTCAACATTATTATGGGCGACTTCAACGCTCAGGTAGGACGAGGAAATGAAAATTGCGTCGGCAAGTTCGGATACAAGATACGGAAGGAAAAAGGTGAAGATATTTTAAATTTTGTTACAGCGAGCGGATTCAAAATCATGAACCCCTTCAAAAAGGACCCAATAAAAAATGGACTTGGAGGAGCCCCAATCACGAAACCAAGAACAAAATAGATTACATCCTTGTAGATAAGAGCGACGCCATCGGATATATCCAGGTCCTAAATCAAGTCAAAGCAGGAAGCCACCATAAAATGGTAAGATATAAAATCCAAATTAACACCAACAAAGAACGCAGGAAAATGTTCCATACCGAAGTGCAACCATTAAACAAACCATCAGTGAAATATCAGACAAAAAGAATCTAATAGAAAAACGCAGAAATCTCATACCATCAACAACATGAAGATTGATGCAAACGAACTAAATAAAACCGTCCAAAAGAAACGAAGAGAAGATAAAAAACAAACAACATACAATAACAGTTATCGAAATAATTCTTAAAAAAAGGTAGAGATTTCTAAGCTTTCAACAAACTCTCAATAGAGGAAGAAATCAAATTACCAGTATGCTCGAAAATAATGGACACCTAATAACAGACAGGGCCTGGATTGTCGAACGTGCCCAAGAATTCTACAAATACCTCGATTCCTCCAAACAAAAAACACAGAAAACGAACAAAATATTCAGATCACTGGCAACCAGTTCGAAATTTTCCCAGAAGTTACTCGATAGGAGGTGAAGCAAATCGTCAAACAAACAAAAAAAAAAAAAAAAAAGGGAAAGACCCCTGGACCGAACGACATCACCATCGACCAATTAAAAAATCTGGTAAGATCATCACTAGGAAACTAGCCATCCTATTCAACTTGTGTCTCAAACAAAGCAAAGTCCCAGAAAATTGGAACATCGCAATCAAAATGCCGTAATATAAATAAGGAATCCGAGAGATTTCCACTGCTACAGACCAATAAGTCTATTTAACTAAATCTACAAACTTTTTACCGAAGTGATCACCAATCGGATCACCAAAGCAGTAGATGGAAACCAACCAAGGGAACAAGCTGGCTTTAGAAGAAGCTACTCAACCATCGACCATCTCCATTCGGTAAATCAACTAAAAGAGAAAGCAGCAGAATATAAAATGACTCTCGCTGTAGGATTTGTTGACTTCAAGAAGGCCTTCGATTCAGTGGGACCCCCCTGGGTTATTGATGATCTATCATTCAATAAGGCGAGATATCTACTCGCCCAACCTCTTCACGGCCAGCCTCGAGATGATCTGCCGAAACCTAGACTTGGAAAAAGAGGGAATTAGAATAAACGGTGAATATCCAAGCAAGATCGGATTTGCAGACGACATCGTTTTTTTGCTGAGAAACTTCAAACAGACTGAATATTGAAAGCAACACAGTCGGCTTCCACATGAACTTAAAAAAACAAACGAATGTCATGCTCAACGAAGACATTGAAGACGAAGACAGAACAATCGAAATCAAAAATGCAAAACAGGAAAAAGTAGACCACTACATCTACTTAGGAGAATCTACACGAAATCCTCAAAAGAAGAAGAAATCAAATGAAGAATAACTGTAGGGTGGTAAGCTTTCAATAGAGCAAGCTCAATCTTCATATATATATATATATATATATATATATATATATATATATATATATATTGATATATATGTGTGAGTATGCGTGCGTTTGTGATAATTGTTGAGACAATTTGGGGGGGGGGACATATTTCGTCCGGCACCGAAATTAACCGACTAAAAAATCGAACAGGCAAACACGTCAGTGAATAAAAAAAAAGAACGTCGTGCGGGACTTGTATCCACGTCCACCAGGGAACAGTCTCAATGCTACTCCGCTCTACCAACTGAGCTAACAACGCTTCCGATAAGCAGGAGTTCGAAATAGCTCACTTGAATTACCAAACTCACTACTCTGCAGTCGTAAGCATATATACATGTGTGTGTACGTTCCCATTTTGCTGACAGCGTATATATATATATATATATATATATATATATATATATATATATATATATATATATGTAGTCTGAAAGAATGTGATAGTTATAGAGGCAATTTATTTTGAAACATATTTCGTCCGACACCAGAATTAATGATATATATGTATTCATAATTTACTATTCCGTGGGCACCAATCAGTTAACCACTGGCTTTAGTATATTTGTGTGTGTTCATTTAAATTGTTGGAGACCCAAAGATATCCATTCTTAACGGTGTATGATAACATGTATACCCTATTCACCGACCTACGTTTAATTGCAGGAATCCAAGAACAATTAATTTTTGCCAAGATATCCATCCTGTGTGCGTGTACATGTGTGTGTGTGTGTGTGTGTGTGTGTGCGTGTGGATTCATTTATATGTTCTGGACTTAAATACATCCACTGCTCGTAATGTCTAATAACATGTCTATGAAATTATCTTCCTTATTAATTATCGAAGTAATTAGCAAATCGTCTCAGTCCCGTCCGGTCCGTTGATTATTGGGCAATCTCCAACCTTAACGATCTTACATCCGTTGGGGGAGGGGGATGGTCAGATGAGGAAAGGTACGCATATAGACAATTGTCCACCCATCAGAGGGTGGGGTGGGGGACGGATATGGATGTGGAGGATAGGTAGGTATATAGATAATTGTTCATCCAATTTAACGTATCTTAATTGCTTAAAGACCGTAACAAATATTCAAGAGATTGGCCATTTTGAGAGAGGCGTCATTGAAGCCAGCCGATAATTCAGACGAAATCACTTTCTGTAAATATGGCCACTGCGTAATAAATATGTTTAAATAGGGGGTGGGGGCGTAGCTGGGGATTTTGAGGCCCGGGGGCTTGGCTCCTTGAGTGGTCTTCCCAATATATCACAGTGGTTTCTCACTTAGGAACCGCAGACACGTGGGGTTTCAATGAAGGTATTACTGGGGGTACGTGGACAAACCTTTCACAAGCCCAAAAAGTTCGTGAAAGAAAAGTCCTCTCAGAAGCAGTGATATAGCTTGACATTTGGGGGTCGGACGATTGGGGGGGGTGCCTTGAGGATCCCCTCCAACATTTAGCGAGGTTTGTTATTGTATAATGTTTTTAGAAAGGCGGTTGGTGGACTACTATTCTTAAAGTTTTTTTTTACCCTCCACCATTGGGAGCCGGGGGACGCTTTAATTCAGCAACAACCCCTGCTGGGGTGTGTTACTGAGAGGATTCAGGGTGGGGAACGATGACAGGTCCTTATGGAATGATAAACGTTTTCACGGACCGCAGATCTCTAGTGGTATGTCACCGGAGAACAATCTGCGTTGTTTCAAACCTATATCAATGAAAACGGATACATCGGGAAATGATACATCCTAAATCAAAGGGCGTTTCCCCAGAGTCTGTGGTCAGAAGTGGACATCAAGAGTCGAAGCAGCAGTCGGTACTTACACCCAGAGAGGAAAGATATTCCACTTTTCTCTAGCACCCCACCTGATTTTTCCCCGTCTCCGTCAGTTTTCCTCGTCTTGTACCAAGCATCTACCATGTTGAATTTTTTATGCATCATTCATGAGCTGCAGAACCCCGAGGCTGAGAAAAGGAGAAATAAACAAAACGTCAACTTGTTAGTATATCTCTGAATTTATGTCCACGTGGACATATAGCGTATTGGTTACAGAATCAGCAAGTAATCTGATGGTTCTAGGTTCAATCCCAGTGTGAGACAATAATAATTCGAAAATACTACTACTGCTAAGAGGGGAGTGCGGTCTTTATACCCCCGTCGGTTAAATAAAGGGTTCGGTTCGTTACTTCCCCACACCTACCTGATGAAGACCGTAGAGTACCATGGCCGAAACGTTGTATGGAAAACCACCAAGATGAGGATAGTCCGAAAAATATCTAAAATAATATCAAGTTGTTCCTGAGGCATTTTTTCCTTCTTTTTCGTTTCTGCCACATTTTTTCTGCATTTACTGCGGACATGCAAATCACGGGTCTTACTTTTTGGCTGCCGCTTGCTCTCCCCCGTTAGCTCATTACGCAACACCCCTCCCTCGGCAACCCCAGTAAATATATATATATAATTACTTTTATGCAAATGGTCACTTAGGAGCAAATATGTATATTCTGGCATATCATTCGTCAACAATGACGGGGTTCATCATCATCATCATCAGTCTTTTAATGTCAGTCGTTGGACATAGACCTTCCCCAGGATTTGCCACACTTCTCTATCATGGGCGTCACGGAGCCAGTACTTCCTGAACTTGTCCACCTAATATTCTGTGGGCCTCGGTTGCGTATGTGATCTCGGGAGATGTCCATCGGTCGTCGTGAGTCGTGATGTCCATCGGTTGTCCGCCATTCTTGCAACATGGCAAGCCTACCGCCATTTGAGATTTTTAATGGATTCTATGATGTCCCTGACTCTTGTTTTTTCTCGGATGTACTGTGCTGTCTTGTGGTCTCTCCATGTGAGGCCCAGCATAATTCTTTCATGTGCACGTTGCATAGTTCTCAATTTGCGGATCTGTCTCTTGGTTAGGTTCCATGTTTCAGCTCTATTAGTGACTATCGGGAGGATGCATTGGTTATACACCCTTCATTTTAAGATTAATGGGATCTCCTTATTTTTGAAGGTTGAGCTATCTCTGCCAAAGGCTTGCCATCCTAGTGTGATTCTTCGCTTTGCCGAGAGTCAGAGTATGTGCACTTTGCTCACACTGAGAAAAGTGTTTTTTTGGACAAACTTGAAAAAATTACTTCGTTTAAGAAAAAATGTCAACTTGAATGTATTAATTTGTCTCGAAGTAAATCAATGATTAATTACGATAGATATTTTTGAGATAAACTATTAGAATTACGCGTTGTAAATTTCAATTTTTTAATTAAAAAAAAATTCTTTAAAAGCTTTGCTACGTGACACTTCCTTCGGTGTAAAATCAAAAGTGTTGCTCCCTGGTCCTCTATCTAGGACCACTGTATATAATTGGCGAGGTCTATGATTCGAGTGTCGCTCCCTAGCACCTCTGTCTGGGATCAGAGTGTAGTATCTGCTTGCAATATATTCTTTGCACTGGTGCAATACAGTGGCTGATGGTGACCAACTGAGGCTCGGTATTGCTAAGCGCAAGAGTCCTAGGATTCGTTCTATAGTCACAAAAAATAACTCTGCCCAGTCTCGGGGGGATTATTACGCCCCTGATAAGCACCTTCCCATTGCACTAAAAGCGAAAGGTCGGGCTGGCTCTGACGCTTTCACAACACCAGTTGCGGGGACTGGAGCAATTTTTAAAGCTTTCCCGTGTACGGAACCCCACTTCAAACTGACCTTGTGTCGCATCTTGCTCTCGTGGGGAAGCGAATAAACATGGATCACTGTGTAGTACGTATCTGTGTACCCCAGCAGTTGTAACTGGCAGAGAAATAAACAAGCTAACAGAAAGAGTCATATTGTTCTTTATATAGATAGATAATTTTATGTAAATGGTCATACCGTAACAAATATTCGACGAGCGCTAATTCAGACTGAAGGCGTCGTTCATCCCAATTAATAATTTCGACAAAATCTCTTTATGTAAAAAAAGCCAATGCGTCTGACAGTTTTAATTTATTTCCGTTCTCCGATTCATTTCATCTACCTCCGTCAATGGAGTTGGAAGAGGCGTCTGACCATCTGTCTGTCCACAAAATACAGTAGACGCCCGTTATTACGGCACCATCAGGGATTCAAGAGTTTGTTGTTATCACGGGTGGATTTTGTACGAAGTGTATCAATAATGGGAAACCAAAAAGTACAGACAAAAATTAGATCGAGGGTTTACTAATTCAAGTTTTCGAAACAATGCTCTCAGATTTCCATGAATTGTTGCTGTTAACTGATCGCCGACAATATTCTTCGGGGAATATAAAAACAAACGCACCGTTAGAACGAGGTTTGCCAGTATCTCTGAAAGTTCTCAATGAATTTCAATGAGCCTTGACTTGAGGAAAAATTGAATAAATTTTCGGGGGGGGGGTCAGGTATTTTTTTGCAGTTACCTCTCCTGTATCATAGCTATGTGTCCAACCAATATCTTTGAAAGTTCTCAACGAATTTCAATGAAATTATCGGGAAGAATTGATGAAATTTGGGAGCGGATCCAGGAATGTTTCGCTGTTATCTCCCCAGCACTTTAACTGTATATCCACACAATATCTCCAAAGGTTCACCATGAATTTAATTGGAAATCTTTGTTCTACGAAAGGATTCATTAAATTTCGCGGAGCAAATCCAAGAAACTTGTTCGATTCACAGACATTTTTCCATACATTTATATATATACACTGATTCATCTCTGCCTGTCAAAACAATATCTCCAAAAGTTCTCTATAAATTTCAAAGACATTTAGCGAAATGTTGGACTATACGCGAAGGGAAAACTAATTAATTTTGGGGGTGAATTCAAAATTTTTCTTCGTTTGAGAGATATTTCGGGGAGGGGTTGACTTGGGTTTTTCCAATGACAACAAAGAACAATCCTCACCGGATTTAGGGGACTAAACTAACTGACTAGAAAAAGTCTTCATGGTGTATATAGCAGCATGTCATAGAAGTCATTCAAGATGAACTTTCGTCCGTCGTACGAAACTATAGCTTCGAATTATTCCAGTTACTTCTCTCCGGTGTTGCCAATTTAGATATTTAATATCTAGATTTTGATAATTCTGAAGAACAGAAGTCAGGGGGGATAATTTATGGAAAATATGAAGATAGGTGTGATTTTTGAAATCTATTTCACTGTATCTCTCGAGAACTATTACTACTATTTTTAATAATATTGATAATAAATCTAGCGAATGTTAATTCCGTACAATGACCAGTTGTTCAGTGATCACGATGCACACACACAGACACACATACACACAGATAGTTGTTAGATTACTGTTGGACACCTTAAATTCGGCAATTTTAGGAGCAGATCATTGCCGGACCATGGAAAATGTCGTAAAATACAAATAACTGAAGTCATATTCGTAATTTTAGTGCTTCGTCTACTTCTAGCGATTTTTCTAATAGTGTAGAAAAAGAGCGATAGTATCTGACAAAAGATGAAGTGGTTAATTTAGCTGTTTTAGAGTTGGCATGTACTGCTTTTTCTTGTTCTTCAAGCATACGCATTATTTTTTCTCATGTCTTTTTTTACATAGTACCGTTTGTCTTCCTTGTCCTGCATTCAAGGCATGTCTGTAATCTTCAGCCATAATCCAGCCACTGTCGCTATAATATTTTTAACTCATGACGTTCAGATATAGCAAATCTACAAGCGGACTTTCTGAAAATCTAATCATCGCCATATTTTATAGAGATTTGTTTCTTGATAATTTATCACAAATCTTTCAGATTAATTAGGAAATACTTGAAATCATATCACCAGGAAATAACGAACCTTATTAGAGACCGTCAAACAAAACTGTCAACCTATGTTCCTTTAATTTCCAACGTTGTTTAGGATGACTGGCTGTCCAGTTACGTATGTATCACACTAATGGAGTAAGAGCATTGGTTTTGATATTGGGGTCAGTGGGCCCCTGGGGGCGGGGGCGACAAATAATGTCCTTGAGTTCCCGAAGTTTCGAAACTCATGAAGCTAGAGGACTGAAACATTTACTCCTTATAATGAAAAAAGCTTTTTTTCTCCAATTTCCTTCCAATATTAGTTTGGAGATGAGTGTTCAATTTACAGTGTAAGTTTATGCTAAATTGTAACCTCAGTTTTAGTCCGATAGCATTCACACTTGATTTTAAAAAAAATTGAACTTTTCAGTGATCCAGCAAAAGGCAAGAGAAGTGACTAATTCATTGATCACCCCTTTTTTCCGATTTTTTTTATTGAGCATCCCCAACACACCTTGCTACCAAAATACATACGACAGTTTCTATTGAGTGACTAACCAGACCTGTTTTTTCTTTATTTGTCTTTGCTTTGATTTTCTCCAAATCTTTTAAATCAATTAGGAAATACTTGAAATCACTTCACCAGGAAATAAAGAGCCTTATTATAAAAAGTTTTATTTCTATGGGGGGCCATTTCCTGTCCTAAGTTTTTCAGAATATTTGGGTGGCACCTCGAAGGTATACCCCCGACTTCGTTATGCCTGCCGTCTTCGTCTCCTCCCTCACTCGAAGAGCAGTCTCGTTTGTAGAAGGGTTACCCTTTTGGCCATTTTAGTCATTTTAGTCATTTTAGCCATTTTACGGCCAATTTCGACAAATCTGTCCTTAAAAAATAAAACAAATAAAAATAGCCATGAACCATGTATCTCTGAATTTTTGAGATGAAGTATCATTATAATCTCTATTATTGTTCAGACTATCCTCATCTTGGTTGTTTTCCATACAACGTTTCGGCCGTTTTACTCTACGGCCTTCATCATTATTGTAGTTGTAATACATCATAAAAAATTCGCTATTCTGTATAATTCTGGCATTTGGCCATTTTTGGCTACGTTTGCGAATTTGGGGCCAGAAACATATCCAACTCTGGTTTGTAGAGCATCTCCGCTCCCGGATCTCTAGACGCAAACCCCTCCCCTTTTCAACTTGGCTTATGCATGTAAAATCTAGATATGACCAGACAAATGGGAATTGGCAAGATACCTCCAAAAAAAAGCCACTTTTCCTTCAAATTTGGCTATAAAATGGCCGAAATGGCAACCTTGTCCCAGACCTCCAGACGTCAACCTCTCAGTTCGTGCTTTCCCTTATTCGCCTAAAATTCTAATATGACCCAACCGGAGCGATTCATAGACGATCAACCGGAAAATTCATGGCCATATGCCTCTAAAAAAAGGCCATATTTGTCAAATTCGGCTAAAAATGGCCAGAACGGTCAATCTGTTCTAGACCTTTAGACGTCAACCCTACTCCCTTTAGCAACTTTCTTTTGTCCGCTTGAAATGAGTTATAGACTTATGTTTTGTGATATTGGCTCGGTTAGGTATTAGTTAATTAATTGGCCGAATGTTGAGATAGGTTTTGAGCGCTTTCGTTGAGATGTTTATGTTTGTGTTAGGAGAGTCTAGAGTCAATAAACGGATTTCTTTTGCCTGGATGGATGGGTTGCTTGGTGGTTTGCCAGCTGGGGTACTGAATACAGGGAGGAGAAGAAGGGGAGAGGATGTTTGAGGAGAGGAAAAGGAGACGAAATAGTTAGAGAGAGAGAGAGAGAGAGAGAGAGAGAGAGAGAGAGAGGAAGTTAATTATTGAATGAGAGAGAAAGACATAGGATTTACGAAAAAAAAGAAAGAGGAAGTTTGGAGGGAGAGAGAGAGAGAGAGAGAGAGAGATGGGAGGGGTGAGAAGTGGAAAGAGAGAGAAAGTAAATTATGAGGAGAGCGAAGGGGAAACGTGAAGGAAGAAAGTATACATAGAGAAGGGGGAGATATCAGGGAGAGAAAAAGGAGGAGAAAGAGATGCTGAAAGGGAGAGGAGGAGAAAAATTTTGGAGAGAGAGAGACAGACAGAGACAGAGAGAGGGGATGGAGTGAAGAGTGCAAGGTGGCTGAGCAGTTGGCGGCGCGGAGATTGTAACCGGTGGTCTGAGATCTAATTCCAAAAAGGCATGAATCCATCTCTTCCCCTCAGCAGTGGTTAAATAGTTGGACAGACAGGGCTGTCCACACACTCTCTATGCATGCATCAATCTATCTTACTTGATACATATCTTCTCTAAATCGATAAATAGACTGGGCTCTCCAGTCATGGTTGGCGACCAGTCTAAGAAACGGACAACTCTGATCCTAAACCAGTCTGAAGAGGGATTGGCCCTGTCATGGTATATCGCCCTTGACACAGCCATGACCCTGTAGTTGGTTATAGGATACATACATCAGTACGAATATATATATATATATATATATATATATATATATATATATATATATATATATAGAGAGAGAGAGAGAGAGAGAGAGAGAGAGAGAGGTGGGAAGAAAGATAAGGATTGAAGACTGAACAAAGGACAGACAGAGCCCATCGTTATCTGGCTGGTTTGGAATTTGTTCGTCTCCTAGACTGATTGCAAACCATGGCTACAGAGCCCAGTCTTTCTTTCGATTTCGAAATATCTATATCAAACAGGATAGATTGATGTGTGCCGATTCAGATCGATTCGTCCAGATCTAGCCGAAAAATGGCTAATTCGGCAACTCTGAGTCGTCGCCACTTAGATAGGACAGGGAATACGAAACATCAGGGAGGGAGTCAACGGAGGGAAGGGGGCACCAATTATCTTAGCGAGACGATCATTATCTCATTGATACCGAGTGCCCTCCCCAACACCGAATCCTGGCATCTCCGGCTCAGGGGTCGTTTTAGGGTTAGGTATTATTTTGATTACCCCCAAAGATTGTCAGTGAAGTGGCAACAAAAGAAAAACAGGCAGACACAAACGTCCTCCTCTTGCTAAGTAACAAGCGTCGAAAGACATAGTCAAGCGTGGTACAGGGAAACACACACGCACATACATATAGATATAGACCTACACACAAAGATAAACTCACACACGTACACACACACACACATACACACGCATGCACACACACACACACACACACACATACACACACACACACGCACATACTATCTCTCTTTCTCAGACTTACACACATACATACACACTCTCTCTCTCACAAACGCTAACGTATAAATATATATAGGTAGTTATTCACCATTTCAAGAGCGCGGAAATTGACACAAGAATAAAAAGCCCCTCAAAACCTGTGCCGTTGTTTGCGCATTTCTTGACAGCATTTGGGACCTTATGTCAACATTCGTTTTTGTAATAAGACCATTTGTTTCCAAACGACTTTTTCAATTCAATCTGCGTTTAAACGTCCGAAACAAAAAACGTACTATTATTGCATCTGAAATAAAAACGAAAAATATTGTCCGATAGCAGCACAATTCATAAGTAAATGAAAAAGTTATGAATACATTTATGAATTGTATACATAAGGTATAAATAATGTAGAGATTACTTTCTTTTTTCCCCCCAAGAATTGATTTAAGGAGGGAATATTATGACGTAGAGTGACGTAAATAAGGAAAAAGAAATCCTTTCTTCGACAAATATTTCGTCTTCCTTTTCTACCTTCACTGAAGTCATTTCGTTTCTGTTAATGATAATTTTTCAGTCACATTTATCAAACTCAACTGATGATTTTAATTTTAGATGGCCTTTTTTTTTTACACACAACGTTTCGACCGTTGTACCCTCCAGCCGTCTTCAGGTGATGGGTGGATGTATTTTTAGACTATAGAGACGATCGCCCGGAACGTGTGCATTCCACAGTCTAATACCGGTTGTGTTTGGTATTTTCTTTGTTTCTAACACAATTGATGATCGTAATTGGTGTCGAAAATCAGTAACCACCCCAATTTGATGCCAAGGTGTGTGTGTGTGTGTGTATGTGTGTGTGTGTGTGTGTGTGTGTGTGTAGGGGGCTTGGTGCACAAACGTCTTAGTTGTAATGACCGTCATTCGTTTTGTTTGAAAGCAGGGGTAGGTCACTCGTGTCAACATTCCAAGAAAAATGGTAACAGGTGAATTAGCCTTGTAAAAGTCCATGTCTTCCTTGGCTGATCGGCTAAATTGAATTAAAAAAACCCAGTCAGATCTGGCCGAAAAATGGCTAATTTGGCAACCCCTGAGTGTTTCGCAACACCACTTCCTCTTGCCTCCTCGCACACAACACCCCTTTCCCCCAAAACTGTCTCCGTCACAACAATGGTATGTCATGAAATAACGCTGTGTAGACAGATAATTTGATGTCAACCTTTTCAAAAGCTGACACACAAAACGGTCGATGGATTTCCCTACACAAAAGGTTTTAGACAACTTCAGACAATTCTACTCGGGCCACTGGTCATTGACACCTCCAGCTATTTACGCCTTGAGATTTTATTGTGCATTTCTTTTATCTATCTTCATCGGTCGGTCGGTCGGTCTGTCTATTTATCTATCCATTTCAGTCAGTTCCTTTTCACCTCTCTATCTCAGTCTGTTCGTATCTATCTATCTATCTATCTATCTCAGTCTGTTCGTATCTATCTATCTATCTATCTATCCATCTCAGGCTGTTCATATCTATCTATCTATCTATCTATCTAACACAGTCTGTTCATATCTATCTATCGATCTCAATCTGTTCATATCTATCTATCTATCTATCTATCAATCTATCTAACACAGTCTGTTCATATCTATCTATCTATCTATCTATCTATCTCAATCTGTTCATATCTATCTATCTATCTATCTATCTATCTATCTATCTAACACAGTCTGTTCATATCTATCTATCTATCTATCTATCTATCTATCTAACACAGTCTGTTCATATCTATCTATCTATCTATCTATCTATCTATCTATCTATCTAACACAGTCTGTTCATATCTATCTATCTATCTATCTATCTATCTATCTAACACAGTCTGTTCATATCTATCTATCTATCTATCTATCTATCTATCTAACACAGTCTGTTCATATCTATCTATCTATCTATTTATCTCAGTCGTTTTATTTTACCGTTTTGAATATTTTGAACGCCATTTTTTTTTTTATAGGAACGTAACTTCAATTAGAATATTGTTCTCTATATTTCACTTTACGAACTCCGGCTTCACGAATATCGTTAGGAACGAATTGATTCGTAAACCGGGGTATTCCTACACTGAGTTCATTTGAAACATGACGCTTTGGTCGATTCATTCTACGGCCTTTCCATGTGTTCAATGTGACAGTGGCAAACAGAATATTCTTCTCTCCGATGGTAGCAAGACTTTTAAGAAAGGGTGGGGGTGGGGGTGGGGGTCTTTTCATTTCCTTGTAAGGCCTAGATTTGCACACCTTTTCTCCATTGAGTAGCAGGAGCCGTACTGAATTGGACCAAGAACGTGCATGACATACACTCAGTCATCCCAGATTTCGTCTATTTCGGCTTGATAATGCTTTTTTGTGTTCCCCGAGTCTCACTAAGCAAGTGAATCAACCCCTGCAACACCCTCGATGGTACGAGCAGGTGGATATATCACGTGAACATTGATCAAAATCCACTTTCGTCTTGCTAGGCCCGTCAAAGCATCATTAAGGCTGGGCAAGCGTACCTTTCGGGGACACGTTCCCTGATCCGTCCGTTTTCACCCTCACAGGACGGTGGATTCTTCCGGTTTTGCTACTTTATGCAGAGCAATACTAGTTGTATGTGTGTGTGTGTGTTTGTGTGTGTGGGAGATGTACCCTGGCTTTCCCTAAGGGCATTAGAGCGAAGTAACTACAGATTGTCTAAGCCTGAGTTTGAATTTGGATCGCTGATTCCATTTTCTGTACTGATAACCGCTCGGAGCACCGACACCTACGTTTATTGATATAGACAAAAAAAAAGAAAAAAAAGATACGAACGTAGATTTTTTTTTGCTGGCTAGTCGTGTGTTCTTTTAAGGTAGTAAGTGATTGTGAGACTCGTTAGCAGTTCATGATATATCCAGAAATCACTTTCTTCCTTCTGCCTTATAACTTTCTTCGTGTAATTTTCTCCTCCAGCTTAGCTTTCATTACCTAAATCCTGTCTTCATGGTTTGATCCACGCCGACTGACCATCGTAGTATTGTAGGCATTAACTAGTTTCGTGATCCCGTAGGCAATAACTCTAGTTAATCCAGTAACTCTCTCAATCTGACAAACCCTTTTAAAGAACAAGGAAGAAAACGATTGATACCTTCGGTTTAAGTGAACCGCTATCGCGATTCATTAATTTTGGCAACTGTCACTGGTTATCTGTAAGTGATCGGACCTCAGTATATGTTGTCTGGTTTGATAAAAACCCATAGGAACACAATCGTAAGGATCTGACTCTGAAAAACAGGCCCAACCACTTGTCTAAAAGACAAGGATTGTGAAAACATTTAATAGCTCGTCAAAGATAGAGATGGTATGCCAGTGTATTGGTGGGTATACGATGTATGTATGTGTATGTAGTATGTGTGTACGTGTGTGTTCTGTGTATGTAGTGTTTGTGCGTGTATGAGTGTGTGTGTGCGTACATGTGTCTTTCTTGCCACTTCTTTCTCTTCATCACCTCCCTCCCTCCCTCTTGTTTTTCATATTCTGTTTTACGTCTCATTCTGAGAATTGTCTCCCTTCTTATCAATTTCGGTTTACAACAGTGGTTTGTAACCAAGGGCGAGTGCCCCCCACCCACCTCTGGCGTGGGGCGTGGGCTATTTTGAAAAAAAGGGGTGCGAGTCAGGAGTTAAAAGAAGCAACATTTCTTCAATAATTTAAGGAATTCTCTCCATGAATAAATTCACGATATTATGATGAACAAGATATGGTAGTTTATCCTTGTCATAAAGAATGACCGAAAGATCAAGTATTTTTGAAATTGCATCGTACTAGTAAAATTTAAAAAAAAAAAAACACCAAGTCGTACAGCATTTTATTGTATAAGCCCAAAATTTCCTAAATATCAAACTGATCTCAACATAAAATCAAGTAAAGATACAATTCATCAAGTGTAACATGAAACGGAATTCCAATTCGACTGTTACGTCATCAGACGTCACTGATGACGTGGGCATGACGATGACAAATGCACATTGTTTATTAGTATATATGTATGGATGTGAGTTAACCCCTTTTATTTACACGTATTTAACGTTCTTATTTTAAACTAGGATGATGGGATCGTGCAGGCAAGGTCCAGCTACTGAAGGGGGCCGTGGTGATAAAAACGACCGCTGTTTTATAATCTTTCTTCGTGAGTGAACCAAATCGGTGAACCCAGCCTTTCATAGTCGCGAGGCCATTAATGTTGTTTATTTGACCCTTTCACCCCAAGATAATACAATACACAGAGATCACTTGACCTCTGACCCATGAATTTGTAGCCCTCCCCTGTAAGTTCAAAGGCAGGAAAAACCCGTACAACCTTGTAGGTAAGACACTAGAAAAGATAGGAGAAATGCGTTGCTGGTCATGGTGATAGAATGAAAGGAAGTTTCAAGTGGCGTTAGTTTTTGTTGAACTAGTAATAGTAGTAGAAGTGGGATATATTGGGAGTAAGTAGTGCTCTTCCGTTGACTACGGCTTTAATCGTCACTGCTTGGACTTCACATTAGGGAGAGGATGGATATATGCCTTTGCCGCAGACACAAATGCGAAGTGAACACTAATTGTCTCGACCAGTATTGTCGATTCCAAAAGTTTTTTTCGTATTAGATCGACTTCGAAAAACGCCTCAAAACGCACAAAAATGCACTAATATCAGTTAGCCAATTGATGGCCATTTTATTAGCTAAAATTATGGCTAGGAAATTGCTAAATGGGCTCTAGTGGTGTCGACCGGAATCAAGAGAGAAAAAAAAGCATCGGGGGGGGGGGGAATAGAAATCGTAGGGTCAGAACATGTAGAGATGAATCATTAGAATTATTAATTTTTCTAATTTTTCCATTAACCTTCGTCTCAATTTTTGTTGCTTTTTATTGCTACTTGAGGTCGATCCCCACTGGGAACTTATTCTTCATTTCTATCCGCACATATTTGTCTACTCACTCACTGCCGAAGGGAAACCGGCCTGGGTTTCGTTACGATTAAAAAGCAGCAGAAAAAAAAGTCGAGTTGGAAGTAAATAGTCGCCAAAAATCAAATAAAAATTTCGAGATATAGTACTTTCTTGAGCGTAAGTCAGA
The DNA here is from genome assembly GCA_963457665.1 of Thysanoteuthis rhombus. Lineage (NCBI taxonomy): Eukaryota > Metazoa > Mollusca > Cephalopoda > Oegopsida > Thysanoteuthidae > Thysanoteuthis > Thysanoteuthis major. Next base: position 3,498,679 of record OY735224.1, on the reverse strand, counting down.
TAGCATTTTTTTGTTTTTTACTATTTCTTTTCTAAATGAAATTTGTCCGGCGGAAAAAAACACCCAGCTTGTGGCCCTCACGGAGAAGTCACCAACCAGACGTGAATCGTCTGCTTGCAGCACCATCACTGGCGTTTCTGGAGTTCTCTCCCCTTGGTCGTTTTGAGCATTATTTTGTTACACACAGAAAATCGTTTTTTTTGTTGTTTTTTTTTCAATAGTAAGACGGAGGACGATATGAACAACAAAACCCGGTGAATATCCAATCAAAATATAACCCATTTCAGGCAATAACATTTTTTCCAATAATCTTCCTGTGATGATATACCATCTCCAGGAATTCTATGGATTTAGAGATCACGAATTCCCTATTATGGAACCTAACGGAAATGAAGTTCAAAATGCTTGAAACGATATAACCAGTCAGGGAGATGTCAGGTGAATATGGAGGATGCAGCGAGTAAGATACAGTCAGCTGAGAGGTTTGGGGGTCTTTGCACCGACATGGAGCATTTCATTCGGTTCATGTAGGGCCCATTTTATAACTTTTAAACCTTTTTCTGTAACATTGAGATGACCTGATGTGGTCTCTGTTGAATTCCCATCCAGTCTCTGGAAAGTGCCTCCGTTTATGGGTAGTTGGCATCTGCTGTCAATATATTGAGTTCAATACGCTGAGACTCCATCAGCTGAGTGGTGTGGGTTACTTGTACTGTCATGGAGGATTCCATTCAGTTTATTTGGGACCACATTTTCCCAACATTTCAACTTTTCGTGTTGCCTTGAGATAACGTTTTATGGTCACTGTTGAAGTCCTAATGTACTCGAACCGCTATTGATAACCTTTGTTGATGATGCTTCATCATTATGAACAGTTTGGGACTCAAGGTTTATTATTGGTATCCATATTATCCCATTGAACCCACGCTGAACAGTTCGCAGTGTGTACTTGAAATGCTCTGTCAACATTATCAGCTGCATGAGCAGCCTTATGTCCAAATTGGAAATCGTACTTGAAATGTTGTCAAATGTCAATCCGAACCTGGAATTGACTTTGTTTTTTTTTTTACCGCAACAAGAACAACAATAACAATCCTCACCAAATTTAGTGGGGGTAATTAGGATTCTCCCATCGTGATTTGAAATTGGTAGTTGCGTCTGTTTCCGACAAAATTCATGCTCGAAATGCTCAGGAGCTTATTTCATTCTAACAAATCAATATATGTACAAAACTAACATTTCCTTTTTGGTACCACGATCGAGTGATCAGTAGCCGACCACTTACTGACTGAGCCAAACTGAGAAGTCTTGCAAATCTACGAAGATTTACGGATATGCAAAAGTTCAAAATCATTCCGATAAATAAACAAATAAATGCTGAAAAAAAAATTTTTTTTTTAGTAATTTTTTTATTTATCGATACAGAAGTTGCAGTTATCATCTTCAGTCGGTATAAAAGATGGAGTCGGGTTTGACCCTGTAGCAGCCAGGCTTGTCTCCAGTTGTAGTTAGATGATGTAAAACGAGAACCATAAGTTCAACGATACGTTCACATACTTGTAAAATATTGTCTACCCAACCGACGTGTGACCTTTTAAAGTCTTATGTATTAATTTTCACGTAAATGCGATAAGTAAATGTTCTGTGGATATGATTATCAATAAAAATAGTCGTTGGACTTTTTTGGCATTTTTGGGCCCTTTTTAGCTTTTTAACCGCAAAAATTTCTAAATCCAAAAATGCGAACTTCGGACATTCAATTCTGACATTACAGAAACTGGTATTATGATCAGAGTAGTTGTTCTTTTAATGACATCACACCTTCTCTCCTGACATAAAAGCAGCTTGTTAATAAAACGCAGTGCCCTTTCTCTCCTCTCTCTGTCGTTTTGCTTTATTGAAACTGACCGACCGACTAAAGAGCGTCTTACTGAGATGCATGAAGACGAATCAACAGAAACGACATTTCATGTGTAACATTCTAATAGTCCCCTTAATGTACTTTCTTGAAATAAGTCTTTTTCCTTTGTACTTCATTACATGTCATTTGATGTTATCTTTCCCTTCCCTGGGCGGCGTTATTGTTGAGATGGCAGTAGGGGTTAAGAAGTTATTCAAGATGTCCCCAGCACGTTGGGTCAGAAGGAGGGACGGGACGGTGATACTCTCGCTTCTATGGGTGGTCTTCTGGATATATTAAGTAAGTAATTTCATTCTTTTTTAATCACTTGATCGACCCCCCCGCCCCTGTCGGTCCCTAGCCCTGGTGATCTTTTTGCTTGGCGAGACAAAACTTCATCTTGGAGCGTGTGCGTATGTCCATATGTGTATGTGTATATGTGAATGATATAGATATACTGATACTTGTGGACACACACACACACACACACACACACACACACACACACACATATATATATATATATATATATATATATATATATATATATATATATATATATATATATATATATAGTGAAGTAAGGATTCGCCGAACAAACACGTCTATATTTCTGTCTTCTTTAGGCTTCATCTACTCTAAATCAACTTGATGTTTTATGTTGGTATATCGAGCACTTTATGAAATAAACCCATCACAAATTGCATATTGCATCATATTGTATAGTATTCCTGATATATATATATATATATATATATATATATAATACACACACACACATATATATGTAGATATAAAATAACACTTGTCAACACACACACTCACATACATATTTACGTTGTCTAAATCGAGTGATACATTAACTGTTGTATATATATATATATATATGTATATATATATATATATATATATATATATATATATATATATATATATATATATATATATATATATATAAAATGACACTTGTCAACACACACAGAGAAGCATATACATGTGTATGTGTTTGTGTGTGAGTAGTATGGATAAACTAAGCCTTGTATGGACATATTTATATGTGTACGCGTACGCATGAGTATATATATATATATATATATATATATATATATATATATATATATATATATATATATATATATATATATATACATAATCCGAAAAAAAAAATATACACGTATGAAAATAACAAGGCTAAAAGGCACACAGAGAGCGCATACTTCTACCTGCGTCATTGTCACAAAAAAACCCGGTTCATATATAGCCACAATGCGGGGGAGGTAACTGTAACACGTTCAAAAATCTGTTCCAACGTTTATTCAATTATTCCTTAGCCCCTCTACAAATTTTTATCGAAGTTCATTGAGAGCTTTTGGAGACAACAAGAACAGGAGCAATTCTCACTTAATTTAGTCGATTAATTTCTCTAACGTCTTTCTGTTCTGTCACTTTAAACCGAACCGGTATGTGAAATTGACATTTCCTCAACGTAATTTGAAATCATCATCAAGTGGTCGGTGGGTGGCTCTCTTAGCGACTGAGCCAAGCTGACAAGTCTGACATTTCTACGGAAATTCATATTCCGAACATACAAGGACTTATTACATTCTAATGAATTAGTAAATACCATGTAGACCAATATATATATATATATATATATATATATATATATATATATATATATATATATATATATATATATATATATATATATATATATATATATACATATATATACATATAATGTTTTATTTATCATATGTACAATACAATAGTTGCAGTAATCATCTCAAGTTATTTTCTATCTTTCATTCATTCTTTCTTTCTCTCTCTTTCTCTCTTTCTTTCTTTCTTTCTCTCTTTTATTTCCTCTCCTTGTGTCTCCAGCCCTGATTACCCTATGTTCTTTTCTTCTTTCTCCCTATCTTTCTTACTCTCTCTTTCTTTCTACCTTTCTCCCTCTCTCATTCTTCATCCTTACATTTGGTCATTACTTCTTTCTTCCTTCCTTCCTTTCTTCCTTCCTTCCTTTCTTCCTTCCTACCGTCCTTCCTTCTTTCCCCCCCTCCTCTCCTCTCCTTCCTCCCTTCCTTCCTAATTACACGCTTTGAACATGAAACGTTCCCTTTTTTCTTTCCGGTTACTTTGTTGTTTATTTTCTTAGAACGACAATCAAAGAAAGATGGCGTCACTGTTTCAAAACAATCTTGCCGTCGTCCTGACTGGGGCAGCTTTTAGCAAATTGAGAAAGAATTTACCATGGATATTCATCATATACAAAACACGTGCAATTCTATATACACCATTTAAATGGGTGCCTGTACAATCGGTTGAGTTACGGCCATATCGCATTGGATACACCGCTTCTCGTACGACTGTAATGGCGGACCTATTTAGGCCGGAAATTTGAATTTTTGAAAGCGATCTTGTCATCAGTTGAATACTTATGTGTATACGTATATTTTAGTAAATGCTTGTAGAAAAGTGGCTCATTTTTTCCTGATATACTCATAAAACTACAAGTTCAGGGACTTGACAGCTTGAAATGTACACATGGAACAATAAAATGAAATTTGAAAAAAATGACTTCATCTTAAATAACTTTTCTGTTATTGAATATCTGGAGACAGTTGCTTTATGGGAGGGACACACACACACACACACACACATATATATATATATATGTAAATTGTATTTTTCAGTGATATCTGATATAACTCGTAATACTGAGTGCTGTCTGCGAAGCATTGAAACATACACACAACACATATATACATATATAGTGTGTATATTTTGATATATATATATATATATATATATATATATATATATATATATATATATATATATATATATATATATATATATATATATATATATATATATATAGTGTGTATATCTTAATGCTTGGTAAATAGCATTCAGTATTACGAGCTATATCAAATGTCGCTGAAAAATACAATTTTTTTAGATTAATGTACTGAACTTTTCAAATTGTTGCCAAATTTAGCAAGCTTTTCTAGACATGATTTTGCTGGGTAATTTGCGAGTGTCACTCGAAAACACACTGTGACACGCGTTTCATAGTGTCCGCCATCGTTGTATTACGACCACCGAAGTTGAGCAACGACGAGCCTTGTCAGTGCTTAAATGAGAGTTTCCCAAACCTTTTCCATTGACGACACACTTTTTGCACTGACGACATTCATTTTAAAAATCTTTTTTGCGATACATTTCTTTACTTTTGTTTGATTCAAGACCTAGGTTTCATCTTCACCCTACTTAGGTCTTGACTAGAACTCATGTCATCCCAGAAAATCAACCTCCCCAAGAAAAGAATCTGGAGAAAGATATACAAAATTCTACTTTTCATGTAAAAGAAAACTATCGACAATTGCCTCTCTCTCTCTCTCTCTACACACACACACACACACATATGTATATATATTCAGATGGATAGAAAAAGAAAATATGTATCATTTATATATAAATAAAGATAGATGGATTGATTGATAGATAGATAGATAGATATAAACATAGATAGATAGATAGATAGATAGATAGATAGATAGATATGGATAGACTGAGATAAACAGATAGATATGAACAGATTGAGATGGATAGGTATGAATAAATGGAAATATATATATATATATATATATATATATATATACACACAGAGAGAGAGAGAGAGAGAGAGAGAGAGAGAGAGAGAGAGAGAGAGAGAGAGAGACTGAGCATATAAATACATTTACTCAATTTCTCAACACTCTTAAGGATTATCGGCGACAAACTGAAGTGTCGTGACACACAGTTCGTAAATTCGTAAAGTACCCATCAGGAAATCTGCCAATCAGTAAAATGTCCATCAGGAAGTTTGCCGACCTGTAATTCATCAGGGGAGGAAAAGTGTCCATCATAACATAATTTGCCCATCAAATAGTTTCGGAAAAAATCATACAAGGTTTTATTTGAAAACCTATGGCAAAACTTATTGAAAGAGGGCACGATTGGAATTCATCAACTGAGAAAAAAAAAAGAAATGAGAGAATTCATGAAAGAAAAGAAGTAAATAGATACATTATACAATCTTTATAGCTTTGAAAAAAATTCATGAAAGAAAAACAGAAGTAAATAGACACATTATACTATTCTTTATAGCTTTGAGTGAATTGTTCGTTGAATCGTTTTGACTCGCTTTTTGAGTTTTATTTCTCACTAAAAATTCCAATCGAGACCATCTTTGTTAAGTTGTACAAAGAAGTTCTTTTTTTCCACAAAATGTCAAGAAATTTTCCTGAAAACTATATGATGGGCAAATTATATTTTGATAGACACGTTTCCTCTCTTGATGAATTCATGGGCAGATTTCCGGAAGAACATTTCCCCGGTCACATCTGTAACCAGCTAGAGAGGGGTATTTCCCTGCAGTCGTGATGATTTCCAAACATATTGAACACACAAGGCGGAACTTGGCCACAATACTCCCTCCATACTAAGCGCCCAGGCGCTGCAGCTAAAAATCTGTTCATTCATGGTCAAGCTTGGCCGACGGGGGTCTCAGGTGGCGAGGTGAGACAGTGAGTTAAAGAACACCTTTCGAATGCATATTTTCAAGACCATACGACCGGTTTGTCGAGATATTAAGCATGGCTGGATACTTTACGGACGGACGGAAGAACAACTGAGGAAGACCGAAGAACATATTGACCGAAAAGTTATATGATAAAGACAACGAAAGTGACGATACTCGTCTGACTATTTTTGTGGAAAAAGGAGAGAGGGGGCATAATAAGGAGAGAGAGAGAGAGAGAGAGAGAGAGAGAGAGAGAGAGAGATTAGTTGATTGATGCACTTACGCTGGCTACGGCTTCAGTCTGTCCCTAACCAAGCGTCACATATCACAAGTTTTTCCGTCTCGGCTCTGGTTTGAGGTATGTTTAATGAGCTTAGAGGCGAAAAGCACCCAAAGTGGCGAAACTCACTTCACCTTGTCTGAATTAAGCCATAACTGGGGGGAGGGAAGTATAGGGATTCATGCCTTTCCAGGGCTAGATTTAAAGGGTGCAAAAGGGATAATTGCCCGCCCCCCTCTATGCAAAAGTATCATGATTAAAAAATTAGTATCTTTAATAAGATATAAATTATTAATTACTGCTTGGAATTCATTTTGGAATTCATCTCATTAAAACGCCTCAAATTGTTTAAAAGATTAGATACTGAAAATTTACATTATAATTAATTTTGATTGGTTTTTACCTTCATTTTAACTTTCAGCTGGAGGTTGAGATGTAAGATAAAAAGCTAGACAGAATTAATAATAATGTTGCAATTCTTAATCCAAGGATAAATTTGAAAAAAAAGAGAAAAATATCGTTGTATTAAAAATACTTCTAGATGCCAAGCATCAACAAGCGTGGAATATCGGTTTTAAGGACTTAGGTTTAAGGTGTAAAATAAGGTACTGTTCAACAACAAAGTCCTCGTTGATTGAATGGTTTAAAGCTGACAGGCGTATACTGGACACCCCTATCCCTCTGGCTGGAGGGTGTGAGTTCGATTCCTACCGTTGACTTGCTCTTTATAACCCGTTTCGATTGCACTGTTTAATCGTTGTCGTAGGATTACGGCCAGATCCAAAATTGTAATAAAAAGCAACTGAAAGTTAGGTTGAAAGTAAAAACTGGTCAAAATCAATAAGTATTGTTTCAATACTTCATTCCGGAATAAATTTGAAAACAATGAAAAATACCATTGTACTAAAATCTTCTCGAAGTTTTTATAGTATTTCCATGTATACGCGTATTCATTTCAGATATTTAACTCATTTAACCTTTCTATTTAAGTATAACTTGTCAGTTCTAATTACATGCAATAAATGGATTTTGACATGTAAATCTTATGATTTGCCGTGTATTTTAATTTCTGTATACGAGGGATCGACCCAAGTGCCCCAGTCCCCGGTCTAAATCCAGCCTTGTGTTGTTGTTTTTTTCTCCATCAAATTGAACACTAACAGATTTTGAACCTGGCTCGCCGAGTTCATTCTTCATGCTTTTCACCGCTTGGCCACCACTGCGCTACTGCGAGATAGAAGAAAGGACGTGAACAGGGTAAATAGAAAGGGTGGGGATGGGGGGCAAAATATGACATGTCTTGTCGCCATCAAAGGGGTTCGGTCTGAGGAAAGGATGCCAGTAAAAATAACACACTGAAACAGACAAAAGGAAGCGTAATTAAAAGAAAAAAGGGGCCAGGTTTAGGGTTAGGGAAAATAGGGTTGTTGTTGATGAATGAAGGGGAAAATAGACAAGAGCTGAAAGGGAAAATGAGAAAAACAGATCTGGTTAGTCACTCAATAGTAACCACTTTGCCAATGTCTTTTGTTTGCATGCTGTAATGAGGGTGATCAATTAAAAATCGGAAAGAGGTGTGATCAAGTAATAAGTTACTACTCTCGCCGTCGGTGATCACTAAAAAATGTTCGAATTGAAAAAAAAAGAAAAAAGAATAAACAAACAAACAAAAAATCCAAACAAGTGTGAACACCACTTAACACAAACTGAGGCACCGATTTATCAAATAATTACCTTGTAAATTAAACCATCTCTAAAAACTTATTTTGTGGGAAAAATCTTCAAAAAAACAAAAAAATTATATGATGAGGAGTAAATGTTCAAACTTTCAGCACCCTTGCTCAATTGGTAAGTGCATTTGGACAAAATTCAGCATAAACTTACATCGTAAATTAGTGAGTAAAAAACGGTTTAAAAGACGGTTTAATAGACGGAGTGAATGTTCAATTTTCTGATGTCAAAATAAATCCCAGGAAAAAAGGACAAAAAAGCTTTATTTAAAAAAACCCCAAACATTTAGTTGCTAATCTAATTGCTAATTTAGTAGGCTGTGGACAAAACGGTGTGGCCAGGAGCATTTGAACACACTAGCAAACACTCAAACATAAAATTTAAAAAAAGTATAGAATTTTCCACCATCTTTGATAGATATAGTTGTTCCACTAACTGAAACTAGAAATCACCCAGCGAGCGTCTTACTCTGCCAGCACCATCATCAGTAAAAACTGAATGAAAATCAGCTCATATATAGCTGTGATGCAGGGACGGAAACAGTTTTTAAAACGTCCTAGACTAATTCTGCCTTGCCCCATGGCCTACCCTGCCGGTAAATTTCATTGAAATCCATTGAGAACTTTTGGAGTCATTGGGCAGGGATATAGAAAAAAAAAGAAGACGAGTTGAAAGAAAGAAAAATAAAAGAAAGAACACAGACGATGAAAGAAAGAAAGTTTGAAGGTTACTGAAGGAAGGAAGGAAGGAAGGAAGGAAGGAAAAAAGAAAGACATTCTGAGATACAGCAAATAGGAATTGAAAAAAGAATGGCGGTCAAAGGAAGCAGCCAACCACGAATCAATGGCGGTAATTGAATTAAATTATAGAAGGAAAGAAAGAACGAGGCAACCGAAGGAAAGATATAGGGAATTTTCAGAGAAGAAGGAAAAATCATTGTTGAAAAAAAGAAGAAAAGAAAGAGCCAGGATGGAAAAAAGAAAGAATAAGAAAGAAAGAAAGTCCAATTGAATGAAAGAACAAGCAGATTGAATGAAATATAGAGGTAATCAAAAAATGAAGAAGAGGTTTAATTGGACGAAAGAAAGAAGGAAAGGCTTAATCGCCAGAAAGGAAGGAAGAAAGAAAGATTCAAGAGCTGAGGAGAAAAATAGGGGGAGAATTTAGAGAGAGAGAGAGAGAGAGAGAGAGAGAGAGAGAGAGAGAGAGAGAGAGTAACTGAAAGAAAAGAAGAAAGCATGAATGAAGAATAGAAATATGAACAAAAAAAAGAGAGGGGAGGCAGTCACTGAAAGAGGGGAAGAAAACAGAGAGAAAGAAGAGAGTTAGATACAAGGAGCTACAGAGAGAGAAAGTGTGATGTGTGAGTGAGTGAGAGAGAGAGAGAGAGAGAGAGAGGGAGAGAGAGAGAGAAAGAGAGAGAGAAAAAGGGGGAGAGAAAGAGGTGGGGGCATTGTCGAAAACTAAGTTGTCTAGAAATAATACCTTATCCTCAAACTATGTAAATAATCTCCGCGAAGGTTTGTTAATTATTTCACGTCTCCTTGCAAGAAAGACATTCAGAAGACAAGATCTCCATTTTGATCTTATCGTTTGCACTAGGCGACGCGTCGGGCCAACAATTCATTCAACGGATTCAGATTTCAGATGGTGAACATGCGATCTTCATACGGATACATCGGAGAGAGGAGTTTAAACGAAATAATCTTTTATTAATATCATTACTAGCATAGTACCCGTCAAAAATGACAGGATTATTGACGTATGGATAAATTAGATGAATATACAGGGGTACCTTGAATAGTGCTGTTTGTCTCAGCACGGGTTTTGATGTTAAGGTATTGCTGTACAAATTAATGTAACTAAGTGAGGTGAAGCCACAAACAAACAAAAAACAAATTAAATTATAATAAGACTTTGAATAGTGAAATTTTGAACAGTCTGGAAAATCAACCGTACTAATCAAGGTATATCTACATGAAAAAAAAAAAGTCAACTCCGAAAGAAATTTTTTGTCGATTTTCTACAAATATTCATATTTCTGTTTTATTTTTTAAATTCAAAACACCAAGATGACAGAATCAGGTAAAAATTGAATTTCTTTTTAAAATGAGAAAAATATCAATTTAATTTATGGAAAATATGAGATGCCTTTATTTGTTTTTGGTCCTACTGTGAAGACATCAGCAGCTGCAGTAGTAGCAGTGATGTGGACACATAGCAGTGTACCTTAGCGGGTGCGGAGATAAAGAGACACAGACTTAGCTTTATTTCCTCCCTATCTTCCTGTTTGCTTTTGCGTGACAGGAATCAACAATCAAAATAAGGCTTTTATAAATCTAAGATTTTAGCAATAGTAATCGTCTGCGAGACGAGCTTGCTATTCATTGCTCCCCAGCAAAGCTTCCAATATGTATGGCATAAGGTTTCAGTTATTGAACGCGAGGCTTGAAAAGATAAACAGAGATGAAAATTAAGTTTTGAAAAAAAAAAAAAAAAAAGATTAAAGATAAAATCCTGAGAATCTTCAATAATGTTTATCGGAGTTGTATTTATACCATTCATTACTAAATTACTAAATTTTTGTCCAATAAGCACATAGATCAAATATTTTACAGTGAAATTTTCAGATTACGTACATCAATAAGTCTGCAGACTGAGGATGAGAAAAAGTCTTGTCAATGCACTTAACTCAGCACTTCTTTAATAATCACATAGATCGAACATTATGGTGTGAAAAGTTCAGATTTGAATTCGGCTTATAACTGTGTCAGGCTACGGACTTGTTGGTCCTCGCGCGTAAATACGTAAGTAGATCAATAAGTCCGAAGCGTAATAGCAAAGAAAACAACAACATTTATTTCACACAACGAATGTTTTCAACATAATCTCCTCCCTTCTCAGTGCACCTAATTCAGTAACGAATACTAATGATGCCTGGGGCGTCCTTAAAAAAAGAAGAAGAACCACCAACTCATATGCATGATACGTGGGCGTCTGCAGACACTTTCCCAGGGGTGGGGTATATTTACGGACTGGGGTGGGAACAAGAGGGTATACTCGGGGTATATCTTAACAGCAATCCTGTTACCAGTGAAAAACTCTATAGTATTCTTATACTGTACATCACGTTGGGGTTTCATAAAACAATTGTACTGCCCCAGTATCCTTTATTGACTGTAAAGTTCCAACTTTCAAACCTCCTCCACCTTAGTTGGAAAGGCCTGATCCGGGAGGGGAGGGGAGGGGGGGTAAATGTCCCCCAGCTGGCGCTCATGGCATGATATTCCATTAAACTCGACCTTGGGTCATATTTACCCCCGTGGGGAGGCGAATGAATTCATTTAACGAAATGTTCCTTATTATGAATTGAGTGAAGAACAAGACTGAAGGAAAAGTTCAAGAACAAAAACGGAGTTAAAAGGAGCCCCTGTCTCCCATCAAAAAAGAAAAAAAAAAGAAAAAGAAAGAAAGAAAGGAAAAAAAAAGAAGAAAAGTGCCGAAGAAGAAAAAAAAAGGCGCGAATGGCGCCAGTTAATCCGCCATTTTGGTTGAAGTCAGCACTAATCCAATTGTGGTCTCTCCATTTTGTCTTATTCGACGTAATCCGAGCTGTAATACAGACCAAAGTGATGACAGGCATGACCCGGCTTTATCCAACATAACCCCCGACCCCCTTCCTATCCCAATATCCGGGGACTTGGCGCCGCGACCCTTAGTCTCGCTCCTTCGCTTTAAATCACTTCATCTCGTCCTAGATTTCCGACAACCATCTTATTGTTCGACACGTTATACTAACATTTATCTATAATATCATATCCTTGTCTTTCAGTTTAGCTACCTCTACCCGAGTGTACTCAGCTTAACGTTAAGGCTGTTTCTATTCTTCCGAATTGCTTTGGATGTACCGTTTCTAGTACGATCTCTGAGGTTGAACGACGTCGAGCCTGGTTATTACCTAAATAGGTGACCATCTGGGAACATCAGGTGCAACAAGACCTTTTTGCAGTGGTGTCAGCTATGGCAGTCACTGGGGGCACATTCGGATGAGGCCTTCTCACTTATGGTGAGTGGGTTTTAAAATTTTAACCTTATAGTTAATAAAGGATGATGGTGTCGTACGATTGTTGCATGTAACCCCAACGTAATGCAGCCATGTAAAAAAGGAGGTATTATTATTCGCTGTTAACATAGTTGTCGCTATGCTTTATTTCGAATCTCTTTTTTACCCCCTCGACCAGGAAAATGTGCCTTTGTCACGCCCATGGAGAAGTAGCAGCAGATGTCAATCTTCTCGGGCAAAGCTCTTGCTAAACTCCTATTTACCTTAACCCCCACGAGAAAAGGATGTGACACAAGGTCATTTTAAATGTAAGATGGATTAGAGATCTCAGAAAAATAGCTCCAGTCCCTGCAACCGAAGTAGCGAAGGTGTCAGGACAATTCCAACCCGTCCCCTGTAGAGCAATAAGACAGCGCCAACCCAAGGCAAACTACTTCCCCGCAGCAGGGCCGAGCAACAAAGAGAAAACCCAAGGACAAGTCCATAGGTCTTTAATGCTCTATTTGCTTGTCTTCCCTTGAGGACAAGACGTGACACAAGGTTGTTTTTAACGTTGGAGGATCACCAGCAAAAATAGCTCCAGCCGTCGCGACCCAAGTTGCGAAAGCGTTGGGATCAGCCCGACCCCTCCCTCTTAGAGCAATGGAACAACGCTTCCCTGCAGCTGGGCCGAGTAATAGAGAGAGAACCCAAGGACGAGTCCATAGGTCCTTAATGCGTTTAGCAATGCCGAGCCCAAGTATCCCTCATTGGGTACGACATCGCGCTGGCGCACTCGGTCATGAACAGATACGTCAAACCAGTCTTCAGCCCATTGGATGTCTAGGAGTAGTACCTACACCTAGAGCATGCTGTGGTGCAGATACTACACTTCGATCAAAGCCAACGGACCAAATAAAGGCTTTCCAGGCATTCTCTTGCCAAGCTAGGACCAGACTGTGTATCCGGTCCCTTTCTCCATGGAGGACTTATCACAGTGTACCCTCCTTCTCTCCTAAGTCGCCAGATAGCTGGAGACGTTTCTTGCTAAAAACTGGCCAAAAACTAGCCAAAAATTGGCAAAATGCAAAAATTGTACATTAAAGAAATTACTTTATTTTTTTTATTAGATTAAGTATTGTATATCATTAGTAATGATTTAATTAACTTCATCTATTTACCTGATCTAAATTTGTCAATTGCTTTTTATAGCAACCTTACGGAAGTGGAGTGAGTAATAAAGTTACGATAATAAAAAGAAACTGAAAAATTGAGATAAATGTGAATGGATACACAATTCACCTTTTCAACTTTTCTAAAGATCTTTAAAAGAAAAAATGTACCAAATAATTAGAACTTTAATGTATGACATTCAAATTCTATTTCGTTTCCATTTGTGGCACCATTAACGTTTTTTAAATTGTTTTACGTTTGAATTTTGACCGATGATGTTATACAATACGTAGACATTTTTTTTCGCTTTTGCTAGATTATAATGCACCCAAGAAAATTAAAACAGTCTTGTTTTTCATCTTCCTTTAAAATATCAAAAAGCGAGGCGTTATTGATCATTCCTCATAAGATAAAAGTGAATAGGTAAAGGTGAAAAGTACTATCTAAAAATATAGAAAAATAAAAATATATATACAACAATGATTGTTCATTAAGCACTGCGAGTACACACCGAAAATTCAAATTGAAAAAAATACTCCTGCAATAAAGTTAAAATGGCTCAAAATTTGAACATGGACAAACCAAGAAATTCACGGCCAAATGCTTAAAAAGATCAAGTTTGTCAAAGGTAGCCATAAAAGGGTAAAAAATGGCAAATCTATGCCATACTTGTATCGACCGGCACCGATCATCATCTGATTTAATTTCTGATAATTTGGAGTTTTCTGTGGGTGAAATGGCGATAAGAGAAACATCGTTTTTAATGTTTAAGAGGTAGCATAACGGTTAGCAGTAGGGAGAATTGAATCAGTTAAACAAATGCTCATGGAAATAGTATAAATCCATCCAGGGCCACCTCAAATCTTTACGAGGTCCTAAACAGAATTTGTTTTTTGGTACCTCAACCCCCCTTTGCTCTCCATCGCTCTAGGGGACCCTATGGTGGATAGTGGCCCCAAGCAGCCGATTATGCCCTGGGTCGGCTCTGAATCCATCTCCACTCTCTCAAGCTCTGAGTTATCAGTAAGGAGGTTGGAACCTTTAGTTACTGATAAGAATTGTTTAACTGACTATTTCATTCTTATTCTTAGATATTTTAAATCATTTTTGAATAACACTTTTGTTTAATATACTTTTTGCATAGGTCCATGTGAACTATACTCACATACTTGGTCAGAGATTCGTTACTTGGTTCTATGTATACATGCAAGGGGTTGGTCATAATAAAAACTTGTAAAAATAAAGTCCTGGTCTCAACCAGACTTGAAACGGATGCTTCACCTTACCTTCACGATTTCTTACGTTTAGTTGATGTAATAGCCATTCCGTATAATCTCGTGTATATGTCGACCCTCAATAAACAATTAATATATGATTTGCTTTGTGTATCACTCAGTCCAATCCCATTAATCGAACTCATATATTAGTCTAAGTCCCAGAATCTTGTGATGTACAAAACACATTTCAAGATATTGCATATATATCACACTCGTTACTGGCATTTTTCCGTTGGTCACTCCACACTGACCATCATCCTCCCCACATTGTGTAAATGATCACGGACGAATTACTGCTGCTTTAATCGAAGCGTCTTCGGGAATGGGCCTGGAGGTATCATCATCATCATCATCATCATCATCATCAGTCTTTTAGCGTCCGTCGTTGGACATAGACCTTCCCCAGGATTTGCCACACTTCTCTATCATGGACGTCACGGAGCCAGTACTTCCTGAACTTGTCTAGTTCATCTCTCCATCTAATATTTTGCCGGCCTCGGTTGCGCATATGGTCTCGGGGAATCCATGTTGTGAGTCGTGATGTCCATCGATTGTCAGCCATTCTTGCAACATGGCCAGCCCACCGCCATTTGAGATTTTTTATGGATTCTATGACGTCTCTAACTCTTGTCTTTTCCCGGATGTGTTGTGCTGTTTTGTGGTCTCTCCATGTGAGGCCCAGCATTATTCTTTCATGTGCACGTTGCATGGTTCTCAGCTTACTGGTCTGTTATTGATAAAAAGAAAGAAAGAGGAACAATGACACTTGTTTAGAATGCTACTAAGTGTTTATTCCTGTTGGATTATATTGTCTCGTCAGTTAACCCTTCCAAACCCGGGGGGCAATGTGAAACTTTCTCAGGTCAATCGATTGGTCAGTGAAAGGAAAGAGTTTGTGGTTGCGAAGAAGATGAAGAGGGTAGGGCCCAGCGTTCTCAAGCCTGCAACCAAGAAAAAAAACCTCAAACTTCTAACTGTGGTTTCTGTTTTAATCTCTCTATCTTTCTCTTTCCCTCTCTCTCTTTTTCTTTCTCTCTCTCAGGGTTAGATTGTAGAAATTTCTTGAATTGTGGTCTCAGCTTTCCCCCTTAGATTCTAATGCCAGGACTTCTTTTTCTCGGGTTGTCAGGCAACTTTTTTCTGTCTGCTCCCGAGAGTCAGATTTCAAATCCTTTCATGAAAATCCCGTCATTTTTTTCCGGAATGGGGGTTGACTTAGTATCATACAAATATTACGACTGTGATGCCTATTCGGTCACGTGACACAGATTTTAAATGGAGGCAAATAGATGGCGAAACAAAACGCTGGGAAATCGGAATAAAGCTTTTTAGTATGTTGTTGTGTGGCTTAAAAAGATAGAATAAAATAAGATATGCTTGCATTTCCCGAAATATATACAATGATAAATCTAAAAAAAATGTTCTTCGGGGATTCTTTTTAAGCTATTTCTATTCAATTAAAAAACCAAAACATTCAAGATATCATTCCAAGCTAGTATAGCTTCCATGTTTTATCGATTTTCTTCCAAAATTTTTCTGTAATAATAGGACATAAAATAATTTATGATATATATAAAAAGCCTTTTGATTATTTTCTAACATTTATCGGTTTTTTTCTGTTTGGAAAGTAACATCATTATTAGAACAAAATAAAAGTTTTTGATTAATAAAATCATGTACAAACATTAAAAAAATGTTATGTTATCTTCCAGTTAAAGCATTATCAAGGACTCATAATAAAGCGTCATGTGATTCTGATTAAATACATTGTTAGGTACTTTTCGGTTTTCTGACATCGTGGTTAGGGCTGGGGTCAGGGGTGACCCTAAAGATGATTTCAGGTAATGGAATTGCCTCACCTGTTATGCGACATGCGAGTAACTTAATCGGAGTCTGAGTCATTGTTCGTGTATGATCATGATTAGATATTTGGTCGGATGATGTGATTGTCAGCACGCAGAGGATCTGGGGTTCGATTCTCGGTCAGAGCGAAGAGTGTGGAAAGCTCTTTATTGGAACTGATTTCTATGTGCACTCAGAAGCTAATTGAGTATACTCGAAGCGGTGTAATTAAGGTAGAGGTACCCCTTCGTTGGAATTGCATCCTGCCAAGTGGGTGGTCATTAAAAGACTTGTAAGAATAAAATCCTGGTCTCAACCAGACTTGAAACGGATGCTTTAGCTTCCCTTGACGGTTTCTTACGTAATTTTAGTGGATGAAATAGCCATTCCTTATAATCTCGTATATACGTCGACCCCAATAAATAATCAATTAATGATTTACTTTGTGTATTGGTCGACCATCGTTTTTGCTTGGTGTATTGGTCGACCTTTGTTTTTGCTTGATGTATTGATCGACCATTGTTATTTGTTTGGAGTATTGGTCAACCATCGTTTTTGCCTCGTGTATTGGTCGACCATTGTTTTTGCTTGATGTATTGATTGACCATTGTTATTTGCTTGGTGTATTGGACGACCATTGTTAGTTGCTTCGTGCATTAGTTGACAATTGTTATTTATTTTGTGTATTAGTGGACCATTGTTATTTGCTCCGTGTATTAGTCGACCTTTGTTATCTGCTTAGTGTATTAGTGGACCATTGTAATTTGCTCCGTGTATTGGTCGACCCTTGTTATTTGTTTGGTGTATTGGTCGACCCTTGTTATTTGCTTCGTGTATTAGTCGACCATTGTTCTAAATATTTGGAAATGGTGAAATCTCGCACTGCTCCTGCTCGTACAAACCACGATGAGGAAAGTGTTAATTGTGCAACTATTTCGTTTCATAGGTGATCAGATTTTTTTGGCTTTTAATCTACACTAATTTTGGGGACAATTCTTGCACGCACGGATATAGATAATGTTGGCCTTAAATATAAAAAAAGCTGCCTTTATTGCGTTCCTCGGTGGCTATAAATGGCTAGAATTTTCCATTTCCAGCTACTTTCAGCTAACTTTATAGCTAAAAAGTGTAAGTACGCTCCAAAACATACTATAGCTCCTGAAATCTCCATGAAATCAAAAAATATGATATTTGATAAATAGATTAATTTCTCATCAACGACGTATTGGTCTGATATCAATACTAATTATACGAGTAAATGTCTTATATCTCTAAACCACAGGGTATTGATATTATATCAATACTATCATACGAGTAAATGTCTTATATTTCTAAACCACTGCGTATTGATCTGATATCAATGCAATTATATGACTAATTATCTTATATTTCTAGGCCACGGGTATTGATCTGATATTAATGCTATCATACGAGTGAATGTCTTATATCTCTGAACCACAATGTATAGATCTGATATCAATGTAATTATATGACTAATTGTCTTATATTTCTAGGCCACATGGTATTGATTTGATATCAATACTATTATACGAGTAAATGTCTTATATTTCTAGGCCACTGGGTATTGATCTGATATCAATACTATTATACGAGTAAATGTATTATATTTCTAAACCATGGTGTATTTATCTAATATCAATAATATCATACGAGTAACTGTGTTATATTTCTAAACCATGGTGTATTGATCTAATATCAATGCAATTATATGACTAATTGTCTTATATTTCTTGGCCACAGGGTATTGATCTGATATTAATGCAATTATACGAGTAAATGTCTTATATCTCTAAACTACAGTGTATTAATCTGATATCAAAGCTATCATACGAGTAGATGTTTTATATTTCTACCCCACAGCGTATTAGCATTATATTTTTGGGCCCTCTTCACACACACACACACACACACACACACACACACACACACACACACACACACACACACACACACACATATATATATATATATATATCCTCAATATTGTAAGACTAAATGTCTTATATATGCCTTTAGTCAAAAGATTCCAAGCATCGAACTCATCCAAGTAGGATGGAAGCATTAACAAATCCCGTCACTTCCAGACAATAATGTTAGTTTGAAATGAAAAATGAAAAAAAAATCCAACAAGTTTCTGCCATATTTAGGCATCAAGGGAAGCAACTCTTGCAGATATTTACAGCAGCCAATTCACATCCATCTGTGCAAGTTTTACCTTTTCTAAAATCTTGTTTGAACGGAAACCATTTTAACCAGTTTTGTGTTTGACGAAAAGCCAAGAGACATTAGCACTAAGACTCTCATTTAAAACTTTTTTTTTCAAATGCTGTGTTTAAATCTTCAATGTACTATATCATGTTTATGTGATTCGTTTATTCAAAAGATTTGTCAAATCTCAGTTTCATAGTTTTTTTTGTGAAATTCATGTTGGGGTTGTTCAAAATATCCGTTCAATGAATTATCATTTTGGCTGATTTCAATTCGAGACATCATCGGGCCCATATTGTCTTTTACTATGTTATTTGTTTTGAAATCGTGTCTATTCCCCTCCGTTGTATGTGAATACCGTAATAATTCGAATAAGCCCCTCCTCTTGGATGGGTCCCCCCTCCAGAAAGTCAAATTTTGAATGAGAGCCCCACACCCCAACCTGCCTCCTGCGTGCGCTAGAATGAGCTCGCCATAAAATTTCTATTGATTGAAACTTGCAAAACTTGTGTGGTTTCAGCAGGGGCCGCTGCTGGCCATTTCGGCGCCCGAAGCGCAATTGCTTTGTGGTGCCCCCTCCCCTGTCCCGCCACGAAAAACACAAAAATGCAGTCTTTAAATCGGAGAAATATATTTTACAAACATAGCAAGAATAATGAAATAATTCAATAAAGGAAAACTTGCCACCACAGTCAATAATCGAGCAACCGTTGTGTCAAAATTTGGAATCATGTAAAAAAAAAAATTCCATTGGAGAATAGATATGGTCAGAATGAATTCTATGTATGACATCACTGGCGTTTTCCAGGAGTAAACATTTTAAATAGCGTAAACAACAACTAGAAACATCTAGATTCTGCATAATCTAGGTGTTATAAAAAACCTGCCAAAATAAGGCGTAGAAAAGATCGAAAAAGCTTTTTTGTCTGATAGTGGAGTACTGATGTCAATTTTCAAGTCTTTAACAAACCGGTATGGCCAGGAGTGCTGGAACACATGAATAAATATACCCGTCGGAATGAGGCCCACAAAGGTAAAAAAACACGACATTTTAATTCCAAATAAGAAATTAAGAATGGATCTAGTGGAGTACTGATGCCAATTTTCAAGTTTGTCGACAAGACGGTATGGCCTGGAGCGCTGGAACTAGCAAACAAGCCAAAAAACAAACATTCACATATAAAAATGGATAAACCCTTCATCTTCCATGGCTACGGTCGTACAATATATTGTCAAAACAAATATAAAATAAGAAAAATATATATAAGAGAAACACTATGCACTACAATAAGTTACAAAAAAAGCAAACGAAAAATTACAAATCTTTGCAAACCCCGCAAAGAGATAGTCAAATATACATTCATTTTTCAGCAGTTATGAGAGGTTCAACAGAGCTTCTCTAGCAGGTTGTCTCATCCTTAAACCTGTAATGCATTGAGTTGTTGTGGACTGAAATTAGAGCTTTATTCATGGAAGTTTTCAGGAACCTATCCTAGAAAAACAAAAGAATCAGAATACACAGCGAATAGCTTAGCAATCTCAGATTTGAAGACGACATTGAAGACGACCCTTTTGCTGAGAACCTCCAAGACCACCAACTAATGCTAGACGAACTGAACAAAGAAAGCAAGAAAGTTGGACTTCACATGAACTTCAGCAAAACAAAGGTCATGTACAAGAAACAAACAGAAATAAACGTACAACCATCAAAATCAAAAACACAAAACAAGAGAAAGTATACCACTACATCTATCTAGGACAATGAGTTTTCCTGGAATCTCTAAAAGAAGCAAAGAATCATTTTAGAATTGCAAGCCTTCGGCAGAGCAAGCTCAACCTTCAATATTGAGAAAATCCCATTAGTCTCAAAAAGAAGGGTATACAACCAACGTATCCTCCCGATAGTCACCTATAGAGCTGAAATATGGAACTTAAACAAGAGATAGACCCACGAACTGAGAACCATGTTTAACATGTATTTAGATAACCGGCTTATTCTTCTGATATATTCATAAAACCAGAAGTGTAATAAAACATAAATTGAAATTTGAAAATATACTTATGAAACTAAGATGACAAAATGAAACAATTTTCTTTCTGAGTGAGTAGAGTCACCTAAAAACCTCTGGCTTGTCACTGCTGACAAATGTGTCATAGGTTTGCCACTACTGGTCTAGTGCCTCAGCCAGGGATTGAACTATGTTTGCTGATTCCAATCTTCGTACTGTTAACCGTTAGGGTACCTGCTCCAACTCATTATTTTTAACCACCAAATCTTTGCTGCTACTTTAACCAGTAATATATTGTAACGCAGATGCTAAGGCCAAAGAAAGCCAACTGTGGTATAACCAAGCCACGGTGAATATTCAGCCATTTTGGAGCTAGTTCCAGCTGTCCTGGACTAACAGAATAAAATTTTTGGGTCCTTCATCCACTGGCGTTATAACACGAACCGTATAATAATGAACGGCATTGTAAGAACGGCGAGGAGAAAACGCCTGTATTACGAACGAATTAATCTTTGCTGCTTTGTTATATATTGCAACACGGCTGCTGGGGCCCAAGAAAGACAGCTGCGTTACAACCAAGCCAGTATGAATATTCAGCCATTTCTTTTTAGATAGATCCAGCCTTTTGGGACCGATAGACTAATAATCTGGGGGTCCAACATCCACCGGCGTTATAACGCGAACCGCGCTATAACGAACCGTATTATAGGAAGGGGCTGGGGGTTTGGGGGTTTGGGGAGGCCTGTACCACGAACGAATTAATCTTTGCTGCTACTTTGGCCAGTTATATTTGGTCAAAAGCAGATGCAGGTCAAGCGGTATTTCGCAGTGCGACGGACAAACCCGACCGACAGGAGCCCGGGTGGAGTTTGGCAAGTGCGCGATGCAAATAGAGCAGAATTAAGGGAGGTCTTAGTTAGATAGGGAAGCATAAATCATACACCATATATCTACATGGGGATGACTAATACGCTTTATTTATATAGATAGGTATGTGTCTTTATAACTTATACTCAGTGTTTTTTTATCCACCCCTCATATAAAATGCAATTCCTATCTATTTATCTATCAGTTCTTATCCATTCATCTACGTCTGTTCATATACATATATGTATATGTCCATCTATCTCCCCGCCTGTTCGTATCAATCTCAGTCAGTTCCCAAGTATGTACGTATGTCAGTCCCCATCGATCTATCTTGCTATCTATCTTAGTCTGTATGCATGCCGCTTTTTTAAAATTCAAACTCAGACTCCTCATATCTATCTCCCAGACGATTCATATCTATCTATCTATCTATCTCCCGATTCATATATATATATATATATATATATATATATATATATATATATATATATATATATACATATATATATATATATATATATATATATATATATAATATATATATATATATATATATATATATATATATATATATATATATATATATATATGTCTGTCTCTTGGATTCTTCATAGCTATCTCTCTCTCTCCCACACAGTTCATGTCTATCTATCTCCCAGACTCTTCACATATAAATGTCTCTTTGACTCTTCGTAGCTATCTCTCTTGCTCTTTCTGTCTCTGTCTCTGTCTCTGTCTCTCTCTCTCTGTCTCTCTCTCTCAGACAGTTCATCTCTATCTCTTTATCTATCCAGTCCTATTCATTCATAACTGTTTATCAGAGTTATTGCTTCTCCAGACATACATAAATTACTTGTAAACGTGAAGAATATACCTTAGACGTGTATCGTTTACTTACAAAAGCCCAAACATTGTGCATGCGTGTAAACACATACGTACATCCATACCCACGATACACACATATCAAACTATGAACATACATTCGTATTTGTTAATACACCAGAAACCTTTCATTTCCTCTGACAATTTGGAAGATAGGGAGCTTCGGAAGATCAGATTTCGAACATCTTTCCAAGAAACTGATTCCACAGAGTGATTTTCGAAATGCCAAAAAACTTATAAGATATAAAAATGCCATTTTGAAAGAGATTTGAATTCTCGCGTCTGGTCTCGGGAGGTCTCAGGCTTCCTTGAGCGAACGAAGCTTACACGATAACTCGTCGGTTGAGTCAATTTTTTTCTCCTAAAAGTGTTTTTAAAAAAATCTATTTAATATACCTGGATTTTGCTAAACTTCCGACGGTGAAAAATCATTATCATTACCACCACCACCACCACCATCATCATAATCAGTCCATTTTTCCAGCTCTCTTCATGTCGACCGTGACTGTGTTAATCTCTTACCTCCAAACCCTCCAGTCTCATCTCTCCATCTCTTAGGTCAGGTCTTCTTCTACTGCGTTTACTATCTTTAGGGTATCAATCTGTTGAATCATCTGCACCATCAGTTATCATTACTTCTTGCTAAGTGTCCAGCCCGTATCAATTTTGTCTCTCGGTTATTTCTATGATGTCTGCTACTCTGGTTTATTTTCTGGTCCATTCTGATCTTTTGCCATCTCTTACTGCCAATCCTAACATTGCTCTTTCCGTCCTCCTTTGATTTATTCTGGGTTTGTTTCTAAGTGATTTAGTTACTTTCCATGTTTAACATTCGTACGCAATCATCATCATCATCATCATCATCAATCTTTTAACGTCCGTCGTTGGACATAGACCTTCCCCAGGATCCATAACATTTCTCTATCATGGGCCGTATTTTCTGAACTTGTCCAGTTCATCTCTCCATCTTGTATTTTGTCGGCCTCGGTTTCACATGTGATCTCTGGGGATCCATGTTGTGAGTCGTGATGTCCATCGGTTGTCTGTCATTCTTGTATCATGACCTGCTCATTGCCATTTGAGTTTTCTAACGGATTCTATGATGTCTCGGAACCCCGTTTTCTTTCTGATATCGGACATAAACTATTTAGCAAAGAAAGATGAAAAATTCCAACTTTTTCAACTGCTAGAAGAAATTCCCCCTAATCCCGAAGCTGCTGCAAGAACCGGATGAGTACAATTGAATTTTCCGTATTTTCTATTTATTTATTTGTTTATTTGTTTTTCATGTACTTCAATGCTTCATTCATCAAGATCTGTATATTGTACTATCCCTCTCCTAAACTTCTGTTAAAAGTATAAACAAGAGTATACCTTCAAAATCTCTGAATGTGCACTAATTTCGTGTATAATATTCCAGTAAACCCCCCAAACCGTACGCCACAGATGGTATTATACATTCATTGGACTCTTTACATTTTAAGCATATTGGCAAGGTGCTTTTCATCGCGTCTCTTTATTTACTAAAGTCTTTCCAAACAATCCTTTTCGCTATCATGGACGTTCTCTTATTTCATTACTTGGTTCAAGTAAATGTATTCCTCAACAATTGATGAACAGGTCTGGTTAGTCACTCGATAGAAACCGTCTTATGATAAAAAAAAAGTATCTTGATACGATAAAAAAATGTCTTCATTTCAGTATAGATTTTTTAATTGTAAATTGAACATCCCCCACATCTTGTGGACTGCTGGCCCAAACGCCAATATCTGGCGAATATCAACTTTTAATGATGGTTAGTTGTCAAGTTACCTCGATGGACGCACGCACGCACACACACGCACACACACACACACACACACACACACACACACACACACACACACACACCTACGCAAACACAAGCAAAGACACGGAGATTTATTAAATTGTTGTCAGATGCCAATCATCCTGAGCGATTTGCTTTTATTTCTGACCATATTTTGCCAATACCTTCGTTATCAATTGATTCCACCCCATCGAGAGTCTACCCATCTTCTGTTTTTACCTGAGAAGTCGACAGGTCTATGAATGCCAGCATCTTATCCTTTTTGACCAAATTTGAAACGGTTCAAAGAGTTCGTAAAAAAAGGAAAGGATGAAACAGTGGGCGGTGAGAGAAGAATATACTGTTTTCTTGATGTCACACCACTTCATGTTCTTTTTTAAATCTATTCTCGCAATGTGACATAATATGCGTTCATTATTTAAGAAACAGATATTTTCCCAAGATATCTCTTATTACAAGCGTTGGCACGTGGGGTAAACAAATTGACACACACTTGAATATAAGAAAATTTTGCAAGCCTTGGGATAATTTGTCTGTGTCCATTTTCAGTGAGTTTTTCTTGGGTCTCTTAACAGCCTTACCTTATTTTTTAATGTTGCCAAATGCTGTCAGAAATTGTGTAAACAACGTCGCTGCTTTTGAACAGAGTCTGTCCTGTTTCTTTCTATACTCTTGGATACCAAACTTCTATTTGTGATGTCGATCTGTTGTCCGGCATTCGTATTATGTGACCGACCGATCCTGGCTTCTTCTGTAAACTTTAGAGAAAGACGTCTTTGGTAGCATTTCTTATGCATTCATCTTGTATAAGTCATCAACTACGTTTCAAGGTTGTAAGAAAGGAAGAAAAAATGACTAATCGATACAAATAAATCATTATAATAAATTAACAGATTAATTGGATTGAATTTCACCCCATAATCTCATGCAGCTTACAGTATTAAAATTACTAAACTAGCATAATATCCGTAAAAAATTTTCGGGGTTATTTACGTATGGTTAAATTGTACAAATATTCATTTTAGTATACCGTATGTCATTACGTATAATCCGTCCCCCACGTAATTCTCAGCCTAAAATATCGAGGTGAGTGTTATCTATGGAAGTATAAATGTTATACATATTTGTAATAATAAATGCGTCATATTACTTTGAGACTCTATTTGAAATGATCCCCTGTTATTACACGATGAATGTATCATTTGACGTAGACAAGGTAAATACAATGGGAAAATGCAGCAGGAATCGAACCTGCGACTAAGAGATAGCTTATTTAGCGTAGCGTCACTCTTACGATTGAGTTAAACAACCTGCCGGTAAGTCAGACGCATAAGTAACTGCTTAATGTCTGAATTCTCATCTTCTACATTCACTGTCTATATCTGCTCAATTTGTTTCTTTAAATGCAGATAATCATGTTACGAAGAAATGGATGAATAATCTGACAGAAATAATTATAAATGCGTTATATTACTTAGAAACTTTGTTTGAAATGATCTCCCGTTTTTGCATGGTGAATGTATGATTTGACCTATACAAACATTCACCGTTTAATAACGGGAGGTCATTCCAAATAGAGTTTTAAAGTAATATAACGAATTTATATTTATTTCTGTCGGATTATGTATCCATTTTTCAATAATATACATATTTGAATGCGTAACGGTATCCATGGGATAACGAAATTGAATCTCAATCGGGAGGGGAGATTATTCATGGCAACAGATTATACATAGGTAAATATATTGATTGCAGAGAAACACATACCTTGAATGAATTTTTTTCTGCTGTATTGCTATTACCAGCAGCAGTTGCCTGCCTAAATCAACAAACACACACATGGATATCTTTACTTTCTAATAGCAGTCAATTTTGCCTCAGAGTATTTGCAGGACTCCTTTCAACTATTTCAGCTTCAGTGTGACAGAAACAAACAAAAAAGTATTGTAGGCTTTTGTATCATAACGTTCTTCGCGTGATCTTTTCTCTTCCGGATAGAATAAAAAGTTTTTTTATTTGAGAAATCCAATAGAGAGTGGTGAGTTCTTAATTCGTATTGAAAGGGCAGTGCCTCGTTCAGCCGTTTCTGCTCTAGCGTGACAGAAACAAACAAACAAATAAAAAGTGACATAGGCTTTTATATCATAAGATTCCTTGCATGATCCTTTCTCTTTCTGATATCATGAAAAGAGATTTTTCTTTGAGAAATCCAGTTGAGAGTGGCAAGTTCTTCATTCGTACGGAATAGGCAGTGCCCCCATCCACCTTTTTGCTGCAACGTGACAGAAACAACCCCCCCCCAAAAAAACAAACAAACGAACAAATAAAAAGTGACAAAGGCTTTTATACTATAAGATTCCACGCGTGGTCCCTACCCTTTCAGATATAATAGAAGTTTCTTCCTTTGAGAGATCCAGTGGTGAGTTTTTTACAAGAATATATTTTATATACCCCCTTTCACCTTTTCTGCTCTAGCGTGACAGAAACAAACAGATATAAAATGACATAGGCTCTTATGTTATATTGTGAGTGGTGAGTTCTTCATTCGTCAGGATGGCATTTATAAAACATTAAAATTAATTAGGAATCCAGGGCGCGTACACACGTTCATTTTTATATAGTGTTTTTTTTTGTGTTATTGACGATGACATTTATAATTCTAAAAAGCAAAAACAGAAAAAAAAGTTATAACATAACGAATGAGACCCAAAGTGGATAGAAAATATTTATATTTATTATAAATATGGGAAAAAAAATTAAAAATGACCATAAAAAACAAACAAAAAACAAAAACAACAAACCAAAAATAGATAAAAATCGATCTGTGGGCGTGGTCTTCGGTACAGGTAACCTCTGTATCCTTCCGCTGCCGACCGTTTCACTCAGGACTAATTGCTTTAATCATCCGCTTAATTTGAGTGACCCGTTTTCGTGAACGTTAACGAGAAAGGGGTAAAAATTGATAGATGGATAGATAGATAGATTGAGAGAGAGAGAGAGAGAGAGAGAGAGAGAGAGAGAGAGAAGGATATATAGAGAAAGATTGATTCAGAGCTAGATAGATTGAGAGATAGGTACATTGACTGAGAGAAAGATAGATGGTTTGAGAGATAGATAGATAGAGAGAGACAAATGAACATAGAGAGAAACACAGAGAGATAAAAAGAGAGATAAGAAGAGAGAGAGAGAGAGAGAGAGAGAGAGAGAGAGAGAGAGGGGCAGAGATAGAGATAGAGAGTAAACAACAAATAGGGAAAAAGAAGAGAGTATTCACGAGGGAAGAGACAGAAACGCCCTAAAACCAGAACAAAACAAAAAATAAAATTGAATAAAGAAAATGAAATTGTTGAAATATTTCAGGAATTGGGTTCCTGGTTGAAGCCGGACGTTGTTGGCGGAGGTCATTTGGTGCATTTGGTAATTTCTAGGAGTGTGGGGTAGTTGTGGGTGGTGGGGGTTAAAGGTGTGTGTGTGGGGGAGAAGCAGAAATGCTAGTGGGATTGAAGGGTCCGGAAATAATGCTGGTCAATATTGATTGTAGTTCCTGTGAGGCCCCACGGATTCTTATACACACACACACACACACACACACATACACACACACACGTGAAGTACTTATGAGTTGATGCAAGGATGAAAATACACAAACACATGTACAATATTTTTGAACCATGATTACATACACACAAACACACACATATATATATATATATATATATATTTATATATATATATATATATATCTATATATACACTGGAGAAATACTTAAGTTAGCCAAAGCCACAAGGATTGAGGCTATGTTGAAATATAGACTTGACTGCAGTGGGCAGTCCACGTGGCGAGGAGGGATGAATGGGGCCCGACAAAAGAGATACATTGACTCCTTAAAAAGGACCCTCGTCTCTTGGGAAATAAATGGCCGTGAGCGGACACGAGAGGCAACCCACGGGAATTCATGGCGACGTAGAGTCTAAAAGGGAGGGAAAAGATTCGTTCGTCTTGATGCGACCCGACTCGTGGTCGACTTGATGCCAGGACAACTTGATGCAACATTTATTACACATGCATTAAATGACAATAAAAAAGGGATATTCAGTGAAAGAATAATGAGTAGGCATCACTCTAACGGCGAAATTATTCTATTCATAATTAATAAGCTATTTCACGCGCGTATTCCAGAGGAGCCCTTTTATTAAACCTTCAGCTGTCGCTAGATTCTCCCAAGTCGTATGCTGGGAAGCAGTTCGTAAATAAATGCACAGAACTTTTCATATAGAGAATTTTTTGCATTATTGGTAAGAGAGGAAGGATTGGCGAAAAATATGCGATAAATTTTATGTGAATAAACCGTATAGAATCGGAGATATAACCATTCCAAAATTATGTTTTTGCCGCAAAACAGCGTTTACGCAATAATCTGCAGTTCTATGGTTTGCAGTATTTCACGCAAGGCAAGTTATTAAACACAAGTGTATCATTTATATAGTTTACTTAAATGATTTTTGTATCTGAATGGTATGGTGTGCGAGTTCAAGTCTCATCGTAGGCTACTTCATTATTCCAACATCGCATCACTTGCTTCGGTCCGAGTTTATCCAAACTAGAAAGCTTCAAGATGAAGAGGACCTTTTGGATAGAGGTTAGTCACTTAATAGAAAAAGTCACATGACCAACATCTCTTGGCAGCATGCCGTGTTGGGGATGATCAATTCAAGTAAAATTTGATCAAGTAAAAAGAAGTGATCAATGAATGAGTTAGTTCTCCCGCCTTTCATTGGATCTCAAAAAAGTCCAAATTTTCAAAAATCAAGCACGAACTAACCGGGCCGGATACAAACTAGCGACCTATTTACCATGAAATTACATGGTAAATTGCAGCCTCTACTGCTAATAAAACTATTTCTAGGGAAATCTTAAAAAAATTGACAAAACTTTTTGAAGATACAATGAAGAGTAAGTATTTAGGTTTTCAGTCCTCTAGCTCTATTTGTGCCGCGTAGACGTGTAATATACTCAAAGTCAGTGAGTCAGTCATCAAGATCAACTTAAAAACTGAAAAATTCTATGTTGACAGTTTTAATGACAGTTTTAGTTGACGGTTTCTAAAATCCATGGAAAAATGAATAAATCTATACTTATAAAACGCTTTGTCAATCCATGGACGTCTTTTCTATAAGTGCACAGTTACTTCAATCTAGAAAGAGGTGCCACGCTTCGATTCCAGGCAGAAGCGCTGATTCACGCGTGAATAGTTCGGTCATTTTTGACGGGTTCTACTCTTAGTAAAACATGGAGATCCAGAGTTACTTTTACGATTTCTAGAACATCAAACGGACCAAACCCTGGAAGCGATCCAGAAGGTACTTTCTGTCTCTTCCTTCAAGAATACTCTCTTCTTTTCCCCTATTTGTTGTTTACTCTCTCTCTCTCTCTCTCTCCCTCTCTCTCTATAAAAACTGGCGAACAGCCCGCTTTACATTGCAATCTCTTTTTCTTTTTTTTTAGGGACTTGCCTTAGCAAACATGGCCGACCCGCAAAGACTCTTGTAGCTCTGTTCACGCAGTGATTGATGTGTTATTTCGAGTAAATGCTTGTATTATTCATTTTTTTCACCTCTAGAAATCACACATCTCGGTACTTCATCTTCTTCTGGGCGCTTTCCCGTTGTACACTCGACCGGACAGAACTCGACTGGCCATAATCGACAAATACAAACTCTGTGATATTTGTATGTATTACTTACAAACACTCGATATAAACGTTCGGCGGAGAATTGATCCTGACGTTAAATATGGCACGACAAGCTGAAATACATCCATTATCTAAAACATATGCTAAAGAGAAAACTCATTTAATAAAATTAAACTTGAAAGAATTTAAAAAAAAAAGAATTTAGCTCTAAGGTTCTTGGCAGTTGTAATTACTCGTTATGTTTGAAGGATTTAAAATTGCTGAAGTGCAGGATATATCTTTATATAGTTAATAAACATTCTATCTTAAACCGTAATTAATATTTAAAAAAACCCAGTTTATTAGAAATCAATGTTTTGTGAAAATCGTGTATTAACATCAAGATGTCGAAGATATAAGAAATTCCACGAGTTTATCTCTCAAATCTAACTGTATAGATTTGATTCAATCATGTTTGAAAAATGTTAATACATGATATTCATATATATATTTTTAATAAACAATTTATTTCAGTTGGGACATTTTCGTTCTTTTTTTCCACTCATGCCCTTTTAACCTGGGCCATTGTTACCGGTGACATTTTTACCGAGCCATTATTACCGGTGACATTTTTACAGGGCTGTTTTTATCGGTTACATTTTTACTGGGCCATTATTACCGGTGACATTTTTACTGGGCTGTTTTTGTCATGGCCATTGTTACCGGTGACATTTTTACCGAACCATTATTACCGGCGACGTTTTTACAGGGCTATTTTTATTGGTTACATTTTTACTGGGCCATTATTACCGGTGACTTTTTTATCGGGCTGTTTTTGTCAGGACTATCATTACCGGTGACATTTTTACCGGGCTGTTTTTGTCAGGGCTATCATTACCGGTGACATTTTTACAGGGCTGTTTTTGTCAGGGCCATTATTACCGGTGACATTTTTACCGAGCCATTATTACCGGCGACGTTTTTACAGGGCTATTTTTATTGGTTACATTTTTACTGGGCCATTATTACCGGTGACTTTTTTATCGGGCTGTTTTTGTCAGGACTATCATTACCGGTGACATTTTTACCGGGCTGTTTTTGTCAGGGCCATCATTACCGGTGACATTTTTACAGGGCTGTTTTTGTCAGGGCCATTATTACCGGTGACATTTTTACCGAGCCATTATTACTGGTGACGTTTTTACTTGGCTGTTTTTATTGGTTACATTTTTACTGGCCCATTATTACCGGCGACATTTTTAACCGGGCTGTTTTTGTCATGGCCATCATTACCGGCGATATTTTTACCGGGCCGTTTTTTATCAGGGCCATCATTACCGGCGATATTTTTACCGGGTTATTTTTCCCCAGTCCAATTATCACTGTGCATCATCTTTTTTTTAGAGTATGCCTGATATTAGGGACTCGCCTCAGCAACCATGACAGACCCTAAAAGACTTTTGCAACTCTGTTTACATCAAGATGGGTGCACTGTTTCGTGCAAATGTTTGCATTAATCATTACCTTTGCAAATTACACATTTGGACACTTAATCATCTTCTTGCCCGTTTCGTCCATTCTACACTCAACCGGACATCACTTGGCTGACCATCATTGATAAATGAATATTCTATCTGACCCAATATGTCTATATCTGATGCGTTCCGTTCAGATAAGAATTATCTCATCAGAAACCGTCAACAAAGACTATCATTAAAACTTGTTAACATATGTTTCTCTATTCTCTAATTGGATCTGTTTTGCTGGCTTGTTGGCTATTTCTTTTTCTTTCTTTCTTTTTCTTCCCTATCTCTCCTCTCTCACCCTATCTATCTATCTCTCTCAATATATAAATATTCATAATAATAATGTCATCCACTGACAGCTGTTTTGTTGTATTACAACTCTTCAGTAAGGCCATAGACTATCCAGTATCCCTTCCAGTACCGCTAGGGAGGGTTGGAACCTTCGCTTCAATCCCAGAGGCAGATGCTCTACCCCTGCCCTACGTAGAACTGGAGGTCAGTAGAACCGAATCAAGCGAAATATTTACTTACGCATAATTCCCCATCTACCAAAGGGCTCCATTCCAGAGTTGGTAGAGTATTGCATGGAAGCTTATAATGGGCGGGTGAACTACTTAAGTGTGCTCAACCCTAAAGAAGGGAGCGTTGATTATGATAATAATTAATAATAATGTCATCCACAGACAGCTGTTTCGTTGTATTACAACTCTTCAAAGTGGCCATAGACTATCCAGTATCCCTTCCAGTACCGCTAGGGAGGGTTGGAACCTTCGCTTCAATCCCAGAGGCAGATGCTCTACCCCTGCCCTACGTAGAACTGGAGGTCAGTAGAACCGAATCAAGCGAAATATTTACTTACGCATAATTCCCCATCTACCAAAGGGCTCCATTCCAGAGTTGGTAGAGTATTGCATGGAAGCTTATAATGGGCGGGTGAACTACTTAAGTGTGCTCAACCCTAAAGAAGGGAGCGTTGATTATGATAATAATTAATAATAATGTCATCCACAGACAGCTGTTTCGTTGTATTACAACTCTTCAAAGTGGCCATAGGCTATCCAGTATCCAAATATATATATATATACATACATATATATATATATATATATATATATATATATATATATATATATATATGTTTATATATATCACGTACTGGCCTCACAAATAAAACCAGAAGGCTTAAAATTTACTCTTTATTATGAGAAGCAAAAAGAATAATAAAGAAACGATTTTTAGCCCTCCCCATAGTTTATTTAGTGGGACGGTTCAGTTTATAACGTAATTCTATTTTTGATTGGCCCCTCAGTTTGTGTCCGGTGGTGTTAACGCTTCCAATTTTTCTTTTGAAAATTCGGACTTTTTAGTGTTCACTGCCCAACAAAAGGGTGAGTGAAGTAACTTATTCATTGATCACCTCCTTTGCAATTTTTTTAATTGGTCACCCCAAACGTGGTTTGCTGCGATAGGATACATGTCACATAACGGTTTCTACTGAATGGATGACTAATAAGACCTGTTTGTATTATTCATGGTTTACCGTTAAACGCAAATGAAATTAAAATGCTTATCTAACCACTTCATCTTTTTCTTGGCTCGAATCAGTTTTATACTCCATCAGCCAAGAAATGACTAACCAACATTGATGTATAAATATCCGTAGCCCGCATGTGTGTCAGAACTAATTACATAAAAAATCTTTCGTCTAAAGTTATGTAAAAAAATACCTGCAGAAGATTTGGGCATTGTTGCTCAAAAATATTGAGACCCCAAACGAAAAAACGATTTTAGAAGGTGTTTAGTGGGGTAACATTGCAAATATTCCAAGTTGTAGACCAAAGAATGTGATGATGAGCACCCAGAGACATACACACTCACACAAGCAAAGAGAGAAAAATCTAGCACACTTGGCTGATTGGTCTGACTGGCCATTTGTGGGGCTGCAAGAAATCAAGCGAAGAATCACACTAGGATGACAAGCCCTTGGCAAAGCAAGCTCAACCCTAAAAATATGAAGATCCCATTAATCCTAGGAAGAAGGGTGTATGACCAATGCATCCTCCCGATATTCACTTATGGGGTTGAAACATGGGACCTGGCCAAGAGACGGACCTGCAAATTGAGACCCATGCAACATACACATGAAAGAATTATGCTGGGCCTCATATGGAGAGACCACAAAACAGTACAGCACATCCGGGAAAAGACAGGAGTCAGGGACATCATAGAATCCATTGAAAATCTCAAATGGCAGTGGGCTGGCCATGTTGCTCTAATGGCGGAAAACCGATGGACATCGCGACTCACGACATGGATCCCCCGAGATCACATGCATAACCGAGGCTGGCAGAATATTAGATGGAGAGACGAGCTAGACAAATTCAGAAAATACTGGCTCCACGACGCCCACAACAAAGAAGTGTGGCGAATCCTGGGGAAGGTCTATGTCCAACGACGGACGTTAAAAGACTGATGATGATGATGATGATGATGATGATGAATGATTCGATATTCTGTGAAGTACTTCTTCATTACCTGTTAACATTAAATGTTAAGATTTTTCGCAATTACTATAACACTTTATGTTTCAAAGAAACAAATGTCTAAAAAGTGTTGTATATATATATATATATATATATATATATATATATATATATATATATATATATATATATATTTTTTTTTTTCAGAGTGTACCTGATATTAAGGACTCGCTTCATCAAACATGGCCGACCCAAAAAGATTCTTCCAACTCTGTTTACGCCTTGATGGATGTAATATTTCGGGTAAATGTTTGTATTATTCATGGTTTCACCTTTACGCACAACACATTTCCGTATTTCATCTTCTCCTGTGCCGTTCCTCGTTGTACACTCAACCGGACAGAACTTGACGGGCCAACATTGATAAATGAATATTCTACCTATCCCAATGAGTTCATATCTATCGCGTTCGTTCCGTATAAGAATCGTCTTATCAATTGAGCAAACAAGCCTGGTTAGTCACTCAATGGGAAACGTCGCTTG
>OY735224.1:3448822-3453822 GCA_963457665.1 Thysanoteuthis rhombus | reverse complement strand
GGTGGATGATGATTTAGTTTTTTACCCTTCTTCTTAGTACTAATGGGTTTTTCTTGTTCTTGAAGGTTGAGCTTGCTCTGCCGAGGGCTTACCATCCTAGGGTGATTCTTCGCTTGATTTCTTCTTCTTTTGAGGATTTCATAGAGATTCGTTGTCCTAAGTAGATGTTTTGGTCTACTTTGTCCAGTTCAGTTTCTTCGATTTATATATTTCTGTTCTTATTTCCAACGTGATTATGGCACATGATTTTTGTCTTGTTAAAATTCATTGTAGGCCAACTTTCTTACTCTCTTCATTTAGTTCATCCTGTATTAGTTGGAGGTCGTGTAGGTTCTTGTGGAAAGTGCAATGTCGTCTGCAAATTTGGGGTTGTTCAGATATTCGCCGTCTATTTTGATTCCTTTATTTCCCCATTCCAGGTTTCTGAAGATCATCTCGAGGCAGGCTATGAAGAGTTTGGATGAGCTGGTATCACCTTGTGTTACACCTTTTGGAGCTGGAAGAGCTCCGTGCCTTTATGTAGGCTGATAAAGGAGCTGCTGTGATCGTATATATGTATATATATTTCCACGGAGTCGAAGGCCTCCTTGAAGTCTATAAATTCTACAGCCAGTGGTATTTTTGTATTCTGCTGCTTTCTCTTTTAGCTGATTTATCGAATGCAGGTGGTCCATGGTCGAGTAGCTTCTCCCAAAGCCACCTTGTCTCCTTAGTTGGTTTTCATCTAGTATTTTTGTGATTCGCTTGGTGATGACTTTGGTGAAAAGTTTGTATATGCAAATGAGTAGGCTTATGTGAGTAGGTCTGTAGTTGTTGAGATCTTTCGGGTTTCCTTTTTTATATAAAAGCATCATGATTGCAGTGTTACAATCTTTAAGGACTTTACTGTATTTTGGACATAGGTTGAATAGTATGGCCAGTTTCCTAAAGATGATCTTATCCGCTTTTTTGAGTAGATCATTGGTGATGTTGTCTAGTCTAGGGGAATTTCCTTCCTTTGTTTGATGGCTTATGTTTCACCTCCCACGAGGTTACTTCTGGAAAATCCTCGTGCTGTTTGCTTGCATTTTGCATATCCTGTTCGTTGTTCGGTAGTCCTTGTTTGGAGGAATAAAGCTCTCGGTAGAATTCTTAGATGCGTTCGACAATCCTGTCTCCATCTGTTGTTAGGTCACTATTTTCCTCGAGTATGCTGGTTATTTGCTTCTATCCTGGATTGAAGGTTTTGTTTCTAGCTTTGAAGCCTCGACCTTTTTTCGGGAGTTGATTTGATGATTGCTGTAGTGTATCTTTTTCTATCTTCCCTTCGTTTCTTTTTTATTGTTTTATTCAGTTCGGTCTCTTTAATTATCTCCCTTGTTCTTATCGGTTGCTTGAGGTTTCTGCGTTCTTCTGTGAGATTCTTTGTTTCATTTGAGATTTTATTGATGGTTTGTGTGCTGGTTGGTTTAAATATAGTGGCAACTTCTATTAGAGAGGCTGTTATTTTGTTGTTGAGTTCGTTGATGTTGATGTCTTTTTCTTGTTCAGTAAGAACTTTATATCTGTTTTTCCGTTCAAGCTTGAAGGATGGAATGTGTTTTTTTGGTATGCTTAGTGGTTGCGGTTTGAGGGTGTTCTTTCGTATGTTTACACTTACTCAGAGACTATTCGAACGAGACCAATCACTTCTTTTTTTTTATATGATAAACTTACATCTACTTGCTAAATACCCATGCCATTTAAAGATTATTACGTATGACATATCGTTCACAATATCTATTTGAATGGAAGAAATCAGATGTTGTAACCCTGGGGACAGTTACATTACTAACCAGGGACGATTGCAATATGCTAAGAATGCGTTAAATTTCGCCAATCAACTTCTGCTTTTTATTTCATTGAGCGTGTTATTCTGCAATTATATATTTTATTATGATATAGTATCATTTACTTATACACGGCTATTTTAGTATTACTTATGTATTAATCAAATAACAGTTATTGAGTTGTATTTGCTTATGCATAGAACATCGGCCTACCTTGAGTCAATATGCAGATGTCACAGATGTTATTCAATCTCTCTTTATTTCATTGTTAGACAGGAAGAATGGAACAATTTACAATGCAACAAACCTTCATCAAACATACATTTATTGTACAAAACGACAGCTGTTTTAAAAAGCTGATTTTTGTCACACTCAAGTAAATGTGAATTGCGACCTTGGTTTTCCGGAAAGGCACACAGACATCCCAAAATCAAACAGCTGATATCTTGTTGCAACTGTTCCCTACCCTATCAGCCATTACAGAACACTATATGCTAACTAGACACTCTGACTTTGAAACATGCCAACCATGTCACTTGGAAGTCAACAAAACGATTATTCAAATCAAGTTAGTTTTGATAATCCATGTAAACGGTCAGGACTGTATGAGAAAATAACGGCTCATGAAAAAGCTTACTTTCAAACTTTTCTTTTCAATAAATGCACCAGCGGATGTTGAATGCTTCTGATTGGGGGGGGGGTCTGAGCGTACATGTGTGGTATGGGTGTCATCACTCTTGCATGTTTCCAATTGAAGGGATAAGATATGTTGCTACCGTCCCTCGTTGCAACTGTCCTCAGTTTCCCTTACTGGCAAGGGTCATCCAGGGAATGAAGCTCTCTGGGCCTTCAAATCTCCAGCTACAACTCTGAGTGTGACTTTTTTGGTTCTGCTCCCTGTAACCACAGAAATTTTTACTTGAAGGTAACAATTCTGCTGATAAAGATATCTCTTGTACTCCATTCGAAGCAATGGACTCTCTCACTGAAATTTGCTCAAAAAATAATCTCATAGAAATTCAAATATACCTGTGAAATCTTATCACAGGGATTAACTAGCTTATATCATATCGATCCAATTTCTGTTTATACGATAGTGGTTGTTTTACCTCAACATAGAAACACCGGCACATCGTAACGAGATCTTTGTTGGTGCAATACCATTCATCATCATCATCAGTCTTTTAGCGTCCGTCGTTGGACATAGACCTTCCCAAGGATCTGCCACACCTCTCTATCATGGGCGTCACGGAGCCAGTACTTCCTGAACTTGTCTAGTTCATCTCTCCATCTAATATTTTGCCGGCCTCGGTTGCGCATATGGTCTCGGGGAATCCATGTTGTGAGTCGTGATGTCCATCGATTGTCAGCCATTCTTGCAACATGGCCAGCCCACCGCCATTTGAGATTTTTTATGGATTCTATGATGTCCCTAACTCTTGTCTTTTCCCGGATGTGCTGTGCTGTTTTGTGGTCTCTCCATGTGAGGCCCAGCATTATTCTTTCATGTGCACGTGGCATGGTTCTCAATTTACGGGTCTGTTTCTTGGTTAAGTTCCATGTTTCAGCTCCATAAGTGACTATCGGGAGGATGCATTGGTTATACACCATTAAAATTCTCTAATTCAAAATTTTCAACTTTCAAATATCTTAATGCAAAAGATACTTTGATACATTGAATAAAATATATTGAATTATAACCCAGAACAAGTCGGTAAATTTTGTAGAAGATTATCCTCCAGCTCTGGTTCTGACCTGCCAGAAATATTCATAAGAGACAATTCATCGATTATCTTCAATATCTGTGCCACATTCTTGTTTGGACGCTTCCTTTGAATTTCTCTATCAGTGGATACCCTTACCAGTTGTAAGGATTGCGAAATTATTTAATGAATTGAAGTAAGCTTTCAGAAATCGTAATCAGAACAAAGGCAAACGAAATCCAAAAATATCTAGATGTTTCTGAAAATTATCCAGGAAATCATCCTAAACTGGGGCTAAGAATAATCAAGTATATTTAGATGTTCTAGGAAATTGAAAAAAAACAAAAGAAAATATGTTTTCCCCACCTGTTGAGTGTGTGTATAAAATTTTCTACTATGGTTAAAACCGAGAAGAGTAGAGAAGAAAGATCAAAAAAAAAAAAAAAAAAAAGAAAAAGAAAAGAATTACAAGTAAATATAAAAAGAGAAATAATAAATTCTAATTCAAAACGCTGGTTAGCGACACCAGATAATTTGATATAAGGTCCAAAGTTTTGTTTTTCTTTTCCTCTCTTTTCCTTTCTTTTCTATCTCTCTTTTTTATCTTTCTCTCTTTTCCTCCACCTCCTCCCTTCCCTTTTCCTACTTTCTTCCGTTGACTGATGATGTGGGGCTTGGATCCGTCTCTCTCTTTCCCCCTCTCTCTCTATTCATCATTTAAATTCTAAAACCTTTTCACGTTATCAGTATTAACTGGGAGTTAATCTAACGTCATTGTTGTTAAGATAGGAAAATAAAGTCAACTCCAACGATAGTAGTAGTTTGATAAAAGCATATATTGTGGTGTTCATTCATTCTATAATCATGCGTGGAATGCAGTGGAAAGTGAAAGTGAAAGTAATCGATGATAGGAGTTCAGAAAAATGTCTGATTACAAAAGGTCAGTCTTGATACTGATTATTTTTTCAAGATGAACCTGGGTAGAGTTAGGGTCTGTTAGATTAGGGTTAAGGTCTGTGCATAAAAGGGCAGGAGAATTGTCTTGTTACTAAAGAATGGATAGCAACGAATACCACAAATGGCTTGCAGCTTTAAACCAACCCGCATTCCGGAATTCATCATGGCCAAGCCATCACTACGAAATTTTATTAGCATCCAATTTTTTTTTCTTCTTCTTCTTAGCTTCTTCTTTTTCTTCTTCATTTTCTTCTTACTCTTATTTCCCCATTATCTTTTTTCTTCTTTTTCTATCTATCTCCTCAATATTTCTCGGCTTCTGCTTCTTTCCTCATTATCTGTTTCTTTTCTTCCATTCTCCCATTTTTCTCCCTATTCTATCAATCTTCTCAATATTTCTTCTTTTTCTTCTTCTTCTTCTATCTTCTCAAAATCTTTTACTTCTTCTTCTTTCCCCATTATCTTCTACTTTCCTCTTCCCCCTCCTCCTTCTACTTTCCTCATTATCTTCTTTTTTCTTGTAATTCTCATT
>OY735224.1:3406322-3443822 GCA_963457665.1 Thysanoteuthis rhombus | reverse complement strand
GAAATTAGATCACGGGTCGTATTTTGCCGACTACCGTACTGGCGTGAAGATCGTTTCGAGCAGGGATAAGCAACCTCTCTCTGTAATGGCCCACTTATGATTTTTTTTCTAGTTTTGCGCATGGCCCACATATATATTATATGATATCTGACATATCAAAATTTGCCCTTGAGGCCTATAAATTTCAAATATTTACTCTGCAAGTAAAAAATAATTGAAAAAATCTGTACGAAATGTTTATATTTATTTGTTTATACACAGCTTAATAGCATTTATTTGATAGTTTTCATGAAAGCAAGCATCAGTGTCAAGATTCTGGTCTGTCATTGACCTCAGTAAGTCCGTGGACATGCGTATTGGGAATAAATAATGCTTATAAAAGCAGAAATTAAACAAATCGTGACCCCAAAAGACTATCTTAAAGCTATCAACCACTCAATGACCTACAAATACATAAAATTCGAAATTCTTTCAAGAAAGTTGCAAGGCCCACAGAAAAAATCTCAATTGCCAACTGGTGGGTCGTGGTCCACCTTTTGCCGAACCCTAGTTTAAAGAGAATGGCTTTATACAATCCTTGGATACATTTGTTATTCGACTAGAAAATTCTTACACAACGAGTTTTTGAGATACCATATACAGAGAAAATCCTTTATTGTAACCGAAGTTGATTTTATTAAACGGTTATTATTATCAAAATCAGTCAGTCCCAAACATTTCGGACAAATTGCTTATCATTAGCAGTTCATTTTGCCTAATGTCTCCAGCTGGAATTTGTTATAAAAAAAGTAACTGAAAGTGATTGTGTTAAGCGGTCTCCTCTGTATAACATTGGGGTAAGACCGAAAATATTGCAACAAAATCATAAAAAACCTTTATTAAGCAACAATATGTAACGCTATTGTTTCCGATGTATTCTCTGTCAACTTATGTACTGATCATTCCCAACCTTTTTCATTTCACGGAGTGAACCAGGCACTGAGCTCTTCTAGGCACCCCATCATAGATAATGAAATCATTTAAAAGAAAATGAATGATAATAATGTGTTCATGCGTTGAACAAACTGACAATTTATTAACTTTGAAAAAGTCGGCGTACACATGAACTTCAGTGAAACGAAAATCATGAGCAAGAATCATATTAAGAATAAGAACGTAACTGTCAAGATAAAAGATGTAAAACTCGGCAAGGTAAATAACTACATCCACCTCGGACAAAAAATCTAAATGAGATCCTCAAAAAAATGAAGAAATCAAGTGAAGAATCACTCTTGGATGGCAAGCCTCTGGCAGAGCAAGCTCTACTTTCAAGAACCAGACGATCCCAATAATCCTAAAAAGAAAAGTATACAACCAATGCATCCTCCTAATAGTCACTTATGGAGCTGAAACATGGAACCTAACCAAGAGAAAGACCTACAAACTGAGAAACATGCAGCGTTCATGAGAGAATCATGCTCAACCTCACATGGAGAGATCACAAGACAGCACAGTATATCAGGAAGAAAACGGGAGTCCGAGACATCATAGAAACTTTTGAAAAACTCAAATGGCAATGGGCAGGCTATGTTACAAGCCTGAAAGACAACCGATGGACATCACGACTCACAACATGGATCCCCAAGGATCACACGAGAAACCGAGGCCGACAGAATATAAGATGGAAAGATGAACTAGACAAATTCAGAAAGTACTGGCTCCACGACGGCCATGATAGAGAATTGTGTCGAATCCAGGGGTAGGTCAATGTCCAATGACGGACGTTAAAAGACTGATGATGATGATGATGATGATGATTGCCAATAGTGTATCATTGGAATACTGTCCTTCGGTCCTTGTTACGGGTGCTTCGCAGCACATTGGTTGAAAATCGCTGCTCGATACCCTTCTGAAAGTAATGTTTCCAACTTCCCAATCCTCTTCTGAAGATTTCTGTGTTCTTCGTTTTACACCATGTCAAAACGACAGTATGGGTATCATCTAGAGACACATATCGTGCTCCTTTGAAATCTTCTTTGATCTGGGGTAACAAAAAACACCCCCCCCAAAAACAACAAAAAACTGAAGGGGCAAGATCGGGGCCGTAAAGCAGATTGGA
This sequence comes from Thysanoteuthis rhombus, assembly GCA_963457665.1. Classification (NCBI taxonomy): domain Eukaryota; kingdom Metazoa; phylum Mollusca; class Cephalopoda; order Oegopsida; family Thysanoteuthidae; genus Thysanoteuthis; species Thysanoteuthis major. The sequence continues at coordinate 3,441,724 of OY735224.1, read as the reverse complement.
ATAGGTTTCCTCACGGAATGCTCTTAAGATAGCCCTTGTTATCCTCGAAGAATAAGCCGGTGCATTGTTCTGAAACAAAAATGGAATTAAGTGCCGCTCACCATTAACCGTTTCCATCGGAAAAGGGAAGGGTTAACATTCCAAGATGGCGACAAGTGAAGTCCGATCTTGGGAAGTGGTAGAAAATGAAACAATATCCGATAACATAGCCATTAACCGGTTTGAGGGTTTGGTAACTCGTTCCTTGATATGAAACCACCAAGTGGACCATCATCAGTTGTCGATTATGACGATTTAAGACACGAAATAGAGAGCCCGACCAACAGGATACGAAAACCTTCAGAAAAGTTTGGATCATCGAAAGATAACAATATACAGAGCACTATGGAATCTTGATTAGTTTAAGCGATTTTAGGTTGGTGACTCTTTCCTTGAAATGAAGCCACCAAGTGGGCCACCATCAGTTGTCAATTATGATGATCTATAACACGAGGTGGAGAGCCCGGCCATAAGCACTCGACTCCATTGAAAAACGAAAATACTTTTGATACATCCCAATAGAAGTTAAATAGCCGTCTTGCTTTAGAAATCAAACAAAAATTCAAAGCGAGCAGAAATTAATTGCTTTAGTTTTGATAGTCGAGTCAACGAATCTATGATTCGTGACGAGAATCTCAACGAAGAATCTTTTATTAATACACTAGCCTTTTGTCAAACCCGAAGTCGGAGGCTCGAGTTGAATTTTTTCACTTTAACAACAACAATCCTCAACAATCTCAGGGGAGTACAATCTTCGATTTTTGCCTGTCCCGTCACGTTAAAACAAACAGGTACAATATAAAATTAACATTTCCCTACCATGATTTGAAAACACGATCAAGTGATCAGTAGGTGGCTCTCATACCGACTGAGCCAAACTGACAAGTCTCTCGTGTCTACAAAAAAAATGATGTCAAAAATATGCAAGGGCTTATTTCATTCTTATTAATAAACACACACTCACCTTCCATCCATCCATCCATATATATATATATATATATATATACTCATATATATATATATACACTCATATATATATATATATATATACACTCACACAGCACACACCACTGATGATGGGAAGAATCCCGAAACATGTATGGACTATTGACTTATAAGGATTAATAAACCTTACCACCAAACACTTCACTCCCGAGTCTGTCTCACTCTCTAAAGTATATATCATATATATATATATATATATATATATATATAATTAATAATTGTGTCATTCACAGACAGATGTTTCGTTGTATTACAACTCTTCAGTGTGGCTATAGACTATCCAACATGCAGTACCACGAGGTAGGATCGAAACTTTCGCTTTGCTCAGACCCAGATATTTTACCCCTGAAGAAGGGAGAATATAAAAGATGCAGTAAACATCTCAAGTCGGAACGGAAGTTAGAGTTGAATTCGACTTCCAGCAGCGAGAATTCTCAAGTGTGCTTTTATATATCTGAGGAGAGGAAAAACAAACAAAAAAATATAGAAATAGAAAAAGTTATGATTGTTTCAAACACCTTCCCGACTTATGCACTATCCTGAATTATGGCTAATCGATCTCTGTATATTGATCTTGGCCTGTCAGTCAGTTTTTGAGACGATTATAAATGAAGTCTACCGTTGTTCCACGATCTCCGAACAATGTTAAACGGACTCGATGAAGAAAGCAAGAAAGATCATCACTGCATCCAACAGAACAGGTTCGATCTTGAAGAACAAGAACAAGAACATTCCTCAAGTCTTGAAAAAAGGATCTACCACCAGCGCATCCTCTCGTTCGTTACCTAAAGATCCTAGCCAAGAAATTCGCTCTCAGCCTAAGGACCATGCAACATGTAAAGTGAAAAATCATGCTAAACGTCTATGGAACGACCAGAAAAAAGTACAATATATCCGAGAGAAACAGGTTTCAGATATTCAGTGAAAAAAGCGTTTCGTTTTAAAACTTTGAAAAAAATGACACTAATTTTTGACACGTGAATTTATCATTCTATCTCCAAGTAATATCAATCATATTTGATCAGAAATTTACATTGAGACAAACTGATAAATTCAGAATTTTTCTTCCTCCAGAGTAATTTTTTTTCAAGTTGGTCCTAATAAATACTTTTTTGAGAGTATCCTAAAGGCCATTAAGAAGCTTGAGTGGCAATGGGCAGGCCATATTGCTGGGACATCGCGATTCAGAAGATGAATCCCACGAAACCATGGACGAAATTGCAGCCAACAAAAAAATCGCGCGATTATTTGGACAAGTTCAAAATATTTTGCAACAGTGGCACACAAGATGGAAAAAGACTGTCAGACCATGGACGAGGCCTATCTCTAACAACAAGCTGATTGATGATGATTAGGACAGTGCTAATTCCAAAGGTGTATGTTCGGAAGAGACTGAAATTTATGGTGTGTTGAGCAGCAATTGCCATATAAAATAGTATTCCGTACGTCGTACGAAACTACTGCTTAGAAGTATTTCAGCAACTTCTCTTCAGTGTTGCAAATTCATTCGATATCTAAATTTACAGAGCTGAAGCCAAGGGAGATAATTTATAGAAACTTTGAAGAAAGATCTATAATCTTTAATTTTCAAAATTGATTATTAGATTTCTTGAGAATCGCTGATTCAAACAATCATAATCTAGACTCTACATTGCTTTGTTGACTGGAAAAATATCCAGGGAATGCTAACTTCATACCATGACCAGTTATTGAGTGATTGCAGTGCACACACATGCACACCGATTTCTTCAATTGGAGTTAGATTGATTCTTTCTTTGAGAAACCTTCAAACATGAGAGAAAGAAAGAAAAGAATCCACCTTGGCCAGTCGTCCCAAAGACAGTTTTCTTGAAAAATGGCTAAAATCAGCCAGACTTTTCCATCCCAGCTAATCTACCAAAGAAAATAGCTAAATACTAAGACACTAGAACAAACTATCAATAAAATATATGCATTCACTTTTATTATAATTATTAGATTTGAACGGCTATCGTAAATTTTCACTGGCTAAATTGGAAACTTATCAGCCAGATCTAGCCACAAAAATAGCTAATTTGGGTATCCTGGTCCTAAGCCTTCCCCGCGCCTGCTTGCAAGCAGCTGGAAGCTTTCTGTCTTCTCCTCACCCTCTCACCTAAGTGCCTACCCAGCTTGCTGGATATATCAAGAAGGCACATCTTTGTTTTTGTCCCCCACTCATTAAAGTACCTTACTAGCGTGACATCATTTTATTAGAGGGTAGAGGTTACACGCTTTGATAAAGATGATTGTTCCTCTTTTCCCAGTTTCAACTTGAAAGGGTGGATATGCTTTTCAACGCCATGCATTAACTAATGGAAATCTGTTTCATATATAGCAACGATATTAGGGCGGTACCAGCGTAAGATTTGATCAATCCTTTCTCAGCCTATGACCCATCCGTCCACATCGAGACATGGACAACTTTTGGAGATATTGTATGGACAAACATGAGTGAATAAGAATAAACAAATGAAAAAAAGAAAAAAGTATTTCTCCATCGAAAAAGAATACTTTCTCCCCCCCAATTAGTTAATTTTCTTTCTAAACCATGGCCCATCCTTCCACAAAATTTCGTTGAAATTCATTGAGAACGTTTGGAAATATTGTGTGGACACATAGCTACGATTCAGGGAAGGTGGCTGTGAAATATTCTTGGATCCATCGAAAATTCCATTAATTCTTCTTTACCGCATTGGCCACTATTCCACAAAATGCCATTGAAATTAATCGAGAACTTTCGGAGATATTGTGTGGACAGGCAGACAGACAGATTGACAGACAGACACGAGTGAATGCATATACCTCTGTCAATGAATTTGGAAGAGGTAAAAAATTCATAAGTGAAAGTTTCGTCATAGAATGTCAGGATCCGTAGGGAAAACGATTTTACATAACTGTTCATACAGTATTAATATCAATTGTTGTAGCTTTCGTTGGATCTGCTGCTTTCGCCTGATGATTAACTGATTCTAGCTTTTAGTAAGTCTACAAGTGGATGTTTGACGTAGAGTAATGACTTTGAAGTCTTCGCGAAAAATGCTGCTATAGAGCTCGATTCTTCCTAGGTCCTGCCCTATGAATGTAGTCCTTTGTTAAACTAAGGTAAGCTCGGTGAATATCTATAGCCTAAAGGCTTAGCAGAATGGACTTGTACTAAGTTAAAACTTAAAATTGATGATGATTGTTGTAATGAGGGTACTAATAAGGAAAATAATTATTATAACTGGAAACCTTTGCAAAATGTCCCGGGCTTGAACCTAACAATCTACCAAGTTCAGCTCTGTACAGATTTCAAATTCTCTCAATCAAGGACTGTCTTACTTTCTCTCTCTACGCTATCTTTTTTTAAATTCTCAACTCTTCTCTTTCTTTTTTCTTTCTATTTGTTTATCTTTTAGCCCTTTCATTCTTTGTTTCTTTCCACATTTCTTTCTTTCGTTTCGTCTTTCCATCCGTTATCTTCTTCGCATTCTTTCTTTTCTTCCTTTCCCTTTTCCTTCTTTTCCCCCTCCCTTCCTTTCTTTCCCTCCTTTCCATATCTCTTTTTCTCCATTATCCTCTCTCCTTTTTCTTCCTCCCTTCCTTACTCTTTTCTTCTCTCACCCTTTCAAATCTTCAACCCTTATCCTCACCCTTATTCTCTCCTTATCTATCTATTTCTCTCGCAGTTCTCGACTCTTCCTATTCTATCTCTCCTCTCGTTTCTCCCTCCTATCCTTCTCTCTCCCACCTTTTTCTCTCTCTCTCGCTCTTTCTTTCACTGTCCCCCTTTTCTCTCTCTATTTCTCTCCTACAACATTCGACTCCTTCTTCATTTTCCGCCCTTCCTTTTCCTTCCTCCTACTCCTCACTCCCATTTTCATTTCACGTTCTCGCTTATTCTTCCCCTTTCCATACCTCTTTCATATCCCTCTTTACCCTCTCTCTATATCCTTCACTCTTTCCCTCTCTTCACCCCTCTCTCTCTCTCTTTCTCTCTCTATCATTCTCTCCGTTTTTAGCCCAATCGAGTCTCTCCAAGAGTATGCATTTAAAAAATATTTTGAATATTAGATATCATGCTAATTCGTTATCCGCACAAGATGATGAATGACCACTGATAAGCCGTGGGGGTAGGGATCGTAACGAGGGGTTGTGGTGCTGGGGGGAGGTTAGTGAATGAAGGGCTGGAATCAAAAGGGTTGGGGTAAAGGAAAACGAGGGGTGGAAAAAATGGGGGGGAAGGAAATGGTTCCGAGGGAATGATGCATTGCAGACCGTAACATTGTTGCAGACATCTTGATTGCACTGAGATAACGAAGAGCCTCCTAGTGGCGACAGCCTAAAAGCCAGCGGTAGATAGGGCCGATAATATCCGGTGTTGTCGATGAGGGGAACGCGGAGTAGAGGCGGAGTAGAGGCAGAGAGAGAGAGGGGGGGAAGGTTGAGGGAGTAGGGGACTGAACTGGGGGGGGTGTGAGCAAGGGGTTTGGTGAGGGAGGGTTGGTTTAGGGGTATCGCTGGTGGCGCGGACGGGCGTCGCCGTTACATGCAGAGGTACCAACGACCATGAATTTCCGTAAAGGAAACGTACACATAAACATGCATGAACACACACACACACGCACTTGTACAAATTTATATAAAATCATCCAAACTGCATATAAACATGTTTGTATTTGTAAGCATAGAAACTGATGTGTGCTATTTTTATATCATTGTTTTCATTAGATTTATAAATCTCACGTTCTTTGTTGCCCCCCCTCTCTCTTTATATATATATATATATATATATATATATATATATATATATATATATATATATATATATATATATATATATATATATATATATATGTGTAAAATGTGTGCAAAAGGTCCCGTAGCGTTTTTTGTGGAACCTAGCGACTGAATACACTTCCGCACACTGTTAATATACTTATCCAATGAACTGATTGGAACCCTTCTAATGTATGTATATATCTATCTGTCAGAGACAGTTTGGAATCAGTGGACAAATACTCTCTATTCCTTCACACGGATGATATTCTAGCGGGTATATTTTGATCTGGTAACGCTCAAAAATATTTGCACATATACGTCTGTTTATGTCAATCTAACTATTAAAATTCATATATATATATATATATATATATATATATATATATATATATTTCGGTCAGTTGATATCTATCTATCTCTGTTCATATATATATATATATATATATATATATATATATAGCAAGTAAAGTTTTTTCCAATGGTTCATTACAGATTGTACATTCTGTTTCTCTTAAAAAAAAGATTTTCAATTGAACATTTTATAACCACTATACTGAAGGTACTGAGCACTTTTTCTGAACAAAGATATACTAAATACAGGGAAATAATTTCAAATAAGTTTCTATATAATATAACGTAATTCATAATTCATATATTCATGTATTTATGAGTGAATAATAAGGAATGAGATAAAACTCAGGAGCAAAAGTATATATAGAGACTTTACTTTTTAATCAATCAATTGACTAATGAACTAATCAGTATGCTATACATGTTTCAGGAAGGGTTCCCATCTTCAGCAGCATATTTACCTTTAAGTGGTAAAAAAAGGTTAGGTTCCCGTAGAGAACAAATTTACCGTAAAATGTGTTTGCTTTGAAAGTGAAAGTAGAAGACAGAAAATGAATATCCATGAGACGGCATAGTGGTGCCGTGACTATTTTTGCCAAGATAGATGGATGGATAGTGATTTTGAATACGTCACGCTTAATCAAATTAGTGGTTTGGGTCATTTGCAATTCCATTTAGGAAATATAGAAATAAATATTGGTATAGATCAGGGTAACATTAATTTCATTATGCGGAGTTCTATAAAATCGTGCGCTATTCGAATGCATCAATCTTGTTATTGAACAAATACTTCTCCCTACCTATTTAGATAGAGGGGCATCTTGCAAATCAATAGCATCATCATCATCATCATCATAATCGCTGTCGTAGTCACAATAATAATTATCATCACTATACGTCCTACCCCGCACATCATCGCCTTTCCCAACTCCTCAGAGGACACGAACCTCTAATCTCTTTAATCTCTATCACATCTCATCCAGTAAAACTCTATAGCTCCATTTTCTGCCTGACTTTTCTCTCCCACGGTGCATGCTATTCATTTTTGCACCCTTTTCCCTAATTGCAATCTATCCTGCCCGCCTCTATCTTTGTCGCTTAATCACTTTTATGACATTTCTTACCTTGGTCTGCTCTTGATCTATCTCAAGTTTTCGGATTTTTTAGTTGCCATGCTATTCACCCAGTCTTCTGGAATAGTGTAATGGTTAGCACGCCTGTCTCACACACGGACGGTCCCGAGTACGAATCCCGGTATGAGCGACGAGTATAGAAAAAAAAGTTCTTCATTGAGACAAATTTTCCTTGTGTACTAAGCAGCGAATTGATTACCCCTACCAATTGTGTGATTAAGATGGAGGTATCCCTTCGATGGAGTTGCATCCTGTCAAGATGGTGGTCATAAAAAACTTGTTAATTCCTGGTCTCGACCAGACTTGAAACTTGTTTGGATGAATGAACAGGAACCAGAACTGACCGTTTATACTCCAATGACAGACAGATACAATGATATACAATCATCAGCCTCAACATCAACCATTTCGGACCAACAGCTGGACAAAAACCTCCCCCAACTCCATAACAACCATGACGGTGCTAATCTCTAAGACGTCGTATCAGCAAAACCCATCTATCACTGTTTGGTTTTCTCCTGCTGTGCTTGCCTTTCCATTCAAACAAACATTTTCTCCTTTCGTGCCGTGTGTCCTGTCCACTCCATTTTAATCGCTTAATCGCTCCTATCAAATCTATTCACTTAGTCTACTCTCCTATCCATGCAGAGATGGAAATGGGTTTCGGGAACTAGGTATACGTTGGAGCCGTATCTAGGATTCATGCTAAGAGATCACAGAGGAATACATAAAGGGTGGATGAATCGGGTGGGGGAATTTCGTACTTTGTAGGGGTCAAAATAAAGGTGGAGATCTCTTTTTTTCCTCTTGGGGGTCAAAATGCATTGTTGATAAAATGTCTAAAAAATGTTCAGGTATATATGTAGTATCACATAAGCTATCATAACTGAAGAGGAGGTGGCGTTTGATCAACACTGCTGGGGAGCCATGTGAACATAACTGTTTTATTTTTAAACCCCCGAAACGGTTACATGGTAAACAACTGATGATCCAAACAAGAAAATATTAACACATAGCACCATATAATCAATTTCTGTGTAAATCATACAAAATACCAAAGAAAGCTTCATAAATTACAAAAATGACATTAACAGATATTAGGAAATACGTGACTGAAATGACTTAAAATAGATTTTGAAAAAAAAAATTGCCTCTTTATATATTTGATGTTTAAAGCTGTAAAGCTTCGTAGATTCTATTGCATTTGTGTTGTGGGTGTGGAGTGATCCAACAGAATGCTGAAGAAAATGACAATTAGAAGGTGGAAAATAACTCTACGTGCAGAGAAAATTTGTTATTCACTTGTTTGATATTTCAGTATCAAACATCTAAACAGCAATTTTTTTATGTGAACCGCCAAAAGCATCGAAATAATAAAAATAATAATACAAAATTGAGATGTAACACCTATCTATCAGATTTTTCTCTTCAACTTCCAATTTTCATTTTCATCAACATATATATGTACATATACAGAGAGATAATTGATTGAACATTTTCAAGGTTAATAATGGGGTAGCAGTTATTACTACTACTGGCTTGGTCACTAAAGAGTGTCGGGGGATCGCCATTTCACCAAATACTCACTCACCTACTTTCTTTTTTTGTCAATCAGCTCCGCGTGTCAGGGAGAGATTTGTCAAGACAAGTGGCGATGGAAGAGAGAGTAAGAAGGAGTGGATTCATGCCTTTCTGGAAGGGCATTAGGGAAAACTGAATGCAACAGGACTACTTAGTCACTCGACAAAAGCCGTAACCGGTCCGACGGGTTTAATCGAGTCGGGTGTAATCAATTGAAAGTTGAATAAAACAGGGCGATCAATGCCTTCTGATGGATAACAATAAGTACAGATTAAAAACACAAAACAAAACAAAACAAACAAAATAGAAATAAAAAAAAAAAAGCATGAACGCTACTGGAAACCAGAAACCAGTGGGCAACATTAGCATGAACTTACATTGCAAATTGAACCCCAAACTTTGGGAGGATTTGCAAAGAATCAAAAAGCCGTTTTTTCTGGGCGTAAATGTTTCCAGCTTTTTAGTTTTATAGGTGCGACCTGTGCACGTGATATATGGATTCATAGCCAGCTAGCCAGCCAGCCAACTCACCAGAATCCCTTGAAGAAACCTGGGTTTACAGTTCACTGACAGATTCTAATAATAATAATCATAATAATAATAATAATAATAATAATAATAATAATAATAATCGCTCATCTTGGCAGCTCAAAACAAATGCATCAGAACAAACTATATGAAAACAAAAATCGACAGAACACAGACAAATAGCAGGTGCCACCTTTGTGGTGAAAGGGATGAAACCGTAAACGGCATAACTAGAGAATGTAGTCAACTAGCCCAGAAGGAGTATAAACACTGAGTAGCGACGATGATACACTGGGAACTGAGTAAACAAATGGGATTCAACCATACGGAAAAGTGGTACCCGCACAAACCGGAGACAGCCTTGGAGAATGGAAACCAGAAATTACTTTGGGACTTCAACCTCCAAACAGACCACCTCATTCAGGCGAGAAGGCCCTGGAAGTTGTAAACAAGAAGAGGAAAACCTACCAAATAATAGGCGTGGCCATGCCTGCAGACCACAAACTAAAGAGGAAAGAGAGTTAAAAACTGGAAAAATAACGAACCACAGCACTTCTGTGATAGGTGAGGGAGAGGTGAGATGAGAGGGCTGAAGATCTCGAGGAAACTTACTGTCCTTCAGCCTTCAGTGATAACCACCGGGCAACTGGTTTGAAACTGTAAACCACAGTACTGCAGTGGACTCAGAGAGTGTAGAGAGGAGGACTAGAGACTTGAAGAGACTTGCTGTCACTCAACCTCCAGCTGGTGTGTAATTTCTGATAATAATAATAATAATAATAATAATAATAATAATAATAATAATAATAATAATAATAATAAAAACTCACCCTCACAGTCAATAAGTGAGCAACCGTGGCGTCAAAATTTGAAGGCATGTAAAAAGAATTCCATCGAAAAAAAAGTATGGTCTGATTGGATTCTATCAATGACATAACTGATGTTTGAAACTGGAAATCATCTAAAATAGAATGAATCAAAAATCTACCCACAGGAGAATCAAAATCTTATTAATAACATCGTTAGGATAAGGCCCCCAAAAGGCCCAAAAGCTTTTTTCAAACATCCAAACAGATTTAGTGATGTAGTGATGAAGTTTAGTGGAGTACTGATGCCACTTTTAAAGTCTGTAGACAAAACGGTATGTTTAGGAGCGCTGGATCAGTCAAACAAATTAATGAACCCGTCAGAATAAACCTCCCAAAAGGCCAAAAAAGCTTTTTTCACAAAACAAAACAAAACAAAAAAAAAAAAAAACAAAAACAAATTCAGTAGAGGTCTAATGGGGTACTGGTGCTAATTTTCAAGTCTGTCGACAAAACGGTTTGTCCAGGAGTGCTGGAACAAACAAAGAAGCTATCAAATGAACATAAAAAGCACACGGACATGTATGAAAAAAAAAAAAAGAATAGAACCCTCCGCCATCTTTGATGGCTAGGGTTGTTCAATAATAATACCTCCCACATTTTTTTTCTCTCTCTCTCATCTTTTCCCGTCCCGAATCTGCTTTTCTTTGGCGTCCAAAATCTCCGTCCCTCCGACCCTATCCAGCCCCTCCCTTTCTTTTTTCTTTCTCCCACTTTTTCTTTCTTTCTTTCGTCCCATCCCATTCATTCATTCTTTCATTCATTCTTTCTTTCTATCTCTTTCTCTTTTTCTTTCTTGTTGTCTTTGGCGTCCGAAGTCTCCGGCCTCACGATCCTATCTGGCTCCTTTGCAACCGATGAAGACGATATAAAATAGATTCACTTTTTAAACTTGGTTTTTCTTCGATTTACATTTTATCAGCGTTTGATTGAAAATGGCACCAGACCAGACGATTCCAATGGGAATAAGGCAACGGGAGAATTTTAATTTCATTTTTATTTATCATTTTTCTAAAATAAAATAATGATGTGAAAAACAATAATGATGTGAATAACAATGGTGATGATGATACTGATGTTTGTACTGGTGGCGCTGGTGCTGCTACTGCTGCTGATCATATGGGGACAACGGGATTCATGCGGACCTCCAAATTCAGGCCAGACGACCAGATTTAGTTATAATGAACAAGGAGAAAATAGCTTTGAGAATTTTAATTCAATTTTTCCCGTCCATTTTCTAAAATAGAATGATACTCGCCATCAGAGTCAATAATTGAACAAACGCAGCGTCAAAATTTGAAGACATGCGAAAAAATTCCGTATAAAATTCCCGTTGATGATATCACTGGCGTTTTACACTGAAATAGAGTTGAGAAACCCCCCCCCCCAAAAAATATCTTGATTTTGAGGATCTAGATGTTATTGATGAACCCGTCAAAATGGAACCCCTACCCAGTCAAAGTGCCCCTCCCTACAAAAAACAAAACCAAACAAAAGAAACTCATCTTTAGAAAGAGTCTAGTGAAATACTGATGCCAATTTTTAAGTCTTTAGACAAAACAGTACGGCCAGGAGCTCAGGGCCACACTCACATACAAATATATTAACACACAAACAAACATGCAAACACGGGAACAAACACATAGACACACGTACAATTAACAAATGTTAGAACCCTTTGCCATCTTTGATGGCTACGGTTGTTCAATAACGTTCAGTATTTAAATTTTTTTTTCGATCCATTTTCCTATATAAAATGATATAAATAAAAATGATGTAAAATACTGTTACTGACGATAATTGGCTCGGTGAACAAAGATTTGTGAATTTCGTCCTCGTTTGTTTTAGGCCCTGGAATGGACACCGAAGCCAATGCAGTGGGGCAAGCCTTATTGCAACGATTGCAGGAGCAGGTCTGGTTGCCAGGGGTCTTCTACATGAAAAACCCAAAGTCCTGTGGATTGGAGTTTTAAGATGAGGTGAGGCGTGTGCATAGTTTCCCCAACCCTAGAACCAGGGGTTTGTATACCATATTCCATAAAGGAGGATCAATGGAAGTAACTTCCCTGCGTATGTTTTGTTTGGAGTTTCCACCTGGAAAGATCCCTATGTATGTTTTATTTGGAGTTTCCTCCTGGAAAGATCCCTAAGTATGTTTTGTTGGAAATTCTTCCTGGAAAGATCCCTAAGTTTGTTTTGTTGGAAATTCTTCCTGGAAAGATCCCTGAGCTAGCTGTGGAGATATGTAGCCCCTTTGAGGGAGTGTTCAGACAGTATTGCTGACCTGGGTAAAGCTAGCTCAAGTCGTAGATACGCCACTGAAGCAGATGCCTAAACTGGCTATAAAGGTCTGCCACTCATTCATGAAGAGTATCAGCTCCCGTGCAGATTAAAGTCCTGTCCCAAAATATTTTCAGTTAATTCTATTCTTCTCTTTCTTTCTTTTATCAGGTTTTAACTTAGTATAAGTTAACAGGGTCCGTCTCCTTTCCTGATATCCCACTCTCTTGTTTTCATCTCCCCTCAAATACATAGTCGCAATTTAAAGTTCAAATGCTTTAGTGAATATTATTTGCATTGGTAAAGAAATAATGATTGTACTATTACAAATAATAGGAGTAATGTTGAAATCTATTAGTGGCAAATAAATAAATTCTCAGTAACAAGTGTAAAGTTAAAAAACATTAATAACTAGTAAAGTAAATGAAATATTCTGGACTGCAAACCCTAGTTATAGACTAGAGATAAACCTCCACTGTTATCGGTGGCTAGGAAGATGCACACGTGGAAGAAGCCCCCATGAAAATTCCCAACAACAAACAGCTCAAATAAAAAAAAAAGCCTCACAGAAAAAAGGCAACGTAGAAAAAAGCTCACATGGAAAATGTCTACTCAGAAAAAATATCACACAGAGAAAAGCAACACATGAAAAGCCCACTCAGTAAAAATGTCCACACAGACAGAGCTCTCACATAAAAAAGAATAATATTTCATTTAGATATAAGGAAACGAACAATAAGATTGAACAAAACTTTTTATATACACTATGTCAAATTACATTTGATGCAAAAATTTGGAACTTTTTCCATGGCAAAGTTTCTGGTAATGTCATCAGTGTCCACATTATTTAAAATCAAATGGGGGTTTTCCGTGTGGGCAAGTTTCCGTGTCAGCTTTTTTCATGTGGACTTTTTTGTACATTTACGACCGCAGGCTTTTTTTGTGGGGAATTCGGTTGCTTGCCTCTAACATGTAGGCATTTTCCATGGAACCATTGATATCAGCCAATGATTTCTCGCCAGTAGAAAGGTCTGTCTCCAACTATTATCGCTCAACACTTTTTCTTACTTTTTTTATATTGGCCATCCCAGATCCAATTTTAGTAGGAGTTCCAAAACTTTGAAAACTTTCAAGGGACCCTTGTATAAACGAAATATTCTGGAAGACCTCTATTCTCAGCTGTTAGTTTTTAGCCTGTAATCAATAAAATACAATAAAAGCAATTTCTGACCTTTGAAAGTCAGATTCATTTAGAATGGTTTTCATCTAATTGAATTCTAATATATGGCAAAGGTCTGTGTGGAATAATGTTTTTGTTGGTTATGCGATGGTCGATGTTATTTTTCCAATTCACAATATCAGGTTAAGAGTTTAACAGTGCATCATTTGACAGACCCCAGGTGGTTCACAGACCCCAGTTTCGGAATCACTGTATGTAATGATTAATCTAAGCTCTCTCTGGCTTTTGCGAATATCATTTGCACCGGCTGATAGATAACTAAGGTACTATCACAAATAACAATATAGCCCCACCTGTTATACTGAAGGTGATTGGCGGAACCAAAAATTTCAAACTAGCTCCCGAATCGCTACATCTTTTTTTTTCTTTAATCGCAGATTTGTTGTAACATGGCTGGCCTTCTTGGACCCCAAACACCTGCGACCAAACTGGGGACGCCTATAGTGATATTCGAAGTAATCAGTAGCAAATACATAAATAGAAATCCGTGTCTTTCGCGTAAGTGAATCACCATAGCCCACGCGGGTACCAGAACTGATAATCTAAAATTCTATCTCAAATTATCTAAAAATTATCTTTAATTATCTAGAAAAATAGATTTTTTATCAAAAAATACCAGCACAAGATTTGGACATTGTTGGTCCAAAATGACCTTAGAGACCCCTAAAAGGACTTATTTGTAAAAAAACAAAAAACAAAAACAAAAAAACAAAAATAAAATAAAACGAAAAACATTTTTAGGTTGTGCCTAATTGTAAACTCATGCAAAATTTCAAGGTTCTAGCCATCAAAACCTGACCAGGAGCACCCTCATGCACACATACAAGCAGAAAGCGAAAGAAGAAATAGTAATCCATTAGGCTGGTTGGACGGGCGGGCAATTCATAGGGCTACAGTGATTCAATAAGCAAATCTAACTACAATTCTGCGTGTTTATGTATGCACTGCAATTGCTCGACAACTGTCAATTGTACGAATCTGACATCCATCGAATATATAAAAGGCTGTGCAGTGTCGAGTTTTGGAGTTTTGGGGGTCATCAGTCATCAGGAAATCTAATAGAATCAAGTGAGAATATTAGATTATAGATCTTTCTTCGTCGTTTGTTGAATTATCTCCCTTGACTCCCGCTCTGGATTTGGACATGAAATATCTAAATTGGCAACACTGAAGAGAAGTAACCAAAAAACTTAGAAGCTGTTGTTCCGTACAATGGACGGAAAGTCAGAGGACAAGAACGAAAGGAAGCAGATCTAGTTAATCACTTATTTTACATCAGCCATCATGTGTCCACTGCTGGAAAAAGGCCATTCCCATCTCCTTCCGTGCCTACCGTAACTGAGCTAACATCTGTTATGCCCTACTTGAAAAACCTTTATCTCTCATATTCCTGTCTAATGTCCAGTCTTCTCCAACTGCGTTTGCTATTTAGGGAACCAATCTATCAACCCTTTGCACCATCTGTTTACTTCTTGCAAGCTGACCATCCCATCTCTATTTTCGTCTTTTTTTATGAGATCTTTTACTTTGGAAATAAAACCTTCCTATCTCATCTCCCTCTCCATCAAGTTGAATATATATATATATATATATATATATATATATATATATATATATATATATATATATATACATATATATATATATATATATATATACATATATATATACATACATACATATATATATATATATATATATATATATATATATATATATATATATATATATATATATATATATATATATCAATACTAATGCTTTTTACGTAAGGCAAAACCCAAACAGCTTTTGACAAATTGCTGCCACCCCATCCTTATGTTAGATTGGCATTTTGTGGGGAAACAAATGATGATTTCTTTGTCAAGTATCTTCGATTATTTCACTCGATTAGCATATCATAGATAGTAAAAAATTAGTTGATAATAGTCTGTATAATAAATCATGTTAAGTCTCGTTATTCAATATCGGTGCCCTATAAATCTTTTTGCAGTACATAAACTAAAATTGGAATTATGTATTAATAATAGTTCTAACGTAAGAAAATCTAACCAAAAGTAAGAGGAATCCATTTTATGGACAAAGGCACAGACAAACGAATCACACCGCACATTATATATCATCATTACCATCAGTCTTTTGAGGTCTGTATTGGACATAGACTTTCCCCACATTTCTCTATCATGGGCGTCGTAGAGCCAGCATTTTCTGAATTTGGCTAGTTCATCTCTCCATCTTATATTCTGCCAGCCACAGTTTCGCATGTGATCTCTGGGGATCCATCTAGTAGGCCGTGATGTCGTGAGCGTGACAGGGGACGGCCCAACACTCCCCATGATCCGCACAATGAAACTTTAAAAAAAGTTCCTGCAGGGTCCTCGGTCCCGAAAGGCCCAGCTACATCACTCACTTTGGGCGGGGGTGATTTGCTCCATCAGCGACTACCCAAACACTCCACAACGAAAACGCCCGTTCTAGCTGGGTCATCAATATCATTATATATAGTAGCATAATAATCTGTCGGTAGGACGGGAACCCGTCTTAGTAATCAACAGTAACTTACTTGTATATTTCCATCATCATCATCAGTCTTTCAACGTCCGTCGTTGGACATAGACCTTCCCCTTTGCCACACTTCTCTATCATGGGCGTCGCAGAGCCAGTACTTTCTAAATTTATCTAGCTCGTCTCTCCATCTAATATTCTGCTGGCCTCAGTTCCGCATGTGATCTCAGGGGATCCATGTCGTGAGTCGTGATGTCCATCAGTTGTCTGCCATTCTTACAACATGGCCAGCCGATTTCCATTTGAGATTTTTAATGGACTCTATGATGTATCTGACTCCTGTCTTTCCCCGGATCTACTGTGCTGTCTTGTGGTCTCTCCATATGAGACCCAGCATAATTCTTTCATGTGCACCTTGCATGGTTCTTAATTTGCGAATCTGTCTCTTAGTCAGGTTCCATGTTTCAACCTCATAAGTGACTATTGGGAGGATGCATTGGTTATACACCTTTCTCTTTCGGATTAATGGGATCTTCTTATTTTTGAAGGTTGAGCTTGCTCTGCTGAAGGCTTGCCATCCTAGTGTGATTCTTCGTTTGATTTCTTCTTCTTTTGGGGGTTTCATGGAGATTCATTGTCCTAGGTAGATGTAGTAGTCTACTTCCTCCAGTTCTGTGTCCTCGATTTTGATCTTAGTGTTTTTATCTCCGATGTGGTTGTTACTCATGATCTTTGTCTTGCTGAAGTTCATGTGTTGGCCAACTTTCTTGCTCTCTTCATTTGGTTCATCTAGCATCATTATATGTAGTAGCTGAATAACCCGTCGGTAGGACGGGAACCCGTCTTAATAATCAACTGTAACCTACTTGTATATTTCCCTCCATTGCAAATGATAGATGTCGAACAAGAATTTCAAATGTTTTTTCTTGCAATTTAAGCGTGTTTTTCCCTACATCTCAGCATTGGGGTAGCAGGTTTTTCAAAAACTTCTACACTGTCATTCACCGATCAGTGCAAGTTTAGTATTATTTCAAATACCGTTTCTTAAATCCTGATTTAATTTACTGGCGATATCATTTTAAATTACAAACAGAATTGTATGATTGTGAATTTAATATTTCTAGCCATGCAAAGATATCAGTTTTAACCTTGAGAAAATGTGAGTATTTTCGTGTAAATTATAATGTTTGATTTGATGTTTGGCCTATCAAAGAGTAGATGATATATTTTAGTTTCAAACCTCATCATATTACTATAATTCAACAATTTTTTGTCCTTCCATCGGTGTTAGGAAAGTCCAACAACGGCCATATCTATAGCCACCAAAATTAGTTGTCGCTAATGGGATCCCAGGGCAAATTTTTTAGCAAGACGTTTTTGGAAACTTCAGCACCTAAAGGAGCCTTTAGTGATGGGTTCAATTTACAGTTGAAGTTTATGCTAAATTGGCCCATTATTCTGTGTGTGGCTACGTTCGTGCTCACCACAAATACTGACTATCATCATATCATAATATAAATGTCTGACTGTCTGTCCGTGATCGCAAGACTTAGAAACGGCCAGAGCTATGACTAACAATCTCTCTTTGGTTATTGATATGACACCCTTAGTAGATATTTGTCGAGAGTGTTTTTGAAAATCGCTCCCATGATTAGATTGTTCAGTGTAGGGTTCAACTTACAATGAAAATCTATACTAAATTGGTTCTTTAGCTTGTGTCCAGTAGTGTTCATGTTTATTCAAAAATGTGCTTCCATACTGTAATTCACCGAACGTTATTGGAAATGCCTGTGGTCGATTGATTAGCAGCGTGGAAAATGGACTCAGCGACTCGAGTTTAAATCAGACTAAGACTGGCACTGATGCTCTTGGGAAAAGCACGAATGCCTCTCTTTCTCCTGTCTATTGGTAAAATAGCGTATGGTTAAATGAATGAAATTAATTCGGCGATTTATTGCCTCTAAGTCAACTTTACATATGGCAAACTATCCGAGACAGATATACTGCTGATATGTTAAGACTCGGCCAATACGACTGAAGCTGTAGTCTGTGTAAGGGCACTACTTTACTAAATTGAACACTGTCTGATTTCCAGATTTATTTATCTATTATTATTATTATCATTATTATTATTATTATTATTATTATTATTTCTGGGGGACAGTTTAAATTTGTAAAATGTCCGTCCGACCGTTTAAGTAAAACTCAAGGACAGCCACACCCATGGCCACCAAATCTTGCGTGGTTTCTAATGGAAATCTAAAGCATGGTATTTTTGCATATTATTCGTTGAAAAATGAGAAAAATGTGGGGGTCTGCGTTCGCACTCTTCTAAAAATGATGATCTGATTTCCATGTATCTATCCATCTGAACAATGCCAAAAGTTTTATTCCTTTTGTACATATAAACTGTAAGTAGACATAATGGTGCATTGTAGCCAGTTTTACAGAATCAATGTAAACTAAATAAAAACTCACAAGAGTTTTGATTCTCCATTAGGACTGAATACTCAATTTAGGCCTTCCCCAGGGAAATCCAGGCCGTACAGATAGTTTTCAGCTCATATACATATATATGTATATCAATAAAAATGACACGAACAGCGAGTCATGTCTGTTGTTATACTTACTGATCCCTCATCGTTAAAAACGTTTTTAGGGTAACCTACGTAAGTAAGCCCTGTTTCAAAAAACAAATGTGTAGTATGAAATAATCTTAATATACAATAAACATGAAGCCTTATATAAAATGACAAACTACATGTATGGCATAAAGTATATAATAAAAAAAGGGATGTTTGATCGACACTGCTGGAGTGCAATGTTAACATAACTTTGTTTTTTTAAATCCCCGAAACGGTCACATGGTAAACAACTGATGATCCCAACAAGAGACGATTTATACATTGGACAATAATAATGAAGTATAAGAGAAAGAAAGAAAAAAAACTTTTTGACGATTACATAAATTGCATTGACTGATATTGGGACATTGGTGACTGGAGTGACACAAAATCTTTAGAAAAAGTTTTTTTAATGCTTGGTGTTTAAAGCTGTTAACCTTCCTGGAATTATATATATATATATATATATATATATATATATATATATATATATATATATGTATACACTTGCTTGAATATATATATATATATATATATATGACAATGTGAATGTACGTGTTCGGTTCCTATCCGTTGTTAGGTCTCCATTTTCTTAAGAAAAACACTTAATATCCAAGTACCACTCACACGCATCCAGACAAGCACTCTCTCTCTCTCTCTCACACACACACTTATAGTCTCCCCCATCTCTCTTGCGTATACACATCTATATAAGGTAGACCCACATCCTTGTGCATCATCATCATCATCATCATAATCATCACCATCACCACCACCTTTCCTTATTTAGATTCTTGGTGCCTTTAGATTGTGTCTGCGTACGTTGTTAACGTTGTCGTATGAAAAACGAACTCTTTATTTCTAATTTTCTTTTGTATCTGTTCATATATACGTATACACATATTTAAAAAAAAAAAGTATATCCGAATCTGGACAATCCACCCCGATCGTTGACAGGTTTTTCCCCTCGTTGTATGAAAAGGTGTCACTACCTGACGCTAAATAATCTTCAGGAGACGTGATAATAATCTAAGACTTGTCATTCATGTGCACCAAGATATCTTTGTTCGTCTTAATCGTCCGACCTGTGTTCCACCCATCCCCGGGTGGGGCTCACGACTTATCTTGATCGCAAGATGTCTCGCGGGTTGAGTGTCTTGACGCCTCTACTCAAGGACTGGTCCCTATTCAGGGGACAAAGCTGACCTTTTTAAGCGCTGCTCGTCAGGGGATACATTAATTGGATCAAGCCATTTAAAATTCTTTTCTTCTCAAAAGAGCGCGATCATTTTTATATTTTACTTCCAATCAATCTAAGCTTCTTTCTTTTATTCCTAATCTGATCGCATGAAATTACCAAGAGAAAACCATCAAGTGAAACTGACACCGAAGCTATCAATGTAAGTTTCTTCAGTTTTTAAATGTTTCTGGATATCTATCTTGCTGACTATGTGTGTGACACCTGTACAGACCGCCCAATGGAGCTAGAGCGATGGAAATTCAAGCACTTGCCTCTTATCATGTCTACAACAAGAAAATCCTACTAGTCCTGAAAAGAAGAGTATACAACTGAGTTATTCAACCGATAGTCACCTATGGAGCTGAATTATGGAACTTAACCAAAAGATTGACCCTCGAACTGAGCACCAGAGAGATTCATGCTCAACCTCACATGGAAAGATCATAACACTGCAAAGTATATCAGACGAACGACAGGAGTCCGAGACATCATAGAAAATGTTTGAAAACTCGAATGGCAATGGACTGGACATGTTGCAAGAAAATCAGACAGCTGCAGACATCACAACTCCTAACGTGGATCCCCAGAGATCACATGCCGACAGAAAGTAAGATTGCGTGTGAATAGCAAGATAAATTTAGAAAGTACTTGCTCCTCAAAGCCCATGATGGAGAAGTCTGGCGAGTCTTGGAGAAGGTCTATGTCCAACGACGGAAACCAACTGGCCGATGACGATAGTTTTTTCGTTCTTTTGAAAATTTGTCCTAAAATAGTTTTTTTAGGATGAACAATTTATAATGTATGTTTACGCTAAATTGATGACTTAGTTTGTGTCCGGTGTTGCTCATTTTTGTATTTTTAAAATTAATTTTTTTTAATGATCACATCCAACAGAGGGCGCAAGGGATAACTTATTCATAGATCAACCCTTTTTCAATTTTTTTAATTGATCACACCAAGACACCAAGCTACGAAAAGACGTTTGCCCATGACGGTTTCTATCAAGTGACTAACCATACTTATTTCTGCTTATAGTTATTTACTAAGTTTATCTTAACTGATACAAGACCACAATAATAGATACTCAGTGAAATTTGAACCACTATAGTATTAATTACGAGTTATCCTAACTTACTAACCATTGCTTCACAACAAAGTGCTCATTTATTGATCAAAGTTGATTACTAAGCTCACCCTGGTACAAGGCCACGAGTGTAGGGAACCTAGTGATGATCAACCCAACTAACCACGAAGAAGTAAGGGTCTGCTATGTCATGACGAGGCATTATCTCTTCGTCTCTTTGTCTGTCGCGACTGCCTCAAAGTGTGACTTTATAACCAACAGTAAGATCTTTAGAATAGCCACAACCAAAAGTATCGCGGTCAGACTGCCTGAGAACCCGGCTGTGATGGACAGGCCACGTAGCGAGAATGCAGGACTATCGTCTGCCTGAGATTACAACTTTTCGGAGAGCTTGCCTACAACCAGCGGAGAAGAGGTGCCCCACAGAAGAGATACAGGGACTCCCTGAAAAAAAAAGAAAGACCTTTTACCCTCTGCAGCAACAACCTCTGGCAGTGGCAGCCGAATGAAAGACATGGAGGTGCAAAGTCTACCGAGCCACCTTCCGTGCCAAAACCAAGCGCAGAGCAAATGCAGAGAAAATAAGACAGCATCGCAAAGCGGGTGCTCCTTCCAGCAGTCAGACTTTCTCCTGCAACCGCTGCAGGAAAAAAAAACAAAACTTCATCTCCTGCATAGGCCTGGCTGGTCACCCGACGTTCTGCAACAGACGTGGTAACCCCCACTCCAAATCTTCGGACGTGAAGCCGACCCATAACAATATGTGTGTGTGTGTGTGTATTTGTTTTATGTGTCCGTATGTCAGTGTGCTTGTGTGTGTGTGTTTCTGCTATTGAATCTAAAAACTACGAATATGCAAAAAAGTATGTATGTGCTTTTGTACCTGCAAGAGTATGTGTGTGTGTGTGTGTGTGTGAGTGTGTTTTGTGCGCATATATGAATAGATATAAATATCTAAATCTTGTCGGAAACGAATACGTTAATATATAATCCAGATGATCATAAACTATACACACACATGTTTGCATGCACACGCTTGATCGCACACATATATACACACACACACACATGCACACATACACATACAAACATACATATATAATATATATTTGTATATATATATATATATGTATATATATATATATGCTGACACAGAGAGAAGGTAAGAGGGAAGAGGATTGAAGGAATAAATTGATAATCAAATGAAACGGTCTGGGTACCCACTCTGTAGAAACCATCTCTTGACCAACGTCTTTTGGCAGCATGCTGTGTCAGGGATGATTAGTTGATAAATTTGTAAATATGGTGATCAATGAATGAGTTACTTTTCTCAGTTTTTTTGTTGAGTTGTGCTCACTAAAACAACCCGACCTTTCAGAAAATAAGCGTAAAATACCATCAGACACAAATCAAGGGATTAATTTAGCATAAAATTACATTGCAAATGGAATCATCAATTTTAGAAAAAAATAATTTGGGGAAAATTAAAAAACAAAAAAACAAAACGAAAGGACCATTTGAAAAAAAACCCCAACATTTTTTCGATATAATCAGGAGTTTAGATTTTCAGCCCCCAAGCTCCTCTGGTGTGTCTCATACAAGCAATACATAGATAGATAGATTGACAACCAACAAGTCAGATAGACAGACAAACATACCCACTTAAAAACTGAAGAAACCTATGTCAACAGGTTTTGTGATAGTTTAGGTTGGCGGTTTCTAATAAAAATATAAATAAAGACAGAAGGAAAGAAAAGAAAAAAAGAAATAAAGAAAAAAGAGAAAAGAAAAGAAGAAAGAAAGATAGAGAGTCAAGTTCACCGGAATGAAAAAGTGGGAGGATCGGGTGGGGGTTATTAATATAAGTCCTTTGCTCTATATGTATACATGAACATTCATATATGTCCATAGATATGTGAAAAGGGGAGGGAATTGAATGAAGAAAGAAAGGAAGGAAGGAGAGGATGGAGGATAGAATGACAGAAAAGAAGGAAGAAAGAAAGACATCAAGAGAAGAAGAGAGAGAGAGAGAGAGAGAGAGAGAGAGAGAGAGAGGGAGGGAGGGAGGGAGAGAGAGTGGAGATTTGGAGAAAGTAATATGGATGAAAGGATGGCTGGTTAAATGAAAGAAAGAAAGAAAGACTATAGAAAGAAAGGTTGTCTGAATAAAATCCTTTGTTATAAAACTATGTATACAAATATGCTTACATGCATTATATATATATATATATATATATATATATATATATATATATATATATATATATATATATATAAATATAAATATATACTGATACGCCAAGGTTGAGGAAGTAAAATAGGGTCGGAGAAAGAATTGAAGGAAGAAAAAAACGGGAGGAGAAAGAAGTAGAATGAAAGAGAGAGATTCAAG
Source organism: Thysanoteuthis rhombus (assembly GCA_963457665.1). Lineage (NCBI taxonomy): Eukaryota > Metazoa > Mollusca > Cephalopoda > Oegopsida > Thysanoteuthidae > Thysanoteuthis > Thysanoteuthis major. The sequence goes on along the minus strand of OY735224.1, from coordinate 3,418,074 downwards.
ATCGTTAGAACGAGAAAGAACATAGAATGAACGAGAGAGAGAGAGAGAGAGAGAGAGAGAGAGACAGGGGGAGAGAGAGAGATTTAAGGTCGTCAGAACGAAAGAAAACTCAAAATGAAAGAAACAGAGTGATTTAAGGTCGTCAGAACGAGAGAGAACGTAGAATGAAAGAATTGAAGGAAGAAAAAACGGGAGGAGAAAGAAGTAAATGAAAGAAAGAGATTCAAGATCGTTAGAACGAGAAAGAACGTAGAATGAACAAGAGAGAGAGAGAGAGAGAGAGAGAGAGAGAGAGAGACAAAGATCTAAGGTCGTCAGAACGAAAGAGAACTTAGAAAGAAAGAAAGTGATTTAAGGTCTTTAGAACGAGAAAAATATAGAATGAACGAGAGAGAGAGAGAGAGAGAGAGAGAGAGAGAGAGAGAGAGAGAGAGAAAGATCTAAGGTCGTCAGAACGAAAGAGAAAGTAGAATGAAAGAGAGAAAGTGATTCAAGTTGGTCAGAACGAGAGAGAAAGTAGAAAGAAAGAAAGAAAGAAAGTGATTTAAGGTCGTCAGAATGGAAAAGTGTGTGAGAATTTTGATTCTGATGAATTCCTTGTTATGTATGCATATATATGCGTGTGTATACAAATGCTGACACAGCAAAAAATAGAGAGAGAGAGAGGAGAGAAAATTGAAGAGAAGAAAGAAAGGGACAGAGAAAGAAAGAAAGAAAGAAAGAAAGAAGGATTTAGATTCGAGGTCGTTAAGAATGGAGAAGAAGGAGAGAGTTTCGAATCTGATGAATCCTATATATACATGCATATATAGAATACATCCATATGCTGACACAGCAAATGAGATAAAAAAAGGCGAAAGAATTGAAGAAAAGAAAGGAAGACAAAAAAGGAAGGAAGAGAGAAAGAAAGAAAGAAAGAAGTTAGGAAGGAATGAAAGAAGGAAGGAAGGAAGGAAGGAAGGAAGGAAGGAAGGAAGGAAGGATATATATTTAAGGTCTTCGGATTGGAAAAGAGAGTTAGGGAAGAGGTTTTGATTCTGATAAATCCGTTGCGTTGATCGATGGGATATTAATTGAAGACATGTTGGTTTGACCAGGAATGAAAAATAAAAAAAAAATATATAGTGGATATGTTTTGCACTACTTTTGTTTGTATTTTTTTTATATGATTTTTTTTATTTATTTATTTTTTTTGCTTTGTTTATTCATTCGCTTTTTTATTTTTATTTTTAGTCGACCAAATATATTTGCCGGTCCGCAAGGCAAAGTTAGTCCGGTAATTCCTCTTCTCTGTTTTTGACCAATGATCGATCGAATTGCGATGACGTCAGCAAATGTGGATCTCTCTCTCACTTTCTTTCTTTCTTTCTTTCTTTCTTTCTTTCTACCTTTCTTCTTTCCTTCCTTCCTTTGTTCATATCTTTGTTTCTTCCTTTCTTTTTTTATTTTTTCTCTCCACATATCTCTCTTTCTGCCTTTTTCTGTCCTTCCTCCTTCCTAATTTCTAATTTCTTTTGTTTGTTTGTTTGTTTCTTTCTTTTCTCCTTCCTTTCTTCTTTGCTTCGTTCTTCCTCCAACTTCATCTTTGTTTTCTACATTCCTTTCTTTTTTCTTCCTCTCCTTCTTTCATTCTTTCTCTTTTTTCTTTCCTTCTTTTCCATTTTCTTTCTCCCTTTCTCTCCCCCCTTCTTTGCCTCGTTCTCTCTCGAAATTTCCCATTTGTTTTCTACATTCCTTTCTTTGTTCATCCTCACCTTCCTTCATTCTTTCTTTCCTTCGTTTCCACTCTCTTTCTTTTTTTTTCATTCTCTCTTTCTTTCATTTCCCACAAAGGGAGGTAAATAGAAAAGACGGAAGGTAGGAAACCTCCCTTCTTTCATCAACTCCTCCCTTCCCCCATCATCTCATTTTTGGCCGTCCGCAATGCAAACTTAGTCCGGTAATTCCGCCTCCCTGTTTTTGACCAATGATCGATCGAGTTACGATGACGTCAGGGTGTGTGGATCCAAGGCCAATATGGCGTCGACATTGTCAGGTCTCCTTCGGCGCCCCTCGTTTCGAGTAGTTTCACTGTCTCTGCTTAAAGCCCCAACTCGTTTGTCTTTCAATCTATTTATTTATATTTTCTGCTTTGACCTATGCACAACGCAGCAATTTCATATTTCAGTGTCGTCTTTTATTTCAAACTTGTCTTCTCTTTCTTTCTTTTTCTCTTTCTTTCTTTTTCTTTTGTCAGTGAAAGAAAGAACGATTTTTCTACTTTTATTTCTATTATTTTTTCGGACTCTCCACTTTATTTCTTTCTTTCTTTCTTTCTTTCATTCATTCCTATCCACCTTATAAATGATGGTCTGTTGATATACACAGTACCGTTCATAAGTATTTGAAAAAGCAAAAAATCTTTTTTCATTACCTAACATTGCAGAAGTCATGAGAGATTGTGTGCAGGGTTATACAAATTAATTCATCACTTCTCTTCCAATTACTGATGTGAGTTTGCCTTTTCAATCTCCTTGATCGATTCAGGACGAGATTTCAGAAAGACAGAAAAAACTTTTCTTCCATTCAGCAATTTGTATTGGAATAAATTCTCTAGAAATTGCCCATTCAGAACCAAGAAAAACATGACTAAATGCAAGCCTTGTTATGTTGATTGCAATATAATTCGTTTCTTCTTGCGTAACGTTCCTGTTTTTAACTCTGAGAACCAAACGATTCGAAGCAAAATTTCTCTTTGTTTTAATACTTAATGATAGTTACATGTATACGTGAATGATTATGAATTACGTTATATTATATAGAAACTCTTATTTGAAAAAATATTCCATCATTACACGACCGATGTATCATAAGCAGATATAGACCCAGAATAAACGAGATGAGAATTCGGAGTGAAAACAGTTTTTGAACCTTTGCATTACCGGCAGCTGTTCAGCTCAATAGTAAGAGCAACGTTAGGTTTAGATGGCTATCCTATCTGTGGCAGGTTCGATTCCTATGGCAGCCCCATCTTCTTTAATTGTTTTTTCTATTAAATTTTTCTAGGCCATGTGATACATTAACCATGAAATGACAGGAGATTATTCCATATAGGAGTTTCTATATGATATAACACTTCATAATTTTTCTGTGGGATCATATGTTCTTATGCATACGCACGCGCGTATATATATATATATATATATATATATATATATATATATGTGTGTGTGTGTATAAGGGAAGACAGTTTTAGTTACCAAATTTTGCTCGGAGCAAATTATTTACGGTAGTGAGTGGAACAACAGCGGTGATCAGAAAATGTAGAAATGAGGCTTGGGCGTGATTCGAACCCACGTCTTTCTTCATAGGAGCACCAACGTAGACTAGGTCTGCACTAACCGATTGAGCCACTGGGACTCTATCAGTAGAGCAGAGATATAGAGTTTGAAAGTAATATAACGCATTTACACACACACACACACACACACACACACACATATATATATATATATATATATATATATATATATATATATATATATGTATATATATATATATATATATATATATATATATATATATATATATATATATATATATATATATATATGTGCATGTGTTGTAAAATTACAATCGGAGGGTGAAGAGAAATTGAAGAGAAAAGCGGGTTTTAAATCTGGAAACTTTTTCATATCATGTGGGCATATTCTGATGCATTTCGATTGTTGCCACCCTTTTCCGAGAAACTCGCAGTGGTTGCAGAAAAAAACTGTATGCTGTTTACATGTTTGAGATTTGAGGAATGAAATGACGAGATATCTGTGTTAGGGTTGTTTACTTGAAGTGGGACTTAGATGTGAGGTGAACGAACAAAATTTTTGGAAAATGACAGATCTTGTTTTTACGCAATACTGCGCAAAGACTGCGACAATATCTTCATTGGAGAGAAGTCGATACCTCTATATGAACACAAAAGAGCCCTAAAATTTGATAAAAAGACGGAAGCACTGGTTGAACATATAAACACACACAAGTACAACTTAAAAATTCAAGAGTGTGTTTCTGTGTTCGACCAGTGCATTAATCTTGCGTTATTGCGTAAAAAGTGACAAGATCTGTCATTTTACCCACATTTGGTCGGATCACGTTACATCTACACACCTACACACACACACTCTCTCTCTCTCTCTCACACACACATACACTCACACACACACACACACACACACACACATACTCTCCGCCATTAAACACATTAACCATACTCTCCGCCATTAAACACATTAGTAGAAATATTACACCGTGAATACTTCAGGTGTATATTTTTCCCCTATAATGAACGAGGCGAGGAAAAGAGTTCTAATGAATCAATGAATAATCAAACTTTGATTAATCAAATGTCCGTCTGTCCATATGTGACAACCTGTCTAACAAAGGAACCACGCGGCATATCCCCATGAAATTTTCAGTTTCTAGTAACGACATAACGGTGCAGATTTTTAGCATGTTATTTTTTGAAAATTGCAAAACCTTTGAAGATTTCAGTAGGCTTTTTCGTTTTATAAGATTCATGCTTCACCAGACCATTACTTTGTGTCGGGCTGCAAATTTACTCCTATTATATCATAATTTGCCAAACTAGCTGAAAACCCATCCTACAGGTAGGATTTTAAGCTAGTCTCAAATTTCAGATATGGCAGTTCCTGAATTCATAGACGTTCAGTAATATTTATTTAATCCTATCTCAATATACAGTCATCCTCTGGGCTTATAGAGTTGGCTCGCACTCACTTCCTCTGTGTCTCTTATACCTGTGTCCCCTTCATCCCCGATCATCGAAAACCTCAACAACTTTAAAAGAACGTCATAACTACTCTGTGAGTCTAGGAACGCTCAAAAATGTTCCCACGTAAGTTGATGGAAATTGCTTCTTTGCTTTGAACCAATTTGGCTTTCGAGATGTATTTTTTATAGGAATGCTACACTTGTTTTGTACAAAGACCATGACTCATTAACGGTAGGCGATCACTAATTCTTCTGTGAGGGAAACCAAACCCCTTCTAATTCTGTCTCCAGAATCGATATTTCGCATAAGTTTTCTACCAGAACATGGATAAGTATCAAGTGATCAACGTTTTGATATATTGATGCTATATTCTGTGATTTTTTCGGAGAAATATCTTTCATTTAAAAAAACGAACAAATCATATCACACAATATCTTCAAAAGTTCAGAACGGATTCCTATGTAATTCAGTGAAAGGGCGGACCATAGGCTAAAAGAAAAGGGTTTAAATATTTGGACGGATCCAGGAATATTTATCCGAATGAGAGATATTCCACGATGTTTTTCATACTTATACGTCCACACGATATCTCTGAAAGTTCTCAATGAATTTCAATGACATTTTAAAGAAAGGTGGGCAATGGCTAAGGAAGAAATGGTTATATTTTGGGACGGATCCAGGAATGTAATTGCTCATATCTATCCACTCGAAATCTCCACAAGCTTTTGAATTAATTTTTATAAAATTTGGCGGAGGGTTGGGTCCTTGGTTATAAAAGAAGTGGTTTGTAGAAACATGGGCCATGGCCAAGGAAGAAGTGATTAAATTTGGCGAAGGGTAGATCCAGGAATTTTTTTTTCGGTCGATTGTACGTCGTTGATAGAGGCATGCGCTCTCCGAGTACTTCCTGTCTTGCACAGATTTGCATAAGTATCAAGCGATTAATGTTTTGAAATTTTTTGAGACATATTTTTTCAAATGTATCTGTTTACGCTTTTATACGTATAATAATGGAAATCTTGGCATCTACTCACTTACTGTGTTTGCTTTAGGTATTTATTTTGTCTAAGTGTAATAATCAGATTGAATGAAAGTTCTGATGTATTTCTCATATAAATCCTATCTTGGCGTCACGGATTACATGAAGAACCAGTTCGCACATATAATAATAAACAATATGTGTCTGCCCTCTGTCACGCCGAGAGACGCAACTGGCGCAGTGAAATAGAATTTTATGTTCTCATGGCACAGAAAAATGCTGAATAATATCATCATCATCATCATCATCATCATCCTTTTATCGTCCGTCATTGCACATAGATATTCCTCAAGATTTACCGGATCTCTCTACCAGGGATGTCGTGCAGCCAACATTTTCTAGAACTGTCTTGTACGTCACGCAATCTTATACTTTGCCAGCCACAGTTTCGTATATGATCTCTGGAGATCCATGTTGTGAGTTGTGATATCCACCAGTTGTCCAGCGTTATTGAAATTGAAAAATAGAAAGTAATAATAACAAAAAAAAAACAAACAAACAAACAAAAAACCTAAGCAAATCCGCCCTCATAATCGAGGATTGAACAACCATAGCGTCAAAATTTGAAGTCATGTAAAAAAAAATCCATCGACGAATGAGTATGGTCAGAATAAATTCTCATTATGACATCACTGGCATTTTCATTGAAAATAGAGTAAAAAAAACAAACATTTAGATTCTGGAGAATCTAGACGTTATTAATAAACCCCTCAAAATAAGGCCCCCAAAAGTCAAAAAGCTTCCTTTGAAAAATGTTTGGAAAATGTCTAGTGAAGTACTGGGGCCAATTTTCAAGTCTGTGGACAAAACAATATGGGCAGGAGCGCTGGAACACACAAAAGCACGCACACATAGTGAAAGATAGAACCCTTCACCATCTTTGGTAGCTACCGATGTTCAATGATAATAATGATGATAATAATGATAATTGGAGACGAGCGAAAACAAAAATCATGTGCAATAATCATGTTGAGAATAAGAACATGATTTTCAAAATAAAAAATGCAAAAGTCAGCAAGGTAGACCACCACATCTACCTAGGACAACGAATCTCCATGAGATACTCAAAAGAGGGGGAAATCAAGCGAAGAATCACTTTGGGATGGCAAGGCTTCGGCAGAGCAAGCTCAACTTTCAAGAACTAGATGATCCCAATAATCTTAAAAAGAACAGTATACAACCAATGCATCCTCCCGATAGTTACCTATGGAGCTGAAACATGGAACCTAACCAAGAGACAGGCCTGCAAACTGAGAAGTATGCAACGTGCACCTTACATGGAGAGATCACAAGACAGCACAGTATATAAGGAAGAAAACAGGCGTTCGTGATATCATACAAACTATTAAAAAACTCAAATAGCAATGGGCAGGCCATGTTGCAAGAATGAAAGACAGCTGATGGACATCATGTCTCACAACATGGATCCCAAGAGATCACATAAGAAACTGTGGCCTACAGAATACAAGATGGACAGATTCAGGAAATACTGGCTCTGCGGCGCCCATGATAGAGAATTGTGGCGAATCCTGGGGAAAGTTTATGTCCAACGACGGGCGTTAAAAGACTGATGATGATGATGATGATGATGATGATCATTGACATAGGTATACAAAGGAAACCTGAGAAGAGAAATAGAATCACTCATCATAGCAGCTCAAAACAAATGCACCGAGACAAAGTTTGTGAAGGGGAAAATCGACGGAACCCAATCCAAACGAAAAGCAAATGCCGTCTATGTGGAGAAAGAGACGAGACCGTAAACCACATGATCAGTAAATGTAGTAAACTAACCCTGGAAGAGTATAAAAACAGACATGACAGGGTAGCAACAGTAATACACTGGGAACTATGCAAACGACTGGGTTTTCACCATGCAGACAAATGGTATCAGCACGAACCGGTGACAGTCCTGGAAAATAGAAGCAACAAATTACTTTGGGACTTCGACATCCAAACTGACCACCCCATCCAAGCGAGAAAACCAGAACTGGTAGCCATGGTCAAGGGAAAGGGAGTCAACCGAATGATAGACGTCGCCGTCTCTGCCGATCACAGAGTGAATACGAAAGAGAGTGGAAAGCAAGGGAAATCCAAAGCCCAGGCAAGGGTACTGAAGAAGGTGTAGAACATGAAAGTCAGGGGAGTACCAATGATAGTATGTACACTCAGACCGTACCAAAGAGACTAAAAATGAGATTGGAGGAACTGGAGATGAAGGGAAAGAGACCACAGCACTACTGGAGTCTGCACGAATACTGAGGAGAGTGCTGGAAATATGAGATCTACGACCCCTGGCTTTTAGTTTTGTCCTGACAGCTAAGGGAAAGGCGTGGTGGGGACGATACAAACCACAGCGTTGCTGCGATATGTTACGACGATATGGAAGGAGTACTGGACACCTGAGGAGAGATACAGTCACCCAGACTCCAGCAATAACCAACAGGCAATTGGTGAGAAACTGCTGTGAATTGTCAGAGTGATGAGGTTTTTGCTGGAGGCTTGATGAAACTCGCTGTCACCAAATCTTCAGCGATGATCCCAAGGCAACTGGTGAGAAAATGCAAATGCAAATGCAAATGCAAATGCAAATTATAATGATAATTATATGTACAGACCACAGCACTGCTAGGAACTGCTTGGATACTGAGGAAAGTGCTAGAAATATAAGGACTGCCACACTAAATGTTAGCAGTGGCCTAACAGAGGAAGGAAAATGAGTGATGCGAACCACAGCACTGGCATGAGTGGCGAGGGAATGAAAAGATATCGGCTGAAGACCTGAGGAGACTTATTGTCACTCAGCTTTCAGCAATGACCACTGGGCAACCGGTGAGAAACTGTAAACCGCAGTGCTACTGTAGTCTATGAGAATGATGAGCTTTTTTTTTCCAAAAATCAAAAAGATCAAAAACAACAAAACATTTTCAAAAAGAGTCAGGTGGAGTACTGATGCCAATTTCGTCGGTAGACAAAACTGTATGGTTAGAAGCGCTGGAGCCACCAAACATACTCCTATATATAGAAGGATGGAACTGTTCGCCAACATTGGTGGCTACGGTTGTTCAGTTCTGTTTGTTGTCAAAATAACGCTATTCTCCAAGATCACTGCAATGTAAATATCTATAAATATAGCCAGGTCAGTGCTGCCCAAAGCGTAGTACGCAAACCATAGACATTGCTCGATTTCACGTCTGTGATGACGTTTTAAGTATGTACAGGTCTCCTTCGTTACAACGCGGTTAGTTATGTAGCAGTACGCATCCAGGGGTATAATAGACCCCAAAACAGCTATATTTAGCTCTAACATGGGTAAATCAACTCGCGGCTCAGTAATGAAGCAGTTCAATTTTTTCAGACCCCAAACGCCACGTTATAACGGGGGAAGCCAGTAATACTAGATGACGTTCTTGTCCACGCTTGGGAATTATTTAACATTTAGAAAACTATATAAAACATCCATAACGCCTGAATGACGTGGCTTTGAGAGATTGAATTCTCAACCATGAGTGTCATTGAAACATAGTATACAAATACTGTTGCATTTCCTTGATTATATTTTCCTGATAAAGATTAGTATTACTTCGAATGTTCGATTAATATTCTGTTGATCATGTACAAATAGTCATTTCGCACAGATATACTATAGGTCCTTGAAACATTAGAAAAACACAAAACAAAACAAAACCTTACCGGTTCGCACAATCAGATATTTTGAGTAACGCTGGGCTAAATGAATGATGATAGTAAGAATCTTCAATGAAGCAGGCAGTCCAATATGGCGGAATAAGAGAACAAAGATGACAGAAAAAAGATGGTGGCATTGTTACTTTTATTGCATTACACGTCACAGATAACAAATGTATCTATTTTCCTCATGCTTTTTTTTCAATTTTTAAATAATCACCGCTACCCACAAACGACCAGTTAAAACTGTTGCTATTTTTCTTATTATGCTTTTTTTTACTTTATTACAAAATATATGCATATTTCTTTCCTGATTGTTTGCGCATTAATCTCAATGGTTAATTTTCTTTCCCACAATGACATAAGAATGAAGATTACGTCATTGAAACTTTTAAGACTTTTTACCCGATTATACTTTACAACAACTTGAGTTGAATTGAGACCCAAGAAGAACCTTAACATTTGGAATACTTGAATTATTAAAAACAAATTAACTAATAAAACTGCTTCAGGGTCCTCAGTGCTGGGACATGCATAAATAACCCTCTCATTTATTACGTATATATGCTAGTTACAAAACGTCAACTAAGACTATCAACATAGGTTGCCTCAGTTTTCAAGTGGGTCTGACTTTCTGGCTTTCTATCTATGTATGTGTCACATGCATAAGTCGTACCAATGTTGCTAGAGGGCTGAAATTTTAAACATTTACTTCCGTATTTTCCTTATTGTGTCCAGAGAGAAACTTTTTTGGAAATCCCCTCCATTTTCTTTTGGTAGGGTATCACCTTTTTTTTTCGGGGGGGGGGGGTCCAGCGGCGCTCATCCTCGATTTTAAAATCGGACTTTTTTCTCTGATCACCGCCCAACAGAAGACGAGAGAAGTGACTCATTCATTGACCATGTATTTTGGCAACTTTAAATTGATCATCCCGAACTCGACAATCTGCCAAAAGACGTTTGTCACCAGACAGTTTCCATTGAGTGACTAACCAGACTTCTAGTGCTCACTGTGTCACAGTGCGTTATCATCCGAATGAGGTTTCAACATAATTGTTTAATATACAGGTATCCTCGAGCGTATAGAGACAGCGCACACTCTATTCCTCTCTCTCCTACACCCCAATCCTCTTTATCTCTCATTGGTAAAATCCCCGAAAACTAAGCCTACAAAAACATCATCATTACTTTTGGGGTCTGGGAACCCTTAAAATACTCCCATATAAATCAATGGTAACTGCTTTTTCGCTTTACGCCAATTTGCTTCACAAAATGTTGTTTTTTTTGTTATAGGGAAGCTATACTTTCGGATAGCGTAGGAAACATATTTTTTTACCAAGACCATGGATCTCCAACAGTAGGCTATGACAAATTCTTCAGTGAGGGAAAACAAAAAATACTCGTTCGATTCTCCAAATACGTCTCTGAAATCAATATTTATATCTGTCAACGATGCTGGTGGGGTGTATGTATTCAGTCGCATCTTTCTATCTGTCTGTCTGTCTTTCCGTCTGTCTGTTCTCATGATATCTCCAAAAGTCCCCCATAAATTCCAATGATATTTGATGGGAGGGTGGTCCATGGGCTAAGGAAGGAGTGATTGAATTTAGGGGCGGATCCAGGAATATTTTTCCGAGTGAGAAACATTTTTTGTTTAAAAAAGATATATTTAAGTATTTGCTCATATTTATTCACATGATATCACCAAAATATCTGAAACTTGGGACGGATCCAGGAATTTCTATTCGATCGAGTATACACCGTTGACAGAGGCATGTGCACTCTGAGTGCTTTCTTGTTAGTATAAGTTTCTTACCAGAACATAGATAAGCTCCAAGTTATCAATGTTGTGAAATATTGATATAATATTCGATGTATATACTTACACACTTTTAAGTATACAAGGTTCACAATAGAAATGTTGGCATCTGCTCCCTATATTTGCTCCAAGTATTTATTTTGCCAACATGTAATCATCAAGACGAATGAAAGTTTTGATGTACGAGGCTGAGTAAATAATTTTCCGTACTTTTGGTATAAATGTCTATTAGAACAACAGAACTTACAAATACATTTTTTCAATATAGTTTCCTTGCTTTTGCAATGCACTTTGTACAGTATTTTAGGAGTTTTAATAAGCCTTCAGGGAAAAATCCCTTTGGTAGGCCCCTCGGATACATATGCGCATACTGGTCCGTGGCAAATCGATGACCTCTCGAGGCGACTCTGAGAGGTCCTAACAGATTGTGATCTGGTAA
>OY735224.1:3381322-3401322 GCA_963457665.1 Thysanoteuthis rhombus | reverse complement strand
GGACTGACATTTATATGTATTTATGTATTCGGAGTCCGCCTGATCCTAACAGAAACTTGAAATGTTGCTCATACACTCGCATGAGTGGGAAAAACTTTTTTTTTTGCTGAATAGGTTTTTAGGATGTTTCAATTTACAATGCAATTCCTCCCCACTCCGTTGATATGACTTTCTCACCTATGATAAGGGAAGGAAGCTGGAACCTGATAGTCAAGAAAAGATAACGGTACAGTACAATGGTTTGATGTGAGCGAAGATAAATGTATCTATATAAAAAGATGATATTAATCCGAATGGATCATAAACCAATCCCTGGAAATGTATATTTTTATTCCAATCCCCACTCCTAGAAGATGTAACGGCAGACACCCATACGTATAAGCTTTCTACCAGATCATAGATAAGTACGATCATGTATGTATGTATCAAGAGATGAATTTTTAAAAATAAATATCATCATCATCATCATCATCATCATCATCATCATCATCATCATCATCATCATTCTCTTAGCATCCGTCGTTGGACATAGATCTTCGTCAGGATTCGCCACATTTCTCTATCGTGGGCGTCGCTGAGCCAGTACTTTATGACTTTGCCAAGCTCGTCACTCCATCTAATACTCTGCCGGCCTCGGTTGCGTATGTGGTCTCAGGGGATCCATATCATGAGTTGCGATGTCCATCGATGGTCTGTCACTCTTGCAACATGGCCAGCCCATTGCCATTTGAGTTTTCTAATGGATTCTATGATGTCCTTGACTCCTGGCTTCTCCCAGGTGTTTTGTGCTGTCTCATGGTCTCTCCATGTGAGATTAAGCATAATTCTTTCATGTGCAGATTGTATGACACATGAAAGAATCATAGCACAGTAAAGATATCTTAAATTATGCTTGGAGGACGTTTAAAAATAAACAACAAAATGTCTTTCTAGACATTATGAGGAGTATATCTTGAAATTTTCATCCTTCTAGATCAATTGGTGCGACCTGTACACCTAAGATGTGCATAAGCTAGTCAGCTAGATTGCTGACAAGTTCCACTTGATAAACTAAATAAATCAATCTTGACAGTTTGGTGACAGTTTTGTTTGACGGTCACTAATTCGTAATTGGATATAAAGATAAATTAAAACTAAGAAAAGGGCGGGAAAAAGACGGATCCAAGATGTCCAACCAAACCAGCAATGGTGGCTGGCGTTAAACATGACGACATATTTGTTTCATTGTCGTCGATTAATTAAAGACAGTCATTGTTGTTTTCAGAGTACCAGAAATACAGGCCCGACCCTGTTATAACACAGTTTGTTATAGGGCAGTTTGTATTAAAACACGGGTGGATGGTGGACCATCTAGCTACCAAAAAAAGCTAGATCAAGTCCCCAAATAGCTAAAATGATTGCAAATCGGTTATAACGCAGCTGTTTTTCTTTGACCCTAACATCTGTATTTAAACGAGGGACACCTGCATTTGCAGTCGGTCCGCTCGGCAAATGAATTAGATCTGTGCTACTCAAGTGTTGTATGTTTACCAGATCCAATCCTCAAACCATAGACTGTTAGTATCGGGCTGTAGGCACACAGCTAGTTTCCATTCCTGTAATGATGCTCAAAGTATGTGCATGCACCCCCATAAAACTGCGTTTGTAGTGTGTCAAAAATAAAGCCAAACGTGTTATAACTGAGCCGCGACCAATTTAACTTGTTTTTGGTGCTAGATGTAGAGATTTTGGGGCCCAACATCCACCTGCGTTATTACACGAACCGTTCAATAACGAACCAACTTATAATGCAGGGAGTCGTTTATTCCTACGAGAACACGTTCGTGGCCATGCCAGGGATTTCATCATCGTCATCATCAGTCTGTTGGCGTCCGTCGTTGGACATAGACCTTCCCCAAAATTCACCAGACCTCTCCATCAGTACTTCCTGAATTTATCTTCCTCGTCACGCTATCTTACTTCCTTTTGGCTACAGCTTTGCACCTGATCTCTGGGGATCCACATTGTGAGATGTGATGTCCAGTGGTTGTCTGACATCCTTGCAACTTGTACAGTCCATTGCCATTTGTGTTTTCTAACATTTTCTATGATGTCTCCGACTGCAGTTTTTACTCTGATGCACTGTGCTGTCTTATGATATCTCCATGTGAGATTGAGCATAATTCTCTCATGTGCGCGTTGTATGGTTATCAGTTTGCAGGTCAATCTTTAGGTTCCATATTTTAGCTCCGTATGTGACTATCGTTTGGATAGATTGGTTGTAGACCCTTCTTTTTAGGACTGGTGGAACTTTCTTGTTCTTGAATGTCGAGCTTGCTTAACCGAAAGCTTACCAACCTAGAGTGATTCTTCGTTTTTTTGTTTTTCTTTTGGTTTCATGGAGACTCGTTGTCCAAGGTAGATGTAGTGGTTTATTTTCACCAGCTCTGCATTTCCGATTTCGATCGTTGAGTCTCCGTCCCCCAAATGCTTGTTGTAGATGACATTTGTTTTGCTGAAGTTCATATGGAGACCAACTGTCTTGCTTGCTTCATTTAGTTCGTCCAATATCATTTGGAGATCGCGAAGGTTCTTAGCAAAGAGGACGCCTTAATGACGTGTCTCTGTGAGACTCGCTTTTCAGCTATGAGTGTAATCGTCAAAGTATTGATATATCAATGGGTATCCATTCTCAATTGCGTGAAGCATGGTCTTAATTATTTTTCCCCCATAAAGATTACCATTACTACGCATGTTCAATTAATATTTTGTTGATCCTCTACGAATATTAATTGGGCACTGATATGCTATCGGTCCCTGACACATTAGAAAAAAACAACAAAAAACAAAAAACAAAAAAAACCTTGCTGGTCGGCAAGATCAGATATTTTGAATAATTCTGGGGCTAGATGAATGATAACATTCAGTATCTTCAATGAAACGGGCATTCCAATATGGCGGAATGAGAGACCCTTCTCCATTTTGTCAAAAAAAATGAAAGAAAGATGGCGGAAAAGGAAGTTAGCGGTATAGTTGCCTTGGTTGATGAAAAATTGTTGCTCTTTCTTTCAGGTTCATCTCATTTTATTAGAAACCAAAACTGTCAACATTAACATCGGTCTCTCCGGTTTTTAAGTAGGTTTAGCTGGATGGCTATGCATGTATGTATGTATATATATCCAGTGATGGTCTGGGTCGCCCTCAGATATCGGCAACAAGAGAAACAGAACCTTTCAAATAGAAATGAAAATCTGCCAATATCAATGTAGTTTTTTTCTATCTTCTAAGTAAATCTGATTTGTGAATGATTGTGCACCAATGAAGCAATAGGACTCAAGATTTAAACTTATTATGTTTATTATCTATATCATTTTCCCCCATCATCCATTCAATAGTTTTTTTTAGTGGGGGTCCAATTTACGATGTAAGTTCGTGTTAAACCAATTCATCAGTCGGCTGTATTCGTGCTTTTTTTTTTGAAAATTCAGGCTTTTTCAGGGATCATCGCCCAGCAAAAGACGAGAGGGGTAACTTATTCATTGAATGCCCCCCCCCTTCCAATTTTTCAACTGATAGCCAGCAGGCAAAAAAAACGTTGGACACTTGTTTTTTTTTTATTGAATGAAATATCATAACTGTCTTATATATACATACATATATATATATATATATATATATATATATATATATATATATATATTTATATATATATATATATATATATATATATATATTTATATATATATATATATATATATATATATATATATATATATATATATATATGTATATATATATATATATATGTATATATATATATATATATGTATATATATATATATTTTTTTTTTTCTGGTTTGTCTCAACATTCTTAAGTTGGAGGGGTATATGTCATTCCGTCTGTCTCAGCCTATGCTCTGCCGCCGATAAAGAGAACACCTTGGGCCAGAATATGCACCCGGCCCTTTCTCAAGCAGAAGTGCCCCATGGGGGACACATGACAATGTGCTCTTCTGTATCATCATCATCATCATCATCCGATAGAGAATGATATTACTACAAATGTTCAATTGATATTTTGCAGATCATATATGAATATTAATTGGGCACGGATAGGCTATCGGTCCCTGACACATTAGAAAGAAAACCAAAAAACAAACAAAATCTCGCCGGTGCACGCAATCAGATAGTTTGAGTAACGTTGCAGCAAGATGGATGATAACAGCCGGCATCTGCCATGAAACAGGGAGTCCAATATGGTGGAATAAGGGAAATTTCTCCATTCCATAAAAAAACAAAAACAAAAAAAAACAATGATGGCGGAAAAGGAAGATGGCGGCGTGGTTGCTTTTATTGCATTACACGTCACAGATGAAGAATGTATCTATTTTCCTCATGCTTATACTATTTTATTAGAAACTGTCAACCAAAACTGTCAACACTAACGTAGGTCTCTTCAGTTTTTAAGTGTGTTTGGCTGAGGGCTGGCTGCTTATATATGTATATATCGTGTTCATATCGTATGAATGGAGTTTAGGGGGTTAAAGATTTAAAAATTATTGCTTATTATGTATAGAAAAAACTTTTTTGCTTTTTAAAAAATGTGCCATCCCAAAAGTTTCAATGAGAGCTCTAATTTACAATGTAAGTTTTAGCTAAACCGGTACTTGTGATTGTGTCTGGCAGTGTTAACGCTTGTTTTTTTTTTTTAATTCGGACAACAAAGGCGAGAAAAGTAAGTTATCCGATGATCATCCTTTTTTCCAACTTTTTAATTGATCTCCCCTAACTTGCTATGCTGCCAAAAGACGTTGGTCAGACCTGTATGCTTTTTGTGTTTATTGCGTCGCTGTACATATCATTAGAGTGAAAGGGAATTCCGACATAGTTGCTCTACCCTACCTCAAAATACAGGTATCCCCAAGCTCATCGAGGCAGCGCATACCCTCTTCCTCTTTCTCCTACACCCAGTCTCTTATATCTCACGCCACCCAAACCTCGGACAACATAACCTAGTATCCTCGTTTTTGGGGTCCCAGGACACTAAAAAATCTTTCCCATGTAAGTTAATTATAATTTTTTCTTCAGCTTACGAAATGTTTTCATGAGAACAGTATATTTTCGTGTAGCGTGGGAAAACCTGTATTAATTCTGTAACGATACTGTGACCCACCAATAGTAGGCCATTACAAATTCTTCCGTGAGGTGAACCAGAATATACTTTCCGATTCAACAGGCACGTCTCTAAGATTAATATTTTACATGAGCTCTCTATCAGAACATAGATAAGTATTGAGTGATCTTTTTTCTTTTTAATATTGATGACATATTCGGTATATGTTCACATACTGAAGGATGATGGATTTTTCTCTACGTCTGAGCGAAAGACGCGTAGGCTCATGTCAGGATTCAAAGTCGAACCTTTGTTTTTCTCCTTCGGCCGACCGAAAATACATCGATCTTCTTCGAAGACTGAACAAAATCCTCACTCACAGAGAGAGAGAGAGAGATTGTTGAGAGAGAGTGTGAGAGAGAAATAGAGAGTTCAATGCCTTTCTACTGCCAGCGGCCTGGGGCCACCGGCGGCCCGTAGACCGCACGTCTACCCGGTATTCCGGTATCTCTTACTCCCAGCCAACTCTAGTAGTCTCGGTTCTGTCCAATGATCAAACTTTGGTCTCCATTTTTAATGGCAAGGGTCTCTTGTCTTTCGATATCTCTTTTACTGAATTAACTTGCCCTCTTTTCCCTGATATCGGAACTAAATAATCATCTACCCTTTTTTCCTCTATTTTCTTCTTTCTTTCTGTCGTTTCCCACACAACAGAACTTACAATCTATCTTTCTTACTTCTACCGTTGCCGTTCGAATCCTCATAAAGCGTCCCTTTTTATCAACCCCATTTACATTTTTTTCCCCTCCGAATGTCTTTTTAATCAGGTAACTGTGACTGGCTATCTATCTGTGGGGGTTCCAAGCGACCACGTTTCATCTAGTCAATAAATCTACTTATGATGTTTCTATAGTCCTTTCGGCGTCTGAAAAGGGTTACTCTGTAACTTCTTATCTTTGACCAAATATTTTAGTGTGATTCACTTAATCACACACCGAAAGGATCTTTAACAAAAAATGCTATACAAAAATAGAATAAAATATTTAAGAATAAAATCAAATATTCGATCAAAGAGTCTCATCAGTCATCAGTTGTAACAACACTTTTAGATATATAATGTTTACAATGTAAATGTTGGCATCAACTTACTTGCTATATTTGCTTCATGTATTTATTTTGTCAACAAGTAATCATCAAGAATGAATGGAAGTTCTGATTCATTTGATTAATAAATACGATCCAAATATCACGGGTTACATGAAGAGCTAGAATTGGAATAATCAGCGACACATTTCTGTAGTAAAGTCATTAGCAATGCAGTTATGTATTAATATAATTTACCAAGTATTTCTAGAGTAAATGAGTTACTCTATATACTTTTGTTATGTGCTGCTTTGTTATATTGTTATATGTAATCAATAAAGTAAATTAAACTTTTTTGTAATTTTTTTGTCTAATGAATCCTAGCAGTTCTATCACTGGTCACAGAAGCAGCTAGAAAATAATAAAATATCAACAGATATAAAAGTAAAAGTTGATAAAAACCAGCGAAAAACAAATAAAATCAAAAACATAATTGAATTAAGTTATTAAATACATAGATACGTAATTAAATATAAAGATTACGTTCAATGCCTGAGAAAATGCTGACTTCATTTATCTGCTGTAAAACTAAAGGATGCCGCCATGAATGACAAATTCAGATCTCTACTGGTGTTAGAAGAACTCCTTCTCGGCAGAAGTAAAAGACGCAAGGAAGAGCCAGAGTGAAAAGACGCTCACATCCGAGAATATCAATTAAAAAAAAAAATCACAAATTTGTTTACGAATTCTCATACTAATTTTTCCCAATCCTCAACATTAACTCAACTGAAGCTGGCTCAAAGATGCAATCAAGTGCTGTCAAAAAAATCTACTTGAAATACAAGTTGAAGTACACAGATATAAAATGAAATCAAGATAGGGACCGGATACAAGACGGATCCAAGATGTCTGACCGAATCCTACATATTGGGTGGTGTTAAACGTAGCGACAGAATTGTTTTGTTCCCAGTTCAAAAAAGCTCAAATCGAAAATGCAGCCCTGAAAAGAGTAGACCGCTACATCTATCTAGGACAACGAATCTCAATAAAACCCTCAACAGAAGAAGAATCAAGCAAAGAATCACACTTGGATGGCAAGCTTTGGGTAGAGCAAGCTCAACCTTCAAGAACAAGAAAATCACATTTTTATTCTGAAAGGGTCTACAACCAAGGCATTCTCTGATAGTCACTTATTGAGCTGAAAACTGGAGCCTAACAAAAAGATTCACCCTCAAACTGAGAACCATGCAACGTGCTCATGAAAAAATCATGCTCAACATGACATGGTGAGATCACAAGACAGCACAGTATCTCAGAGAGAAAATAGTAGTCAGGGGTATCATAGAATCCATTAGAAAACTCAAATGGCAATGGGCTGGTTATGTTGCAAGAATGCCAAACAACTGCCGAACATCAAGGTTCACAATGTTGACCCCAGAAAACGTATGCGAAACAATCGGTGTCAAAATATAAGATGGAGAGACGAAGTAGACAAGACCAGGAAGTATTGGCTCCGTAACGCCCATGGTAGAGGTATGGCAAATCCTGAGGAACGACTATGTCCAACGACGGACGTTGAAAGGCTAATGACGATGAATTGAAAGCGATGATCGTTCTTGCAAAAATACCGACAATTATTGCGATCGGTCATTTCAACAAATGGACCAAGAGCAAGCTGAGGTACTAAACGCGTGGTACACGTCCTGCAAAAACACGTACACGTGTACGCAAACTATAGGCTGCCAGTACACGGCTTGTTTTCACTTATCTTGTGACATTCAAAGTATATCCAGGCTTCTCCGGTTGAAACACAGATGGTGGGTGTCCAAGAAAGTCAATACCGCGTTATAACCGAGCCGCGGCCAATTGAGGTATTACGCGGCCAATTCTATCTATTTAGTTCAATACTTAATTATATATAGTTTAATATTTCGGGATCCACCATCCACCAGCGTTATAACGCGGGACAAGCAGTAAAAAACCGCGTTATAATAGGGAAGACATGTATCACCACGAGATATTCTTGTCCAGGCTTGGGTATCAGAGCTCCTATAGTGCCTAAATGACGTGGCCTTATGAGAGTACAAAAGCCCCAGGAATACAATGGATAGCCATTCTCAATTGCTTGTGGCATTGTCTTGATTATATTTTCCCATTAAGATTAGCATTACAACGTATGTTCAATTAATATTTTACTGATCCTGTACGAATAATTATTGAGCACTGATATGCTATCAGTCCCTGACACGTTAGAAAAAAACAAATCTTACTGGTCCGCGTGATCAGATAGTTTGAATAACGCTGGAGCTAGATGAATGATAACAACCAACATCCTCCATACGATGGGGTGTCCAATATGGCGGAATAAGAGAACATCCTCCGTTTCATTAAAAAACAAAACAAAACAAAGATGGCGGGAAAAAGGAAAATGATGGAAAAAGGAAGATGGTGGGTTTGTTGCCTTCATTGCATTACACGTCACAGATAACGAATGTATCTACTTTCATAATTATGCTTATTTTTTAAAGAATTTTATTACTCATTGCTACCCACAACAGACCAGTTGAACTACTGTTGCCGGGTTTAGTTCTTTCATGTATTCTGACATTTATATGTTCCTATGTACGAGGACTTCGCTCAACCTTAACCGTTCATTGAACTTTAAATGTTGCATAAACATTTCTTTCAACGTGTACGAAAATGCTCTAAACAAGTTTTTAGTAGAGGCCCAGTTTACTAGGTAACTTCATGCTAAATTGGTCCCTTAGCTTGTTCCTGCTTGTTTTTTGAAAATTCTGACCGTTTGGCGATGCAACGGAAGGCAGGAAATATAATTTATTAAATTGATCATCCCACTTCTATTTTCCGCCAAATTTTCAATTCAATTGATATTTGTGGCATTTTTATTCACCGTCCAACAATGATCTCCAAGTGATTGCTTCCCACTGATCAGTTCAGAATCCTATTGGATTGTACAAATACCATTCAACCCAAGCCAAAACAAGCTTTTTACGTAAGCATCACTGATATGCCTGTAAACTATATATTACCTGATGACGTTTTTGGCTCCGTTTGGACTGTATTTAACAATAGATAAACTATAGAAAGCGCCTGTAACACTAGAGTAACGAGGATTTGCGAGACTGGATTCTCAACCATGAGTGTCATTAAGACAACGTACACAAATACAATGAATTTCATCTCCAAATCTTGTGTGAACTTGATCTTCATTATATCCACCCCCACGATATACACAGCCAATCGCGCTGTATGCACTGGTTCTCGTGCGATCACCTTGCAATCAAGTGATGCCGAGCCTGGTCAGTACCTAGGATGGGTGAACCTCTGGCAATACCATGTGCCGAATACAGCAGAAGATTGTTCTGCGGCCGTCTCAGCCTATGTTCAGCTGCTAATCAACAACGTTTTGCCGAGCTAGGAACAGACTGTACACCAGGTCCTTCCTGGCGCACACGCTGACATCACTGTGTGGTCTCTTAGGGGCCACCAAACTCATATCAAGAGGCTACAATCATCATCATCCCGATAAAGAATACCATTACTACGAATGTTCAATTAATATTTTACTGATCCTGTACGAATAATAACTGGGCACTGATATTGCTATCGGCCCCTGACACATTAGAAAAAAAAAACCAAACAAACAAAAAAAACCTTGCCGGTCCGCGCGATCAGATAGTCGGAGCTAACGCTGGAGCTAGATGAATGATAATCGTCAGCATCCTCGCTGAAACAGGGAGTCCAATATGGCGGAATAAGAGAACCTCCTCTGTTTCACTAAAACAATAAACAAAGATAGAGGAAAAAGGAAGATGGCGGCGTGGTGGCTTTTATTGCATTACACGTTACGGATAACGAATGTATCTATTTTCCTTGTTATGGTTATTTTATTTTGTTTTATCAATCATGGCTACGCACAAGAGACCGGTTCGAACACTGCGGGTGCATTCAGTTCATTTATGTGTTCTGACATTTATATATATCTGTGTATCCGATCACCGCCCAGCCCTAACCGTTCATGGCAGAAACTTGAAATTTTGCACATACCTTTTTTTCTGAAAGCACAATCCCCCAAAAGGGGATTTTAGGGGAAGTAGTTCAATTTACGATGTAATTTTATGCTTCCCTGGTCCCTTTGTGTCCGGCAGGGTTCATGCTTGTTTTTGGAAAATTTTGACCGTTAGTGATGGAACAAAAGGCAAGATAAGTAAGTTATCCTTTGATCATCATTTATTTGCAATTTTTTGGAAATTTCTATGTTTCATATTCAAGGTATTCTTGCTCAACGTCTAACGGCGATCCGCTGATGATGGTTCAACACTGATCAGTTTACAACACTACAGCATTGTACATATACCATTCTCTCCAAGCCAACACAGACACTTGCAGAAACGTCAATGATATTCTTATTGAGTTGATAGATATAATATTAAATCATCACCCTTAGTGAAATTCGAAGTTCAGCGGGATTGTCATAAGCCTATCAGACCGAGTGGTTGGCGGTGATTCACGAGTTCCCTCGGAAAATGCTTCCCTTTTTAATTTATTTTTTATTCATTTATTTATTTATTTTTTTTGTTAGATTTGACGTGTTTTGTATGGGTAATGTACAGGGCCAGTCCAAGACACTGGCAACATCAGCAGCCGCCCTGCACGCCAAGTGCTGTCGGGGGAGCACACGTACTGCTATCAGAGATAGCAGTACTTCCCGAATACAAAC
Source organism: Thysanoteuthis rhombus (assembly GCA_963457665.1). Classification (NCBI taxonomy): domain Eukaryota; kingdom Metazoa; phylum Mollusca; class Cephalopoda; order Oegopsida; family Thysanoteuthidae; genus Thysanoteuthis; species Thysanoteuthis major. The sequence continues at coordinate 3,390,406 of OY735224.1, read as the reverse complement.
GGAAAAATGCATGAATTAAAAAATAAACCGATCAAAATCATAAAATCCCCTGATGTGAAGTCAGATTTCTCAGGAACATCTGATAGTTGAATACTTTCTGTTGTGAACCTACGAGAGATAGTTGGCAAAGGAAATTCAGATGACAGACAACAAGTTCACTTGATTAATACATTTTAATTTACATTATTGATATTGTATACTACACACACACACACACACACATATGTATGTATATGCTCACTGCAAAATATGAATAAATAAGACGAGATACTGCTATACTTTGAAGTTCAAATTATCCACTTCTTCTGCAGTGCATTGCCCAAATCCCTGCAAAATTTGATCGAAATCCATTGGGATATCATATGGACAGACAGAAGTGTGAACATATGGAAAACAAATGGAAAAAATTGTCTGAATAAAGAAAAAAACTTCCTTGATCCGCACCAAAATGTAACTTATTATTGTCCACTCTTTTACAGAAAACTCATTGAAATCCATTGAGAACTTTTGGGGGTATTGTATGGACAGACAGGAGCGTGAACACATGGAAAACAAATGGAAAAGAATGTTTGAATAAAAAAACAATAACTAATTGAATTTGCAACAAAGTTTAACGAATTAATTCTTAACTTATTCTCCACCCTTTTACAGAAATCTCATTGAAATCCATTGAGAACTTTTGGGGAATATTGTATGGACAGACAGGAGCGTGAATAAATGGAAAACAAATGGAAAAAATGTCTGAATAAAAAAAAAAACTTCCTTGATCTGCACCAAAATTTTATTAATTCATTCTTTGGTTATTGTCCACCCTTTTACAGAAATCTCATTGGAATCCATTGAGAACTTTTGGAGATATCGTGTGATCGAACAGACAAACGGAAAGACCCGACCGAATACATATACATCTCACCAACTTCGTCGGTAGAGGTAAAGAAAAGATGAAGGAAATATACAAGATGGCGGTGTTGCTGTCTTCATTGCATTAAATATCCTCACGGATGATGAATGGAATGTATTTATTTCCCATTCGGCCCTCTTCTTCTTTTTTCTCTTTCCCCCGGTTAGATTCGACGTTTTCTGTATGAGTGATGGCCCTTATAAAGCAAACACGCATCTATTCGGGCGGTTGCGACCGCACGTGGTTTCCTGATTAATGAATATCGGAACGAGAGCACAGGTCTCCTTCCCCACAGCCCCCGTTATAACGTGGTTCATTATAGTGCGGGTGAATGGTGGACCCCAAAATATTAATCTAGGTACAAAATAGTTGTATACAAAATGAGTAAATAGTTCGCCGCTAGGTTTCTGACGTTTTCTCGGCTTCTTCGGACGCCTACACAAATAGACAACGTACACGGGCGAGGTTTGTCCGGAAAGTATCCAGACATCTCGAGAATCAGTTGCGCAGCTTTGATGTGACCTGGAATTGATCAGAAAGGGACCGTATAATGCCTTAATTTGAAATCGTAATTAAATAATCTATCTTCTTTGGTAGACAACAGTTCTTTTAAGGGCTGAGAGAAATTTTTCAATGATAACGGATTATATCCCTTTATACATTGAATCTGCAAGAAATGCAATTACGTTAGTAAATCTTCTTTGTTTTAGTATTATTCTCAGTGTTGCTCTTTGCGCTGAAATTCAGCACGTTTCTTGTTTTGGCATCGCGAAAATGTGCTAAATTAGCGCGGGCGTGCTTAAATATTTGGGTCATTTTTGGCCATTTTGGGCATTTTTAGTATACTTTAGGCGTTTTGTGCTATTTCTTTAAAATCAGCTCTAGAAAGCGCTTTTTTGAGTTGGCAACAATAGTGGGGTGATTAAGGAGTGATATCTGACATTGCTTTTCTTTTTAATTCTGAAATTCTTTCATTACTGATTGTTTTTAGATATGGTTACAGACCAGCAGTGATCCCCTGGAGGTCGTTATTGCCATCCAATTCACATAAACGCTACTTTCTTCTGAAGTATAGATCCTAGAATTAACATCTTAGTTTCTGAATGTTTAGATTCAAAGTCAGCAATGTCTCTAGACAACGGGAAAGCAGATTGAACATTTATCAAAGATTTATAAAGCAAAAAGAGAAACAGCAAAATAATGAGCAAAAATTGAGATCATGAAACATAATTAAATCATTAGTAACCTCTATTAAAACCTACCTATGCCTCTTGTATTGTTGTTGATAGTGCGAGAACAGCTGTTTATTCAACTAATTGCTCTATCAATTAAGATACACTCTAATACATACGTATTGTTAGTCTTGAAAACAGCTGCTTTCACGATAACAAAGAGCTGAGTACTGGAGACTGGCCTTGCATCACTTGCACAAACCCTTGCATGGTTTTATGCAGTTGTAACGTATCAGCTCATCGCTTGTGTCTTAAGCTTGTCCAATTGGTGCCTACATTGGTTTCTGTGAGCCATCCTTTTCAGTCCAGCCCCAGTGTGTTGACCCCATTTTGCAGCTTTTGTCTGTCCCCTTTCATGTCCCTGGTAGACTTGCTGTAAGAATGTACTATTGAAGAAGCTGCTTGTGTTGGTAGAATAGTCTTTAAAGCTCTCGAAGGTCCCGTCCTGTCTCATTTACCTGGAATAATTCACATATCCTGTCGTAAATAAGAGGAACGTATTTCTCCAACTAATCAAATATTGTCAGGGATACTTGGAAAGGAATTTGCCAAATGAACAAATGCATCAGTAACATCGCTAAATACAGTCTATGTGTCCTGTGCATTGAGTTCACCCTGATCCCTGCCCCTGCAAAGAAGGAGGTAGTTTCACTCCCAGGAAATGTATAAAACATTCAGCAGCAATTTCATGTGATGCTATATATCTATGATGCTTCCCAGTATCAAATGATAGCCATTATTCATTTGCTGGAATATTATGCAGGTTTGACACAACGAGTATCAACACATCTGCATGTAATATTCTTACGATGCTATTTTGATATCTTTCATGAGCAACATGCAGTAATATTCTTGTGTCTGCTTCCTCATGCGAACCAGGTTCAATGAGATTCTTGTCATCTCTCTCTGGTGATGTAAATACTTGATCATTATATGAGCAGTAAACCTCTTTACTTCTGAAATCTGTACTTGTCATCACTTTTGCCAGCATGTGAAAGAGCTCTGTTTTGTCCTCACCGACACGCTAGTTAGTTGGCGCCCTTGATGAAAGAACGATTCAAGACTTCTGTATATTCGAATTCTTCGCAAGTCCAGCCCATTTGCAAAGTTTTGTTGAGCAAATTCAATGGTATTTAGCATCAATGACTATCTAATCCCTAGCAGCCATTTCTGTTGTAAGCTGACCATCAGAAAAGTCTGTTGCACACTTCTCTATTTCGAAATCAACATCAAATGAGGCGACCTTATAAAGGCCATCGCGTCCAGCAGGATTTTTTTTTTTTTACTGAAGATGCTCAGATCTGTTTCTTTATTTCCTGAACAGGATCTTCTTGTTTTCACAGGTTTTTGCTATGCTGATCCCATTAAAAAAGGCATCAAGTTCCTTAAATTTCAGAAGATATTATTTCAGCTACGTATTTGAACAAAGCGCCAACATCCTTCTTTCTTCGTGAAATTGCAAGAGTCAACAACAAGATTCAGACTTCTCTGACACTTTGAGCTTTCTAAGGGTCTGTTCAGTGCATATAACCTGAGATTATTGACATGACCAAATAGATGTTGATATTGTAAATTAGTCATTGTATCTTTATTAAAATGAAAACCTCCCTGGCTATGTAAACTTATTTCCCCTTTTTCTGTCATTCGTACAATTCAAGTTGATAATGCGAGGGTGCGTGTGTCAACTTGGTTTGATAACAAGTCGGGACACTTCTAGGTTTGATAAAATATTTCGATTTTTGGTCGATATTGCTTGATAATGCTGATTAAGAGATTTACTGATCATACTTTTGTGATTGATTGGTATGTTCACGTTTACCCTCCTATTTAAAATTGCCGAAGGCTGACAGTTGGTCATCAGGTGGGTTTATGAAGCTAAGTATACAGATGATATGAGGGGCAAATAAAAAATGAATACCCTTAGGCTAGCTTCAGCCAAAATAAAACTGAATAAACTGTTACTGTGCAACACTATAATGAGCAACTGGCTCATTTGAATGACTCAAAGACTTCTAATGAACATCGAATCATATTGCTACCTACATTGAATCTGCTAAAATATCCAATTACATAAGTACATATTCTTGTATCATTTTCATACGAAGTGCATCAATCTAATAGAACGTAAGTTTTAACACCTTTTGTTTATTATAGAACTAATTAACCCATGCTGTGAAGAACCCGTTCTCGGGAACCTCAATACTAAAGTCCACCCTTGAAGAAACACGTGAAACTCTGTGTAATACTTACAGAAAAACTTGATAACTAGTGCATCATTGCCAGATCAATTTAAAGAAAATGAAACTTGTCAATAAAGTTATTCGCATCACACATTCCATAAAATTTTTGTGGAAATAATTGAAAACTTTTGGAGATATAATGTGGACAGTCATGGGCGTATAAATAATTGGATGACAAAAGAAAAAAAAAAAAATTGAAAAATATTTCTGAATGGAAAAAAATATCCCTGGATCCGTCCAAAAAATTTAACTGCTTCTCCTGTAGTCCATTGTCGACACTTCAACAAATTTTCATTTAAAGTCACTCGTTGTGTACTTTTGGAGATAGCTCACGGACAGACCGATAGACAGACAGACAGACAGACGAAATGATAGAAAGACGAGACCGAATATTGGAGATATGGTTCGGAAAATTTACTGAGTTCACATAAGTATGAAAGTCTCGAAACAAAGAAGTTTTTATTTTGATTTAAAACTTGCTTATGTTTGAAAGTTCAAGATGTTAAAGGGTAATTGATTCTAAAGCCTGGTTGCTGTGTAGCTGAAACTTCTGCGCCCGCCCATGAATCGAGTTCATAAAAACAAATTTTGTGAGTGCATTGTACTTGAAAAACATATTGAAAACATGCTCCATATTTTCTTTTCATGGTTTTACTATAATAGAGCCGGACTTTTTACGCATTTGCCGAAGAAAAACAAACAGACAAACTGTTAAGCACTCAAAGAGCGCATATCAAAGACATGAACTTATTGGAAATAGAACGAAAATGAAATATAAAAGAACAGGGGAGAGGATGCAATGATTACAATATGTACAAATATTGAGTTACTTTTCTAAAAATGGAAATGTAGCATCTTCCTTTACTGTTCGTTTATTACATCTTTTCGTGCAAATTATTACAAATACATCTAAATCGAAAAAATATTCTGAGATCCACCCGAAAATTTGATCATTTCTTCCCTAGCCAATGGCCCACCCGTCAACTCAATCTTATTGATAGTCATCGAGAAATTTTGGAGATATCGTGTGACAGACAGGAGCGAATACATTTCTTTCAATCAGAAAATATTCCCGTGTCCACCCCAAATATATCATACGGGGTGGATATATAACTATGATATTGAGGATATAACTGTACATGGATCTGCCCAAAGGTTTGATCACTCTTCAAATAGCATATTATCTGCCCTTCTACAAAATCTAATCATTGAGAATTCTTAGGGATATCGTGTGCATATACATAATTGTAAGAAAAGAATGGAAAAAGATCTCTCAATCAAAACGAATTCCTGGAACAGCTCCGAAATTCAACTAATTCCTCTTTACCTTATTACCCAGCTTTTGACACGAGTTCTCTGAAATTAATTGAGAACTTCTGGAGATATCGTGTGGATAGACAGACAGACGGGGCATATACCTCTCAAAATTCGTTTGCAGAGGTAAACGAGTAAGGGAGATTACCCGATAATTAGCTCTTGATATTCCCCTTCACTAATCTTACAGACAGAAAAAATAGACCACCACGTTGCTAATTATATAAGAAAATCAATGGAGTGTGAAATGGTCACATCACATGACGAAATATAACAAAAAAACAAAACAAAACAAAACAACAACAACAACAACAATCTTCATTCCTTTTTTTTAGAATAAAAGGATACGTTAGATTTATAAAGTTCTTTGAGTTTCTTTTCCAAAGAGAAGAATTAGTCGTTTATAATTCTCTATATATGCATCGTCAAAAGATGTGAATAAAAAAGACGAATATCTTTTTGATAACGTCTCCCCAAAGGACCCTGCATTTGTTCACTCATGAAATTTAAATAGGCCGTGTTTATTTTGGCTTTTAATACTTTATTTTGGTAAGACAATATTCTGTGACATCTTTTCCTTTTACGCCTGGGATATCAAAGTATCCACCTTCTATTTTAGTTGGTCTAGATTCAGTTGCCCTCGTGCAGGGCCGGTCCTAGGGTTGCTGGTGCCCCGGGCAATCTGAACTTGAACAGTGTCCTTTTAAGAATAACATTATTTTGGGAGAAACCGTCAACCAAAACTGTCAGCAAAGGTTTCTTCTGTATTTAAGCTGGTCTGGTCGGCTGGCTATGTATGTATGTATGCATCACACGTACAGGCTGCACCAATTGAGCTAAAGGGATAAAAAAATTCCAACATTTACTCATTATGTCTGAAAAAATTGTTTTCTTCGACCCCTTACCCTTATCCAAAAAAGGTCCAACGACGTACCTCGGTGATAAGATTTGTTTGCAGCGGAGGGTTCAATTTGCAATGTAAGTTTATACTATATTGGCTCCTGTGTTCGTGTTGACACTTGTTTTCTCAAAATGTGAACTATTCAGTGATCCAACAAAAGTTGAGAGAAGTAACATATTCCCTGATCACCACTTCCCCAATTTTCAATTGATCACCCCCAGCACAACATGGTGCAAACAGACATCGATCACGTGACGATTTCTATTAAGTGACTAACAAGATCTATCATATTTATTCATTCATCTATTTATGCTTTACAGAGAGAAAAACAGATATAGATGAATAAAAAGTTTATTACGGGAGAAGACAGGATTCTGAGACATCATAGAATCAACTAGAAAACTCAAATGGCAATGGGCCGGCTATGTTGCAAGAATGGAGACAACCGATGGACATCACCACTCACAACATGGATCCCCTGTGATCACATGCGCCACTGAGGACAGCAGAGCACTAGATGAAGAGACAGACTAGACAAATTCAGAAAGCACTGGCTCGGCGACGCCTACGATAGAGAAGTGTGGCTATTCCTGGGGAAGGCCTGTGTCAAACGACGGATGTTAAGAGACTAATAATGATGACCATAATCAGGTGAGCGAGAACAGTTTCCGACACACCTGACACCCCAACAGGAAACTTTCGTATCTTTATTTTGCTCGATCTATTCATTTTCCTCAATTTCCACGTGTATTTGGAAAGTACTATACATAGCGAAATGAGTGCAGCCAAACAACAGCCCGTGTCAACAGTACCTCGGACTGGCCAAGCTCTCACATTACGCAATAAATGAGGCTGTGTGCTGGTGTCGTTTCACATTCTGTTGACCAATCGGAGGTCCCTCACCACTGTCCGTCAATCGATGGCTCATCTTGGACAATACCCCTATTTCTCTGGTCTATTGGTGTCCATTTGGTGCAGTGGTTTCGAATCTGGGGTTCGTGGACCAAGGGGGTCCCGTCAAATAACGCTCGGGGTATACGCTGCGGTATTCCCTCTAAACCTGATGTTGCGAATCTGGTGATAGAGAAACGACAACATCCACTGCACAGCTATCAAAAACATAATTATTAAACACAGACCTGTAATATATATAGAGAGATTCGAATGAATAGGATCCATATCAAATGAATGTGATTTTTAAACGTTGAAATCGTAGTTCATTAATTTGTCTAAAAACTAAATGCTAGAAATTTATAAAAGGTGTCGTCGTGTTTTTCAAGTTTCGAAACCGTTGCTCTAAAGCAGTGATTTTCAATCTTTTTCATCTCACGGCACAGTGGGCCAGGTACCAAAATGCTCCCGGTACTTCATTAGTATTTAAGGACAGACATAGTTTTTAAAGGTCGAAATCGTTGTTCATTAATTAGTCTAAAAACTTAATGCTGAAAATAGGGGTTGGCCAGAATATTTCCTCTATAAAAGATGTCCTTGAACTTTTGAAGTTTCGAAATCATTGCCCTTAATCAGTGATTTTCAACCTTTTTCATCTCATGGCACAGTGGGCCAGGCACTGAAATCTGTGAGGTACACAATAAGTATCTAAGGATAGATCAAAAGATAGATCATTCAAAAGAGCCTGACCGATCAAGTGGGATCCACTTTTGAATAAATATGATTGTAAGGGTCAAAAATAGCTTTTCATTGTAGTTCATTAATTAGTCTAAAAATTCTATTTCACATAATTGATTCAAAAGATTGATCTGCGAGTCTTGTTGAAATTAAATGCATGCATTCTTCCATTGTTTGTTTCAAAGCCTGTAAAATCGGATTTTTTATGTAATTAAGACGCTCGTTCATTAACAACAAGGTTTTTCCTATGAAAAATTCAATAAAATTTCTAACAGAGCAATAGAATTAGCTCTGTGTTTAGCAGAACATTCAATTTGTATATCGATAAGTCTGACCAAAATAGTTGATTCAAACCCCTTTTCAAAACAATTTTGTTCAAGTAAGTATATATATATATATATATATATATATATATATATATACAAAGTACAAATCAGGAACACAATATAATATAATGCAATATCTGATGTGTGATGGGTATATCTATTATTATATAACTATTCTGTCGGATCATATATCCATTTCTTAATACATAACTGTTACGTTAAAAAAAACGAAAAGAGCAGATATAGACCAAGGACAAACAAAATGAGAATTTGGTGCGAAAACTGTTTTTATTTTTTCAGCCTTTGCATTACTAACGGCAGTTTAGCTCGATGGTAAAAGCAACGCTACGTTGAAACAGCAACCCTATCAGTCTCAAGGTCGATTCGTGTAGCAGCCCAATTTTCTTTAATTATTCATTCTATTTACGTTGTCTAGGGCAAGTGATACATTAACCGTGTAATGACGGGTGATCATTTCAAAAAAGAGTTTTGTATGTAATATAGCGCAATTTATAATCATTCTGTTGGATCATATATACAT
>OY735224.1:3373822-3376322 GCA_963457665.1 Thysanoteuthis rhombus | reverse complement strand
TACGGCATTTTAGGAACATACGCTCCTACTTTATACCGGGCATAATTTATAACACGCGACCTCGAAACCTGATGCCTATCAACAGACAGACACACACACACACACATATATATATATATATATATATACATCGTAGGTCTGAAGTGGGAAAGAGGTCTGATGCTTTGTGTTAAGCAATCGATGATACTACTCAAGATGTTTTGTTAATTCCCCAAGAGAAAGGCATAAACCCTGTTTTCCCTACTTATGATATCTCTTTACGTATTTAGGAAACATGCAGACGAACGTAATTTTCTTGAGACCTTGAGATTTGATGATTGTCACTAAAAATTACGTGTCCCAAGAATAGAGGAAGGAACTGGCGTTTTGTTTCAGTTGAGGACTAAGGAAAAAGGCATGAAATGGATATTCGCTGTCCGTAGACCCAATCTCTTGCCAACAGGCGCATCGCTGGGAAAAAACTGATTCTCTCTACGTCAATATTCGTCACTTGTCAATGGGTGCTTTGTGTAGAAGCATTAATGAAACTAATTCGCTTTCCCTTCTCGAATGACACAATCTAAATGCGTGAAATATCATTGTCGGTCATAACATTGAAACAAATGCTCAACATCGATTCTTTACATCTTTCAGGAAGATACGCTTGTAATTTGAAACCGACTCAATCTGAAACCAGGTGCTTGACAGCAAATCTTGAGTTTGATAACTAGTTGCTCTCCCCGCTGCCAAGAAAAAAGAGAATAAGATTGACAACCACAATAAAAACCAGTAAATTAAAAAGAATTCATTACTTTTCTCACTTTCATTACTTGCAACTTCACGATCTTGATAATGACCGACGAATCGGCCGAAAGCGCTCGGACTGAATTTACGTTTGGCCATTTTCTGCTCCATTTTGATCCTGAAATTCGCTCTCTTGTGAGAAAAACAAGAAAAAGTCCTGAACCAAGATAAAACGGCATTCCATGTGCTTCGTATTCAACCAAACTTGCAAAGAATGTTGCCGAATTATACTTTATATATATATATATATATATATATATATATATATATATATATATATATATATATATATATATATATATATATATATAAGCACTCTATGAAATAAATCCGTCACACATCAGACGTTGCTTTATATTGTGCTATCTTGTTAATCTGATCTGTACCATACGTGATATATATATATATATATATGTATATATATATACCCACACACACACACACACACACACACACACACACACATATATATATATATATATATATATATATATATATATATATATATGTGTGTGTATATATATATATGCTAGCAAAGTACCCGTCAAAATGACAGTATTTTTAAGATTATCTATGGATAGATTAATATCTATTTCTACTCTACATAAATGAAGGATTGCTGTCCAATTATGCTGGTCTTTAGCTGCTACTCTGATACACAGACATAAAGCCCCAGCAGTCAGTGACATAGGTTTCCGGTCTTCTTATCTTTAAAGCAGATGTCTCCGTTTCCACCGAAACACTTAGACCTAAAAAGACAAACGTACATACCAACAAATTTTGTGAAACTGATATTTATGCATATAGATTTTGTGACTCAGAAGAAGGAAAGAAAATTCACGTTTTGCGTTGAATAATAGTTAGTATTAATTCAGAATTTCTTCACTGATGGTACAGGAAAAAGGCATGAACTGCATTTTATCTTGTGTAGCCCTATCTCTTGTCAACTGGCGCATCAGTGAAAATAAATTGAGATTTCGCTGGCGTAGTGACCTGCGTAATGAGTTCCCATCTGATTGGTTTTCAAGTTACATCAAGGGCGTGTAACCGGTATCCGAGATATTTTGAATAGTTGAATACTTTCCGGACAGACTTCGTATACCTAAATGCAGAACTAGATACAGACCTCCTCTGTTATAACAGGGTTCGTAATAACATGGTTTGTGTTATAACGTAGGTGGATGGTTGGGCCCAAAATATTAAACAAGGTAGATCTTGCTCCAAAACCGATAGATATCATTTCAAGATAGCTAAATTTTTATCATGACTCAGTTATGATGCGGTTGGCTTCCTTGAGGTCCAACCCATGCATTATGATGGGGTACTCACGAACATTCTCGTATGAAAACAAACTCATGAAGATATTCATATTCAAACACTTCCATCTACTTGGTAACAACGCGAATACTAACACCAACACGCATAAAAGCCACTCGGTGAAGGTTGAACGTTGGCTGATGGGCGGGCATATAGTCAATAATATATAATATTCCTGGGCTCGCAGTGCTAAGTGCCTACGAACGCCCTTTCTCTCTTCTCCCATCCCCGGCGGTCAGTCCATAAAGTGAGGATCGGGTTTCCAGGCTCATAAATAGTTATGGCCGAAATTTTTCATCTCTCTCCATCAAACAGACTTCATCATCGGCTTCGTTCGCGATTCCTGCACTTTGATATCAGCTGCCATGATCGCATCTCTCTCTCTCTCTCTTCCCCCCCC
>OY735224.1:3353822-3368822 GCA_963457665.1 Thysanoteuthis rhombus | reverse complement strand
ACTATCTTCAATCTAAAAACTATTTTTTAAAGGCACTGATTACAAGATACTAATTACACATACATTTTAACTATACAATTTTTAAAAAAGTTTTGGACATCCTAAGCAAGGCCTTTCGGCCACTCTTCACATCAAAAGTTTAGTAAGGAGGGAATTTTTACTGATGAATTGAATCCAGCAAAAAAAAAAAGACAAACCCAAAACAAACAAACAAAAAACAAAACAAAAAACCCATAATACAAAAAAACAAAAAAACACTTGTTGAAATATTTTATTGGTGTTAAAATTGTTTCTTCGGAAACATAAAAACCAGAAGTGTTCAAAATAGAGACCAAAACATTAAAAAAAAAAAAAAAAAAAAGAATTAGGGAGTTGAAAATGATTTCTAAGAGTTAGAAACATGACAAATGAGGAGCAATTAAAGAATCAAAAAAAAGATTAAGACTAAGTTCACTCTGGGTTTAAAATGTCGACATTGTACTCACCGGGAAAACATTGAGAAGGGAGGTAATTCCACATAGCAGATGTTCTTGAGAAGAGGCTATTTGAGCAGAACTTGTGTAGAGTTCTTTTTATATCTAAAAAAAAGAATGTCTTTTAGGTTACAACAAGAATCGGTCGGAAGAACCATACAACAAATTATACGATAAAACATATCAGCATATATGGCTTTTATATAGATTATTACTACTACTGAAGTATTATTATTGTTATTATTTTTTGACTACTATTTTCCTTCATCTTAATTCTTTTGTGATTTCATCGAAACTTAACTCGGGCCGTCGATCTACGGCAATGAGTGAACGGTGCAGATCAGGAATGAAGAATAAGCCTCCGGTGGGACTCGAACTCGCATTCCTTTTGCGACAAGTAGAAAAAAAATTGACTCTTCCACTTGAGCGATCCGAACCCACATGAAGGAATCAGACGCCATTACGGTCTGCTCGCGAAATAACCGCATCCAGTCATTTTTTTTGTTTTTTGGTCGCTCGCAGCCCAGCTTGATTACAATAGATGTTAACAGGGGTTTCCTCTAACCGGGGTGCAGGTTCGTACCCGTCTCATCGGATCAACGTTCGTTCTTTGGAAGACGACGTGGATGACGCTACAACGAATGGAAGGATGCTCGAATGGGGCTAGCGCATGAGGCAATCGTTCCAAGTGCTTCTACCCAATTATCGTTAGGGTTGTATCCCTTCTGAAACAGCCTGTACTTTAAACACTATTTAGAATGCGAATGTGGGAGCTGCATTTTGAGTCAGAGTGCACTTGATAGCGCACTCATAACATCGTTTCCGGTGTAGATGTTCATTCATGCATGCACATAGGTACTTAGAAAAACATCAATTAAAATTGTTTTGATTATTAATTACACGTGAACATATGTAATCAAAAAAACATTATACACATTAGCTTAGCATTTTGATAATATGAATTACGTACATATGTACAACGGCAGCAAACATATATGTATACTTTTCAATCAGCTTTTCACGGTATACATTTCGTACATACGTATATATATATATATATATATATATATATATATATATATATATATATATATATATATATATATATATATTTATCTATACATACACATGTATATATATATATATATATATATAAATAAATAAATTTGTGCTTTTATATATCAGTCTATGAATAGAAAAGCGAAAACCCCTTCCACACAGACAAACGTACACATACACACACACTCCCTCTCTCTCACGCACACACACATGTATTGTGTTGCCCTTGTTGGTTTACGCTTATACAGTATCGCACATAAATGAGTACAACTCTATCACGTTTGAAGAAAAGTTAATTTTCTTCCAAACTAAACGTAGAAAGATTTTATTATTTCAAGGTTTGCAAGGATATGTATCCGATGAATGTCAACATTACGTGCTTTACACACTTTTCAGCAAACGGCCATATGTTTTTTTTTTCTTTTAGAATAATATATTGCCACTTGGATCTGGAGTTACATTGGCCTTCTGAAGCCAATTACGGAGCCGGTTAAGGCTTATCAAAAATTACTTTACCAGTAAATCATAACTTTAAAAGTTAGTCTTTCTTTTTTCTTCGCTTCTTTCTCAAATCCATTCAATCTTTATTGCGGAATTCATCCGCTTATTTTCTCTATATATGAACGAATGACTTGGCTTCGCGAGCGAAGATTATTTTTGGGGTGATATCCACAGCAGTGGGACCATTCAAGCCAGGACCTACGTGCGAAAAATTCCTCCAGTTTGAGCAATGGACTTCTCAGGGCCAATACCATCCTTTAAACCAAGAGTTAACTTCTCATGGTTCAATGTATCTTGGATAGGAGCCAGATTCTAAGGTCATAGGCTTGACAGGGGTTTCCTTCTCCTGACTGATTCAAGCCAGGTTTGGAGGTCTGCCCCTTCGCAAGCGTATTCCGACGGTAAGGCTGACCTGTGGTTGGACCATGGAACGTGAACAATCCGAAGTTGGTAGATGCCGAGCTGGCTATAGAGTTCTATCGTCCCTTTGAAGGAGGATCGGTACAGTACGGCTGTCATTTGCTTTAAATGGAGAATGTCTGGATAGTAAGGCTCTTTACTTTTTAAAAGAGATACTCCGGGTAATAGAGCTGACTGCAACTTCAAGCAGAGATCTCAGACGCTCCAACGTGGCAGATGTGCGCTGATTATTGAAGTCTTCTTCCCCCCAGGGTAGTGACCCAACGGCATAGCAGCCTGGAGTATATATATATATATATATATATATATATATATATATATATATATATATATATATATATATATACTTGTAGACGTAAATATTGATGGAAGTGTGATGATGTACGATGTAGATAATTCAGTCAGGGTTTTGTGAAAAATCTTTGGTTGAATGTATTGATGTAAAATCGTCTGGAGAAATTTCATCTGATTAATTAGTATTCTTAAACATGATATCTTGAGTTGATTTGCATGACGTCCGAAGTTAAATTCGACAAAACAGATATGATAGTCATATTGGTAAACGCTCAATAGAAGTGACATGAACAACGAGACACATCCATTGTTATATTTACTGTTCCCTCATCGTCAAATACACTTTTGCATGACCTCTGTAAGTAAGCCCTTTGTTTCAAAACATTAGACGATGTGTAGTATAAGATAACATACATATACATTAAGTTATGATAATACTCTACATAGAATAACAAACTACAGGCATTATGACGCAAACACTGAAAATAAATATCAAAATCATAGCTTAAGGGGAGGCAGCGTTCTATCAACACTCCTGGGGAGCCATGTTAATATAACTCTTTTATTTGTAAATCCCCGAAATGGTTACATGGTAAACTAATGACCCCCTTGAGAAAAATTCACACATCGTATTTTGATATTTAATTCTGTGTAAAATATATAATCCCTTGAAAAGCTTTATTGGTAAAAAGTCGTCTGGAAGAGTTTTTTCTGATTAACTAGTATTAAACATGATATATATATATATATATATATATATATATATATATATATATATATATATATATATATATATATATATATATATATATATATATATATCCTCTACACATATATATACTGATGAAACAAACCATTATAACAGTGGTAAGAATGACAGTTGATGTAGCGTAACAACTGCGCATGTCACACTTGAGTTATGTAAGCAGGTAAGCTAGCTTCGAGTATTTCATTTTGATGTGTCAAATACTGAAGTAATTGCGAGAAGGAGAATGTGAGCGACTTTGATGAAGGATTAATTGTTTTTTTTTTCGTCAGGCATGGATTGTGAAGTTTTCATATTCTGTTTTGTTGAGTACCTATCAGTATGAGGAGAGAAAAATCACCAACCGTCTACAACGCACATGCCGTGCTTTTTTGCTTTCCCAATTCGGTTCTAATGTCGGACTGCTGTTGAATAGTCAACGTTTGGCTCCTCTGCAATTTTCTGAGTTGTATTGTAAGGGTTCGTCTCCATTATGTGTTCACAATCGCTGAAGGACGTCCACATTTTCAAGACTCTCGTCTCCGTTTCGAAATTTTTAGAACCAATGTTGGGCTGTACGTTCGTTGACGGTCCTCTGGTCAAAAACATGGTTGATATTGTGAGCAGTTTCTGCTGATGTATGTCCGATTTGAATTTCTGCGACTAAATTGCTCGAATTTGTTGTTTTTTTCTCCATTTTTGATCCGCTAGCTTAAAAAAACAAAACAAAACAAAAAACAATTTAAGTAGCGAAAAGAAAACCTTCAGCTTGATTAAATAAGGCAAAATCCACGCTTTAAAACGGCATTTTACGTTAACATAATTAGATAATTGGTCATACCGAAAAAATAAAACTATGATAACAAAAACTGTGATCATTTTTGCATCAACCAATTAGATACATTTTTACTAGAAATATATATGTATATATATATATATATATATATATATATATATATATATATATATACTATTTTCTTGATTCTGATATCTACAATTCAAAAGCTGAAGTAATCATCTTCAGTTAGAATAGAAGTAGGAGCAGACTTTGACCCTATAACAGCCTGGCCTGATCACAATAATTCCACTAAATAGTAAACCATATTTTTCCAAAATTCTGTCAATAAGTCATTGAATTAACCAATTTTGCCGAATTAAGTTTCTATACGGCTAATTCTGTGTAATATAAGATTATAAAATGCATGTTTGCGAAAGTATTTTTCCTTTTTTTATGAATAACTTAATGCTATTTCCTTGCAATTAAAAATTATCAAGTTACTGTTATACGTATTTAAAAGATCTTTAAAACAGGCGTGGAGGTTTTATGTTTCACACAGAATTTGATATCATGGTACTGTATAGATGTTTCTTGTTTGGATCATCAGTTGTTTACCATGTAACCGTTTCAGGGATTTAAAAACAAAACATTAATATTAACATGGCTCCCCAGTAGTGTTGATCAAACTCCATCTAACTTCAAGTTATAATCATAATATATACCTTCATCTTATTATATATATATATATATATATATATATATATATATATATATATATATATATATATATATATATATTATTATATATATATATATATATGATTATAAATTGCTTTACATTATATGGAAACTCTTTTTTGAAATGACCTCCCGTCGTCACATGGTTAATGTATCACTCGAAGTAGACAACGTAAATAGAAAAGACAATGGAGAAAATGTGTCTGCTGCAGGAATCGAACCAACCACCATTACTCTTACCATTGAGCTGAACAGCAGCCGGTAATGCAAAGACCCAAATAACTGTTTTCACACCAAATCCTCACCTCGTTTATTCTCGGTCTGTTTGTTTCTTTTCAACGTGACAGTTATGAATTAAGAAATGGATATACATGATCCAACAAAATTATTACAAATTGCGTTAAATGGCAAAATGATCTCTCGTCGTTACACAATTAATGTATCACTTGAACTAGACAACGTAAATAGAATAAACAATTAAAGAAAATGGGGCTACAGCAGGAAATGATACATTCATCATGTAAGGACAGAAGATCATTTCAAATGAGAGTTTCTTTTCAATATAACGCATTCTTTTTTCTGGAAAAGGCAAGTTAAAAATAACAAGACTGTAAAGATGTATTTCCGTACAATGGACTGATAGTAACGGCCCACTTTAGCAGTACAATTACAATGTAAGTAAAACCACATACTTAAGGCTTCAGGAATTAATGTTTACCAAAACTGAAAAAATTCCCGAAGGAAACGAACGTGTTATGAATTGAAAACTATTTCCCAATGAAATTGTGATCAGAATCGACCTTTTTAGAAATATCAAGTTTCGATTAAATTTACGTCTAACTACGATTATTTAAAGGAAAAAGATATTTGATAGAAATTCAAAATCTGTTAAAGCAGTTCTGTTTATAACTGTAGTATGATTACTATCAAAATTTACGAAGACGACAATTTTAAAATCAAATTTGCTCGACCGAATTTTGACTGGAAAAAGAAAAGGAAAAAAATCATTGACAATAAATGTAAACATAGAGTTATAAGATGGAAGTGAGTGATGCCTGTTTTTTAAATTTCCGAATGACTGCATTCAGGCATAGATTTAAAACTTAACATTCCTCCAAAAGACTGAATCTGGCCTTCATTTCTACGACGTAAAAAAAGGCAAAGTGATATCGATTAAAACCGAAAAATCAACTAAAAGAGAAGGCGGCAGAACATAGAATGCCACTCGCTGTAGCATTTGTTGGCTTCAAGAAGGTCTTTGAGTCGATGGGAATTCCCGAAGTCACTGATGTTCTCATACAACAAGGCGTAGACCCCGCAGAGTCTTGTAATATATCTACCGACACAGCAGTTAAAAAAAAATAACTTGGAAAGGGTAAGGTTAATCATCCAATGAAAATCTCCTGGTGACCAACGTCTTTTGACTGCACGCCGTGTTGGAGCTGATCAATTAAAAAAAATAGAAAGAAGGGATGATCAATGAATAAGTTACTTCCCTCACTTTTTGTTGGGCAGTGATCACTTACAAAATAAGTCTGAATTTTCAAAAACAAACAAACAAACAAACAAACAAACAAACAAAAAATAAAAAAAAACAAAACAAAAAAACAACAACAACAAAAAATCAGCGTGAATGCTTCCGGTCACAAACCAGGGATCCAATTTGACATACACTTGTATTACGAATTTAACCCCTTCTAAAAACATATTTAGTGAGTGTGGGGTGGGGTATTTTCTAAAAACGTTTTTTAAAAAATTTTTTCCTGAAATAATAAGGCGCAAATGTTTACATCTTCTGCTCTCTAATAGGACACAATCATAGATGGTCATTAAGCCAGCCAGACCAACTTAAAAACTGATAAAAACCTACGTTGACAGTTTGGGTGACAGTCTCTGTTGATATTTCTCATATCAAGTGTGAATGCTGCCCCATACAAACAGAAGGACCAGTTTAGCTGAAATTTACATAGTAATTTGAAGCCCCACAAAAAAACTTATAGGGATGATTTTCCAAAAACTTAAAAAAACGTTTTTGTTAGCATAATGACCAGTAAATGTTTTAATCTTAAACCCTCTAGCGAGACATCCGTGGATATGAGGCCAGCCAGAATCACTTAAAAACTGAAGAAACCTATTTTAAATGTTTTGGCTGAAGGTCTCTTGGGAAGTAAAAATTTTGAACAGGATGATTTTCAAAAATTAAAAAAAAAGTTTTTCTAGTATAATAATAAGTAAATGTTTCAATCATAAGCCCTCCAGCGAGACATCTATCGATATGAAGCCAGCCAGAATCACTTAAAAACTGAATAAACCTATTTGAACTGTTTTGGCTGAGGGTCTCTTGGGAAGTAAAAAATTGGACTGGATGATTTTTAAAAATTGAAAAGGAGTATATGTTTATATTTTCAGTCCTCTAGCGAGATATCAATGGATATGAAGCCAGCCAGAGTCACTTGAAAACTGAAGAAACCCATCTTGATTATTTTGGTTTCACGGTTTTCTTGAAAACAAAAAAAAAAAGAGCTAAAAACAAAACATGAAATTAAATCAATCCAGCTAAGGCGAGAGGAGGAGAGTTTAAAGAACAGAAAGTATTACAAAAAAAAAAAAAAAAGTGTCAGGCGGGGTACTTCTACGAAGTATCATGGGTTGAGAGAGGGAAAAAGAAGAAAGCGAAGAAAATTTGAGAGTAGAGTCTAAGGGTAACTTAACCCGTAAATATGGCGTAACAGAATTTCTTATTTGCCGCTTGTTCTGCTGTTTGATTCGGCGAGGGTGGCTGGGGGGTGGTGCCCGTCCCTGTGGGGGTGTGAGTTGGGGGTGTATAGAATGTCTGTCTTCTCTACTCTAATTACACGGACTAAAAACTCAAGCTGACAGTAAGAGACATTAGTGAGATGCAAAATTATTTATTCCATCTTATTGGGTTGATACACGGATATCGAGAAATTTATGACAACTTTTATTCTGATGGTAATCTCTGGCTTGACGTAGAAAGGCTCCAAAAGTCATTCAGAGGCATCCCCTAAAAGGCTTTTTTAAAAAAATCGAAGATAATAGTTAAGCGACATATTCCTCAACACAATAATGAAATTATAAGTCTGTCTATAATAATACAATAATAATATTGCAACACACGAACTAAAGGACATATCCAGCATAAACTAACATTTCAAATTGAACCCCCCCAGACCTCGGAGAGGGGGGGGGGGTCGTTGAAAAAAGAACAAAACAAAACAAAACAAAACAAGTTTTTTCAAGACATAATAAGGAGTACATGTTCAAATTATCGGCCGTCTACTTTCACTAGTGTTCCCAATATTCATGGTCAGTCAGAGAGCCAGAGAAACTTGAAAACCAAAGAAACACATGCTTACAGTTATGGTTGACGAAATAGTATCGATCACAACAGACGATTTGGTTCTACAATTTAAAATCAAACTCACGTATCGCTTCCTATCAGCATAGTTACAAGCATATTGCACCCAGTTAGGATTAAACTCACCAGAGTATTAATAAGCCTCCATCATATCAAATTACTTACTAGTGCTCCAAAACAATTGCAATATACTGAACTTAGCTTAGCACTGCACAAAGCATCAAGCGTAGCCCATCAAGTGTGGGTCGAATTTACAAGAATTTGTATTGGTTTTAAGCGAAATTATGCTGCCAGCCATTGTTCCGCGGTGATGCTCCCCAACATAATGCTGTTTAGTATATCTCGGAATTTTTGAGATGAGGTATTATTATTATTTCCAATGATATTCAGACCATCATCATCTTGGTTGTTTTTCATATAACGTTTCGGCCGTTGCACTCTACGGCCTTCGTCAGGTATCATCTGGTAGATTTGGGGAAGTAACGAACCGAACCCTTTATTTATCCGACGTATATTGACCGTACTCCCCTCTTAGCGTTAGTAGTATTGTTATACTGTCTCACACTAGGATCGAACCTAGAACCATCAGATTACTTAACAGTAATTTGTCTGATGCTGTAACCACTGCGCTATGTGTCCATGTGATACCCGACGAAGGCCATAGAGTGCAACGGCCGGAACGTTGTATGAAAAACAACAAAGATGAGGATGGTCCGAATATCAATAGAAATAATACTGCTGTTTATTGAGCTCAGTACATTACAAGGCAACTTGTGTGAGGTACCTAATTTAGATCGAACTAACTAGAACAGCGGTCTCGTAACTAGGGTCTGCTAGGGGGGTCCACATGCTCAGGGAAATCAAAGAAATAAGATTCACATCTTCATCCTTGTTATTTTCATTGGTCAATAACTATTTCGACCTTCTAAATATTGTCTGAAAAACTCAGACATCGTTTCTCGTTATTCTACACCTTTTCCAAAAGAGTATTTTTGTCCTCGTCATTTCTATCATTGGTTTCGGTTGATAGTTGTCTAGTACAGTGGTTTCGAAACTAGAGTCTGCGGACCCCTGGTTGACTGTAAAATAATGCTCCGGAGTCCGTAGCAGAGATCTTTCTAAACAAGACATTGCGAATCTTGTAGTGCAGTTATCAAAAAACATAATTATAATACACAGATCCATCAGTACCATGTATACCAGAATACGAAAAAAAATGCAATCAGTTTTAAATAAATTTGATTTTTACTGGTAGAAAATTGCTCTTCATTGTAGTTCATTAATTAGTCGGGAAACTAAATGCTGAAAATTGGGGTCCCCAAGAATATTTACTTCACAGGAGGTGTCCTTGAAGTTCCGAAACCGCTACTCTAGAATAGTTACTATGGTCTTTGCGATATAAGTGTGCTATCTGCTTCTTGGAGCGCCTTTTAGTCTGTTGTGATTCTCATTTGTTTGAATTATGATACCACACATTTCTATAAATAATTGTGCCGGTGGGGTGAGTTTTAATCGCTGATTCTATAGTTACAGATTGACTGGATTTGGGAAATTAGAAATCGTTCTTAAAGTGCATACCCCTGCCAACATCACACGGTAAAATCAGTTTATGTATGGCTACGGTGCAAGGAAGGTAATTGCATTTCGATTTTCCTTATATCAGACTTGTTTACTTCTTAACATTTGAAGGGACATCTCTCGACTCAAAAGGAATTTTGGGATCTAAATTTAATCAACTTTTCCTCTGTCTACGACTCATCTTTCCACTAAATCTGATTGAAATTCGTCGAGAACTTTTGGAGGTATTGTGCAGCAAACAGAGAGACAGCCAGATCAACTAAAAAACTGAAATAAACCTATGTCAGCAGTTTGGGTGTCTTGTTTTAGTTGATGTTTCTCATACCAAGTGTGAATACTGCCTTATGCAAACAGGGGAACCAATCTAGCAGAAACGTACGTTGTAAATTGAACCCTGGCAAAACCTACATTTTTTTAGAAAGGTGAACCAAGAGGACAAGGGAGAATAGGTTAAATTAAGGGTTTCGGGAGTAATATTTCGTCTGCATGATTCACAGAAATCATCTTCTGTCGGAATAGACATAGGAGTGTAACTTGACCCTGAGGCAGACAGGCTTGTTTCTTTTATTTTTCTTCTTTATTCCATATACCTACATGTATTCACACCTCTGCGGGGTAGCTAAGTATCTATCTATCTATCCATCTATCTATCTATCTATCTATCTATCTATCTATATATATATATATATATATATATATATATATATATATATATATATATATATATATATATATATATTAACCGACTTTTATTCAGACAAGTGACAAATGGGTTGACCGAGGTAAGCACTCTCCGGGTGCCATCTAGTTTTTCCCGCGCTCTACCACTAAACCATACCCGCATGAGATCGTCGTAACAGAGAAATGGTCAGGAGGGAAATTGCATAAGAAATAGGTTGAGGGGGTTCGAGTGGATCGGTGAGGGCCCAAAAAATGTCAAATGATGATTGATTACCACGAATGTAATTGGAAAGCAACCAGTGGAACATCTGCTGGGAAATTGCAATGAGGAGAAAGTCATTATATATATATATATATATATATATATATATATATATATATATATATATATATATATATATATGTATAATTTATTTACGAGCAATTAACTGATCTCCATAGGTTGGTTTTATCTGCTTGGCCAACTGAGGTACTGAGTCACTCTATTCTTGAACTCACTTGTGTCTCCCTGTTCTCTAATGCTCATGAATCGTACACGCACACGCCCGGGAATACACAGTATTTACTTTCATGTACACGAAAT
Source organism: Thysanoteuthis rhombus (assembly GCA_963457665.1). Lineage (NCBI taxonomy): Eukaryota > Metazoa > Mollusca > Cephalopoda > Oegopsida > Thysanoteuthidae > Thysanoteuthis > Thysanoteuthis major. Next base: position 3,357,593 of record OY735224.1, on the reverse strand, counting down.
AAAACAGCTTTACGCGCATACATACACACACATCAATGTATGAATGTATTTGTGTATCTATATATATATATATTGATATTTACTTCTATGCACATGAAATAAAACATTCTTGTACACACACACACACACACACACACACACATATATACATATATAAATATATATATATATATATATATATATATATATATATTTATATATATTTAAATGCTACTGTTATTGTTTTTCAGAATTGAGTTATTTACGAGGGGAGAGTGCTAGACGTCGGGGATGGAGCACATTGGAGTCAGTTCGAAGAATCAGCGAACTTGGGCGGCTGCTAGAACACTGCAGCTAACAGAGGGCGTTGGGGGCACCCAAATCAAATTCTGCTTTGGTCACCAAATCGTATTCCGCTCGTGAAGGCACCGTAAAGTCTTGTGCCGGCCGTGGAGCATATGTAAATAAGGGCAGTGTTGACGGAAAAATCAGCAAATAATGGTTATTCCGAGCTTCGCACTGATGTGATATTCAGAACGTATTCTGAAGATAGCAGCAGCCTCGAAGTCGGAGTCAACATGAAGCATTTATTCATATATATATATATATATATATATATATATATATATAGTTATAATTTTTTTGAAAGTTGAATATGTATGAAGAGTACCCGATATCGGAGATAGATCAATGTAAATTGGTGTACATAAAAAAATCATTTTTTCGCAGTGACTCTGAGTTACATGCCTGTGGTGCAATCGTCAGGACTGACGAATACACTACTGGCATGAAACTCGGAGTCACCACGAATAACTGATTTTTCTTTTCTGTAAACCAATATATATATATATATATATGATTATAAATTGCGTTATACTATGTAAAAACATTATTTAAAATGATATCCCGTTATAACGTGGTTGATGTATCATTTAGCTTAAACATCGTAAATAGTATAAACAATTAAAGAAAATGGGGCTGCTATAGGAATCGAATCTGCGATCGATAAGGTGGCTGTTTCAACGTGGCATTGTTCTTATCAGTGAGCTAAAAAGCCGCCGCGTAAGTAGAAGCCCAAATAACTGCTTTCACCCCAAATTCTCATCTCGTTTATTCTCTGTCTATTTGTCTCTTTCAATGCGACAGTTATATTCTAAGGAATGGATATATACGATCTAACAGAATGATTATAAATTAAGTTACATTATATAAAGACATTTATTTGAAATGATATACATATATTTATAGGTGTACGTAAGAGAGAGAAAGAAAAACAGAGTGAAGAAAGTATTTAGAGACTGAAGGACATAAGTAAATGTAACTACCGTACATATATATGCTGATATAATGAACACTGTGATACTTTTCGGTTTCGACTGTCCATAACAAAGGACCGTTCCACATAAAAGTAACAATTTTGTTGGTAGAAATATTCCTTACTCTCTATTTCAAACAATGGTCACTTCCACAGAGATGAGTTCAATAATCTACAAAATACAACTAGTATTTATATAATCTCGACATACACTCACACACGCGTATTATTTGTTATATATGAAATACCATTTTTTAAATACTGAGATTGTATGATAAAAACAACAAATTAATTGTCTTGTCCATACCATCAAACCTCCATAAAACGAATTTCTGCAGTAACGAACACGTGGATCCATCTGAAGGGATTCACCGAGCGAAGTCCGTTGAATAAATAACGGCTTTGGCTTTATCTTAATTTCGTGGCCCTGCCCCTCATTTATTCGGGCCATTTTGGCACGGTTTGATATGTAGTATCAGTTCTCGGGTATAGCCGAGGTGCTGGTACGGACGCTTGCCTGCTGAATGGGCCAGAGATGGTATTGTGGTGGGCATCAAAAACCGAGTGCGCATGTGCAATATGCCAGAGGACAATGAGGCAGCGCATTACTGAGCGCATTGGGAACCTTTGGATTCTTCCTCGGGTCCCCTTTCTATTACTTGGCCTAGCTGTGGGGAAGCAGTCTGACCTGGGGCGGTGCTGTCCCATTGCACCAAGAGGGACCGGTCGGGCTCGACCTGACGCTTTCGCGACCTCAGTTGCTTCACTTTCTCTCGTTAAACTTGACCTTGTGTCGCATTTCGCTCACCATGGGAGTGCGTGTAGGGGCCAAACATTCTGCAGCCTTTGGATCAAGATCAAAGTGTGGTATCTGTTCAACTCATATAAACGACAAAGCATCAACTCCTAATTTTTAATTTGTTATAAATAATGCTTGCAGTTCACCATATATCCAGAAATCAATTTTTTCATTCCGCCATATAACTTTCTTCACGTAATTTTTTCCTCCGTCTTGGCTTTCACTAACTAGATACTGTCTTCAAGTTTTCGTCCTGTTTTTAAGTCGGTTTGATTTATGTCGACTGCAATTGTGGTCATGTAGGTATTAACCCTTGTTAATCCGGTAACCTCTTTGATCAGGAAAACACCTTAATCAGGTAACTCTTTTAATCTGTACCCCTTTAATCCAATAGCCCTTTTGAGAAACAAAGAAGAAACAATTGATTTCGAGGGTTAGGGTTGATTTTGGCGACTGCCACTGTCTTTGTTGTATTTTAATTCGTTTATCCATGAATTTTGATTTAATTTGAATATTTTATCAATTGACAAAAACAAGAATTGTTATGAATCTCATTTATTGTCGTAAAGCATTCTTGATACCTGTTAAGAATAAATATTCCCCAAGATTTCTTTTGCAAGAAAAGATTTTGATAAAATAAACTAATCATTTATGCATTAAGAACGGGAAGTTATATTCAGTTTTGGTAATAAGTTGATTTTCCGTAGATTTTTAAGATACAGCTGTTCAAATTCAATTTCGATTGACTTTTCATAATAATTTTTCAATAACTGTTTAAACGATTCATTCATTTTCGCTAATATATATATATATATATATATATATATATATACACATATATATAAATATATATATATATATATATATATATATATATATATATATATATATATATATGGGATACGCCACTCTAGTCTATCTCACTATGGTAAAAATAATTTTTATCGACAATCTTTTAGTCTAATGTCATAAATGTATAATTCGCCTTGGTTATAATCGAATTTTCGTCTACTTATTTTTATAGAATTCAATTTGGTATAAAAATCGCGCTCGTATTAAATCAATTTTCTCGTGACCTTCTTAATTATTTCTTTGTTGGGGAAGGGCAGGCTCCGTGCCTCTAATCAATCAACAATGAATTTTGTTGAGTGGGGATACAGGTCTGTTCAAAACCACACTGTTCAAAGTGTTATAATTTGATACTCCCAAAGTATTCATGGATATACTTATAATTAATATCACAGTCTCACCTTACCCGATCCCCCTTGTGTATATCCAACATTGGGAACTTCACACATTCACACTGACCTTTACCTATATAAACCTATGTATGGTATTTCATTTGTACTGCTCAAAGCCACCAGACTTTCCGAAACATCAACTAGGATACAGAACATACATTTCCCAACGGATATTTAATCATACGTAACAAGGACCTCCTTACCCCATAATCTTGAATAACATCAGAAAGAGCTCCTTCACCAACTCACCAAGTACTCAAACTGGTCTAACACTAAACGACTATCCAGCTCCCAAGTATCCATAACAACCGATGCTTAATAATGACCATACCCTCTGGGCAGCACAACCAATAAAATACCTATTACTGCTGCTACTACTTCCAATAGAATATCCAACAAAACCACCTCTGATTTCTTCACAGACATAAAACAGTCCG
>OY735224.1:3321322-3346322 GCA_963457665.1 Thysanoteuthis rhombus | reverse complement strand
GCATCACACGTTTTGAAATAAACAATTGAGATTTTCCTATACATGCTTTTAGTATATGCTGTACGTATGTATGTATGTATGTATATATGTTCACCTCTGCCAATGAATTTATACAGGTATATGTGTTCGGTCGTGCCAGTCTTTCTGTTTGTCCACACGATAACTTCAGAAGTTCTCGATGAATTTCAATGACATTTTGCCGAGGAATGGATCATGCGATAAGAAGGAAGGGATTACATTTTGGTGCAGACACAGGGATTTGTTTTCGATCATGAGATACTTTATTTTAAAAATCTTTCCTCACGTTTATGTATTCGCTTCTGTCTGTCCACACGATATCCCTAAAAATTTGCAATAAATTTCGATGATATTTTGTGGATCCATGAGCCAATAAAGAGTGGCTAAATTTTGGGGCGATTTCAATGATTTGTTTTCGATTGAATAAGTGTAGAGAATACTTTGCACTCTCTGAGTGCTTTTTAGTCCTATTTACAGACTGAGAAGAAGTTTCGAAGTTTTTGTCAAAAGATTCCGACCGTTATATCATAGGATACATAGACAGACAGTATGTAATGTGATATATAATAAAATATTCCACAATATATTAACATATCATACGCAATTGATTATATCATGGATATATTTATTAATGAAATTTATGTATTTCTTCATCAAGAAGAAGAAAAATAAAAAAGACCGTGTTATCACTTTGAAGGTATTATATATATATATATATATATATATATATATATATATATATATATGTGTGTGTGTGTGTGTGTGTGTAAACAAACTTTTTTATTTCATTTATTTTGATACTTACTAAGTGTATAAGAACATAAAAAACAACAAGCAGAAAGAGAAAGACAAACTAAAATTATCAACTTTAAGTATAATACAATTCACTTTATCAATATACATCGACCTCAGGCGATAATTTCTAAATCCAAGCAAAAATTTCCAATTAATTCATTTCTGTTATCTTTCAAACAGATCAGTTTGTTTACACACACACACACACACACACACACACACATCTGTAAATTTAGAAATTCAACAAAATTTCAACTCAATTGATGATTCCATTGTTTTATTGGGATTTATACAATATCTTTTTCTTGAAAAATTCTGTCGTTAATTCTTTGTTGCATCACCATTATTGCTAATTTCTTTCTTAAATTCAATCTGTGATGTTTTGAAGAAAACGATTGGAGTTATATACCAGACGCTACATTCCAGGTTGATAAGATGGCAGCTTTGAGTACCTGTACAGAATTAAATTACACCTCATCCCATTCAAAATCCATCATTGCAAACCGTCTCAGATTTTCAATGATGTTGAGATCCGGGCTGTTGGTCGATCGAACTACAAGGTTTATCCGTTGTACTTGCATGACTTTTCCTGCATGAATAGGAGCGTCACCCTGTTAAAACATGAGTGTTTGCAACTAATCTGAATACTTTGAACATGCTGGAATGCCACCCAAAACATGAGCCTACCATCGCTACCAGCATGATTCGAAAAGGTTTGGTAATCGTTGGTCAAGCTAATAATACTAAAAGCCATCAGGACCGTATAGTTTGAATGAATTATCCACATTCCCACCTCTGATGGAGTCTTGTCAATTCCATTCTGGCTTGTTCATGGTTCATTTTCTGTACCTGAATCTTGACTTCTTAGTTGTTTCCTTGTGAACTTGACAACTCTGTTTCTGCCTTCAGATGTGTTATGGGCTGATTGGGAATCGCTGTGACTTCCTGATACCTGCCCTCTCGTCACGATCGGATTTCTTATTGGGTCTAATACCTCTGTTCTTGGCTCCATAACTTTCTGGATCATGCAAAAAAAAAAAAACAAACAAAAAAACAAAAACAAAAACAAAAAACAAACTGAAGGACAATCAATTCGCTCAGTTATTGCACGTTGCGATTAGCGCCTGATAACTAAGTTCCACAATCGTATCACTTTCGGAATCAGTGAACCTTGGCTTCTTTTAGATCTGTGTAGACTTGATACTTGTTTTATTCTTTTAACCACAGCAGAAACCGATAAATTGAACTTTGAACCCTTGATATCAGGTCAATGGTCAATGAGTTTAAAGTTTAACTGCAATGAAAAATTCCCAAATGATCAGAATTTCAATTATAATTACTCAATGCATGACCAACTCCTCAGCTTTTGTATAATTGGACTTCGTTCGTAAATGAGAATCACAAGCTGTAATGAATTCATTCAAGACCAGTAATGATATTATTAAAGTTTTTCTCTTGAGTTTAAAGTTTTGTTGTGTTCTCTACCCCCCTCTCTCTTTCTCTCTCTCTCTTTCTCTCTCTCTCTCTCTCTCTCTATATATATATATATATATATATATATATATATAAATATATAAGCACCCTGGCAGACAGACAGACAAACATGGTAGATAACTCTTTAGTAGTGTATGTGTATGCATGTGTATTTGGACTTTGTTCGTAAATGAGAATCTCAAACTAATGTATTCATTCAAGACAAGTCATGAAATTATTAAAGTTTTTCTCTTGACTTGAAAGTTTTGCGGTGTTATACATACATACACACACACACACACACACACACACACACATATATATATATATATATATATATATATATATATATATATATATATATATATAAGCATACAGACAGACAGACAGGGTAGATAACTCTTTAGTAAGGTATGTGCATGCGTGTGTATTTGTGTGTATGTGTGTGTGCCAACATGTACATTCAGTAGATTGAAAACGTCGTCAGGTGCACTGAGGACGATCTTCAGTGTCTAATTAAACTGTCAACAAGAGCAGGGTTTCAACACATACTTTGTATTTCACCCACCCAGGAACCCTCTGTCATTTACAGCCTTACCCGACGCCTTTGTCGTCTCCGGCCCGACTGTCGCCTTTCGTAGCGCACAATACACAGGAAGAATGGTCGCCAAGTTGACGCAGCGAAGCATTCGAAATTCGCGCTCTGCTGAGCTCAGCACGGGACAGTATGTCACGAGAGCTGGGAAAGATATAGGACCCATTCGTTGTAGGGTTGCCATTTGGTAATCTTCAAGGGCTAAATTAAGCAAATCATTTACCGGACAAATCTATTTGGTTCCGAAAATTTCAGACTGGAAAAAAAATTTACAAGAGATAATCTCTCACACTGGAATGATATCATACAACATGGATTTAAAGTTATTTGGTTATTTTGATACCGGAGCTACTTAATTTGGCCCCAAGACCATAAAAATTTGGCAAAAGGTATCAGACGGTGGATTTAACTACATTTGATTATTTTGGTATTGAAGCTACTTGATTTGGCACCGAGACCATAAAAATTTGGCAAAAGGTATCTGAGGGTGGATTTAACTACATTTGATTATTTTGGTATTGAAGTGACTTAATTTGGCACCGAGACCATGCAAATTTGGCAAAAGGTATCTGAGGGTGGATTTAACTACATTTGATTATTTTGGTATTGAAGTGACTTAATTTGGCACCGAGACCATGCAAATTTGGCAAAAGGTATCAGACGGTGGATTTAACTTTATTTGATTATTTTGGTATTGAAGTTACTTAATTTGGCACCAAGACCATGCAAATTTGGCAGAAGATATCTGAGGGTGGATTTAACTACATTTGATTATTTAGGTATTGAAGTAACTTAATTTGGCCCCAAGACCATAAAAAATTGGTAACAGTTATCTAATGGTGGATTTAACTACATTTGATTATTTTGGTATTGAAGTAACTTAATTTGGCCCCGAAACCATAAAAAATTGGTAACAGTTATCTAATGGTGGATTTAACTACATTTGATTATTTTGGTATTGAAGTAACTTAATTTGGCCCCGAAACCATAAAAAATTGGTAACAGTTATCTAATGGTGGATTTAACTACATTTGATTATTTTGGTATTGAAGTAACTTAATTTGGCCCCGAAACCATAAAAAATTGGTAACAGTTATCTAATGGTGGATTTAACTACATTTGATTATTTTGGTATTGAAGTAACTTAATTTGGCCCCGAAACCATAAAAAATTGGTAACAGTTATCTAATGGTGGATTTAACTACATTTGATTATTTTGGTATTGAAGTAACTTAATTTGGCCCCGAAACCATAAAAAATTGGTAACAGTTATCTAATGGTGGATTTAACTACATTTGATTATTTTGGTATTGAAGTAACTTAATTTGGCCCCGAAACCATAAAAAATTGGTAACAGTTATCTAATGGTGGATTTAACTACATTTGATTATTTTGGTATTGAAGTTACCTAATTTGGCCCCGAAACCATAAAAAATTGGTAACAGTTATCTAATGGTGGATTTAACTACATTTGATTATTTTGGTATTGAAGTAACTTAATTTGGCCCCGAAACCATAAAAAATTGGTAACAGTTATCTAATGGTGGATTTAACTACATTTGATTATTTTGGTATTGAAGTAACTTAATTTGGCCCCGAAACCATAAAAAATTGGTAACAGTTATCTAATGGTGGATTTAACTACATTTGATTATTTTGGTATTGAAGTAACTTAATTTGGCCCCGAAACCATAAAAAATTGGTAACAGTTATCTAATGGTGGATTTAACTACATTTGATTATTTTGGTATTGAAGTAACTTAATTTGGCCCCGAAACCATAAAAAATTGGTAACAGTTATCTAATGGTGGATTTAACTACATTTGATTATTTTGGTATTGAAGTAACTTAATTTGGCCCCGAAACCATAAAAAATTGGTAACAGTTATCTAATGGTGGATTTAACTACATTTGATTATTTTGGTATTGAAGTAACTTAATTTGGCCCCGAAACCATAAAAAATTGGTAACAGTTATCTAATGGTGGATTTAACTACATTTGATTATTTTGGTATTGAAGTAACTTAATTTGGCCCCGAAACCATAAAAAATTGGTAACAGTTATCTAATGGTGGATTTAACTACATTTGATTATTTTGGTATTGAAGTAACTTAATTTGGCCCCGAAACCATAAAAAATTGGTAACAGTTATCTAATGGTGGATTTAACTACATTTGATTATTTTGGTATTGAAGTAACTTAATTTGGCCCCGAAACCATAAAAAATTGGTAACAGTTATCTAATGGTGGATTTAACTACATTTGATTATTTTGGTATTGAAGTAACTTAATTTGGCCCCGAAACCATAAAAAATTGGTAACAGTTATCTAATGGTGGATTTAACTACATTTGATTATTTTGGTATTGAAGTAACTTAATTTGGCCCCGAAACCATAAAAAATTGGTAACAGTTATCTAATGGTGGATTTAACTACATTTGATTATTTTGGTATTGAAGTAACTTAATTTGGCCCCGAAACCATAAAAAATTGGTAACAGTTATCTAATGGTGGATTTAACTACATTTGATTATTTTGGTATTGAAGTAACTTAATTTGGCCCCGAAACCATAAAAAATTGGTAACAGTTATCTAATGGTGGATTTAACTACATTTGATTATTTTGGTATTGAAGTAACTTAATTTGGCCCCGAAACCATAAAAAATTGGTAACAGTTATCTAATGGTGGATTTAACTACATTTGATTATTTTGGTATTGAAGTAACTTAATTTGGCCCCGAAACCATAAAAAATTGGTAACAGTTATCTAATGGTGGATTTAACTACATTTGATTATTTTGGTATTGAAGTAACTTAATTTGGCCCCGAAACCATAAAAAATTGGTAACAGTTATCTAATGGTGGATTTAACTACATTTGATTATTTTGGTATTGAAGTAACTTAATTTGGCCCCGAAACCATAAAAAATTGGTAACAGTTATCTAATGGTGGATTTAACTACATTTGATTATTTTGGTATTGAAGTAACTTAATTTGGCCCCGAAACCATAAAAAATTGGTAACAGTTATCTAATGGTGGATTTAACTACATTTGATTATTTTGGTATTGAAGTAACTTAATTTGGCCCCGAAACCATAAAAAATTGGTAACAGTTATCTAATGGTGGATTTAACTACATTTGATTATTTTGGTATTGAAGTAACTTAATTTGGCCCCGAAACCATAAAAAATTGGTAACAGTTATCTAATGGTGGATTTAACTACATTTGATTATTTTGGTATTGAAGTAACTTAATTTGGCCCCGAAACCATAAAAAATTGGTAACAGTTATCTAATGGTGGATTTAACTACATTTGATTATTTTGGTATTGAAGTAACTTAATTTGGCCCCGAAACCATAAAAAATTGGTAACAGTTATCTAATGGTGGATTTAACTACATTTGATTATTTTGGTATTGAAGTTACCTAATTTGGCACCTAGACCATGCAAATTTTGCAAAAGGTATCAGATGGTGGATTTAACTTCATTTGATTATATTGGTTTTGAAACTACTTAATTTGTAACCCCAAACCATGCAAACTTGGCCTTGTGGTACAAAACACACTCGACAATCCTGATTGAAACCAGCATATGATCATCCTTATAGAATATTGATGTCTCAATTTTGATTCTTTGGAGGAAAATTCTTGATAATTTTCGGTGACATTAATCCTCATAGTGAACAAAAGTTTGGGTATGAGTCAATCACTTGATGATAGACCATTTAGTCATCAATTAATCACTGCTACCCACAACTGACCGGTTTAATCACTATCTATCCAGACTACACTCATCCCTTACTGCTTATTGTAAAAAAAAAAATGATATTTTGCGCACACTTCCTCCTTTCAATATGTAGGGAAAATGTTTCTGTTTTTTTTAATTCACCTCTCAAATAAGTTTTTTTTCATAAAAGGGCTCCAAAAAGCAATGTAAGTTCATGCTAAATTGGTCACTATTTTGTCACCGCTTGTTTTTTGAAAATTTTCATCTCTTCCAACCTAACAAAGGATGAGAGAAGCAATTTATCAATGGTTCATTTCCTTTTTCCAACATTTTAATTGACCATCCCCAACAAAGCGTAAATAGGTGATGGATATTCATGATATGAACTATGTTTCGAGCAGAGCCTCGGGCCTTCAGATTTTGCAGGATCTAAAGGTGGATTTGATGGCCTGCAACCTAAAAAAACAAATATGTTTAAAATATATGAAAAAAGCATATTGTCAGTTACTGAAGAGTGCATTAGGCACGAAATGTTGACATTAACTGGGTATATATCCTTGTAAATGTTATATATATATATATATATATATATATATATATATATATATAGCTCTATTTACTTTGATGAATATTGAGTACTGGGATTAAATATCATCAATAACGGATAGAATTTGTTTTCCATTCCTTTCTTTTCGTAATCTTACGAATTGAAAAAAACAAAACATTATGAACTATATATATATTTATGAATACTTCATTATGGCCTCTTCATGTTGTTTTTCGATTTATAAGAATACAAAAAAAAGGAATGGAAAACGAATTCTATCTGTTATTGATGATATATATATATATATATATATATATATATATATATATATAATTGTGTAATCCACAGACAGCTGTTTCGATGTATTACATCTCTTCAGTGTGGCTATAGATTTTATCCCATCCAGACCCGCGAGGCAGATTTGAAACCCTCACATCGGACACGAAGGCCGATATCCTAATAAGGCTGAATTTAAGCGATATATCCATTTACACTGAAACTCCTCATCCACCAGAGTGCTCTATTCCTACAGAAGAGCATTGCATAAGCTTACAATGAATGAGTTACCTTACTTAAAGAGTGCTCAACCCTGAATAGAGGAGCATATATATATATATATATATATATATATATATATATATATATATGATTAAGAAATGGATATGTAAACCGACTGAATTATTATGAATGCATTTTACTTGGTCACTTGGCCTCAATTGCAAAAATAGAATGAACAGTTGAGAACGTGGGCACAAAGCAGTTATTTGTGTCTTTCTAACGGGCTGTTTTGCTCTGTGGTAAGAACAAAGTTATTTAAAGCAGTTATCTAATTGGTCGACTTTGAGATTCGGTTGGTGGTATGAATGATCTATATACTTATTCAGGAACTTACTTTTGTATGTTTGTTCGTGCCATCATCACGCTAAAATTTCGGGCCTCGTTGACCTAATATATGGTATGAAAACTCACAAGACATCTAGCTATGACATAGATCATCCTCGAAAGTCATCCCAGTTGCCATTGAAGCAATTTCCGGGAAAATATTGAGTATTTGACTTAAAAATGGAAGGGTTGAGAGGGTTACATTTGATGGGATAGCTAGTGCCGACCTCCAGTAATTGGAGATCCACAGAAATCAATTTTGGGTTAAAATAGCTTTTTTGCTGAGAATTTTCCAAAACTAAACCACCCACCAAGAGAAAAATGACCAGAAATTGCGTATATTCCATTCCGTGTGGCTGTGGTAGAAACTATAAAGGTGAAACATGCCAGCCCGTGGAAGCAAAAATTGAAGAGCATAGGAAAGCCGTAACACGTGGCGACACGTACGAATCTGGCATGGAAGACCACAGTAAGGTTGAGTGGGAAGTGCATAGATCCTTATAGGATGAAGTAAAAGCACCTTTGGCGGGGGGGGGGATTGGTGAATACAGCGAATGAAGGAAGCGGCACGTTTACTTTCTTCAGTCGAAACAAATAACCGGAAGCCTCTTATCATGAGAGTCTTCTGAAAAAAACACAAAAAAACCCCTCAAAACTGTTTGCCCCGTGCAAAGCAGGAAACTAGGATGTATACCAATAACACAACCCGGATATAAAAAAAAAAACAAAAACGGATATAACGTGTCTATTCAAATTGAGCATGCGCTCTGAGTAGTGATTTCACTTTGTGGAACCAACAACACCTGACGAAGGCCTGGGGGTATACGACCGAGATGCAGTGTAAAAATGAACACATAGACACGGAAAATAATCCAACGAGATCATATGTAATGATTATATAACACTCTTGAAGAAGACTGTAAAATGATTCGGCTGAAACGCTGTCTTAACATCACAGATGAGAAGAAGAGATTTGATTGTCCGAACTTAACTTGGAATGTTAACGACTCTTTTTCAAGGTTATAGACAATACCAGTTATGACAAGTAACAAAGAACTCTTAAATAAAAAAAAAACTGCTCATGTTCAGGATAGTTCTTATCAGTCGCCAGTACGTAGAGTTTGATGCTGATTAGTTATAACAATTGTTTTGCTACGAGGGAGGGGAGGTTTTTTTTGTTTTTTTTTGCTTATTTTTTTTTCTCTTTGGTTGCTGAAGTTCTAGACCACTACTCAGTGGCGCCATGTCTCCTAAATACTTACCTTTTTTTATTTTTACTTAATTAGGATCTTCCCCTCCCCATTCAGATACCTTGGAAGTTTTTTCTTAATTAGCCACAAGTCAAACTCAATTAGACTCAGTCGTATATACATACATACGTACTCATACACGTGTGTACGTGTGTGCATGTGTGTGCACGCACGTGATCACTTTTACATGGTTGTAAAGGGAAAAATTTAACACACATTTAAAAGAATATATTTATAGATTGTTGATAACCATGCTTCTATGTCCCAGTTTATATATATATATATATATATATATATATATATATATATATATGTATATATATATATATATGTATATATACACACAAACACATATATACACACACACGTACACAAACTCACACACACACATATATATATTTATATACATATATATACACACAAACACATATATACACACGCACGTACACAAACACACACACATATATATATGTATATATACACACAAACACATACATACACACACGTACACAAACACACACACACACACATATATATATATATATATATATACACAAAAACACATATATACACACACACGTACACAAACACACACACACACGCACATATATATATGTATATATACACACAAAGACATATATACACACACACGTACACAAACACACATACACACACACACACACACACACACACACATATATATATATATATATATATATACAAGCTCACTTGTATGCATTTCTGTGCAAGTGTCTGTGTGTGCATTTATAGGTATGAATTCAAATAACGGAATGTTGACGTCTTGTAGTTGAACTACCCAGGTCAGCCAAAATGTTGGAATACTGTTGCAAGTGGTTGACAGAACCCCATAGCTAGCTCAGGCATCAACTGGAAGAGAAAACTCCTGTCATACCTTGGGACCTTGCCGCTAATCGGGCCACCTCGGCGAAACATAGGATGCTTGGCTTAAATCGTGGGATCGGACGTAAACATGTTTTACATGACCCTAAGACACCATTGTGCATGCTGGGGACGATTTTGCGTACAGGCAACACTGACAAAAGTCATATAGTCGTGGGAAACCCTCCAATATCTTCGTTCTTGAAGTCAAGCCATTCGACACCAAATGGAGAGATCTTTCTTCTTTCTTTTATGAAGCAATTTCATGCTTTGTATTTCCTGAAACTTTTGGTAGCACTTGCAATACTCTCATACACACACACACATACACGTAAACATATACATACAGAGGCACACACTTGTGCACAAGCGAAAATGGCACCGAAAAGCAAAAGAAAAAACAAAAAACAAAAAACAAAACAAAAAACAAGCAAACAAAAAAAACATTCTGGCTTGTTTTTTTTCTTTAATTCGAACTTCTTTATAGATTTCACTGACCAACAAAAGGCGACAGAAGTAGCTTATTCATTGATCACAACTTTTTTCCCAGAATTTTTAATTGATCACTCCCAACGTGCTGGCAGAGGATTTTGGTCATGTAACAGTGCCTATTTAGTAACTAACAAGACCTGTTTTTATCATCTTTTTTTCCCCCAAAAGTTGGCTTTTCGAAGCTTTCGTAGCAATCTCGGGGAACTGCTGTGCCGATTAGGATGGAAATAGTTAACAGGTTCTTGGGCACCCAATTACTGAAAAAAATATACAAGGACTTTATGGTTCCACTTATAAAAACAAGTGTCTCGGAGTATGTTTTCTTTATGTTCATGAATTCAAGTGGAACGTTCCAATATTTATAGAGAAAACAAAATGTTCGGCTCATTTTGCACCACCCTATATACTCATTGGAAACATGGCAACTGGGCTGCTCGGTCGTAGTCAATGGGTTAAGCCAGTGTTTCTTGAATCAGTTAGTACCATTCACTATAGAGCCTTTATTATAAAATTTCATTCACTCATGACTAAATCTCCTTATATTTTTGTATTATTTTCATCTTATCCTCCTTTGTGTATGGTTTCTAATCATTCTGTAACATGAAGAAAAAGCATAAATCAACTCATTTCTCAAGTGTTTATTTTACCTATATTTTTGAATATTCTGAAAATGTACCAAAATACTAGAACTAAATATTAAAAAAAATTATCTATTTTTATATCATTAAGATCTCTCATCTAAAATTATCTGAAGAATATTATCATTATTAATATTAATATCAAGTTCACGCATTGTTGATTGGTCAAATATGATCATAGACACCTCTAAAAACAAATTAAAGGAAAGAAAAGAAAAACATTTAGATGGTGCCTAGTGGTGTACTCATGCCAATTTTCGAGGCTGTAACCCCCGAAAATGTGATCTGGAGAGTCTGGAGAAAGACACAGATAGACCAGCTAATAGACAAGAATCTGTAACCCACTTGGATTATTTGTAGGGCTTCGATGATCCAATGAGGAGTGACAAAAAATCAACATAGAAAATCATTAACATTTTCCAAGTTGTCAAATTCAACAAACAAGTCTTAGAACGTAGAATCAGATTTCAAGAAATAGTGTTCACTTATCGTACATGTTCACCACAAGAATACATAGTCTGTAAAATATGAGTAAATTGAGTGTTTTAATCTTCGTGTTTCATTGCCATTCATTCCGTAGTTTCATTCACGCCTAAAATAATTTCTTTTGTTCTTGGATGAATCATTCAACAGTTTAATGAACCTTGGGTTAAGTTACACTGGTGTAGTATTTGCTTGACCACAAGTTTCACGTTTCGGGAGTCGATCGCGTGAAAAAAGCTATCTCAGGGTGTTTTACCTTCTGTTAATCTTTTCAGCATGAATTACTCGGGGATTTTGACATCCAAACTTACCGCCCCATCCAAGCGAGAATACTGGATCCGGTAATCATAAATAAGAAGAGGAGAACGTGCCAAATGATAGATGTGGCTGTGCCTGCAGATCACAGAATAAATAGGAAAGAGAGTGAAAAATTAGTAAAATACCACGACCTGGCAAGGGAACCGGAGAAGGTATGGAACATGAAAGTCAGGGTGGTACCAGTAATAGTAGGTGCACTCGGAACTGTAACGAAGACGCTGAAAACGAGATTGGAGGAACTGGGTATAAGAGACAGGATTGAGACTATACAGACCACAGCACTACTGGGGATGCAAAAATACTGAGGAGAGTGCTGGATATATGAGACCCACAACCTCCAGCCAGTAGCAATGGCCTAACAGCCAAGTAAAAGGCATGGTGACGGCGGCACAAATCATAGCGCTGCGGTGACAGGTGAGGACGAAATGAGAGGGGACAGGAGACATGAGGAGACTTGCTGTCACTCAGCCTACAACAATAACCACTGGGCAATTAGCGTGAAACCATAATCCACAGCACTGCTGTGAACTGTGCGAGCTTGAAAAGGAGGGCTGGTAACTTGAGGAGACTTGCTGTCACGCAGTCCCCAGCAATGAACACCAGGCAACTCGAGTGAAATAATAATAATAATAATAATAATAATAATAATAATAATAATAATAATAATAATAATAATAATATCGTACCCTTACGCTGGCTACTGCTTCAGACCTTCCCTGGCGGGGCACCACATATTGTAAGTATCTCTTGGCCTGCTCTTTGATGTCTGCAATGTATGAAATAGATTTGAAGTCAACAAGCGTCCGAAATAGAGACACTCACTTCACCCATAACTATTACCCCTTGCTGTGTGTGTGCGGTAGTGGATTGGATTCATGCCTTTCCAAAGAGCATTAATGCAAAGTGAACGCAGATGCCAGTCGGAGTTAGAACTCGATTCCATCATTGCTGTTTTTAACCGCTCGGCCATCGGCACTTCCACTAATCTCCGGGGAACGTACAATAATTTACCTTCTCCTTTTCAGCCGATAAATCTATTGACAACGATATCACGATTTACGGCTTTCCGTTTCTCTCTTTCTCTTTCTCGCAGTCGCTCACCCACAGTTCATCCTTTCAGTATCCTTCCTCTTCTGTCAGGCTGAACTTTATGAGAAAAACCGTCAACCAAAACTGTCAACATAGGTCCGAAATTCTTTTCTTCAGGTTTCAAGTGATTCTGACTAGCTGGCTGGCAGGTCAGTTATGTATGTATTTATCTATTAATTATTATATTGTCAGACTATTTTTCCCTGTCTGTGTGCTCATTGTTTCTCAACGTTTCGGCCGTGTACTTTCCGGCCTTTGTCAGATGTTGTTGGTTCTAGAATGTGGAATCACTACTCAACCAACAATATCTGACGAAGGTCAAAGGATACACAGCCAATATGTTGTAAACAAATGAACATATTGATACACGTAATAATTGCACATATATATATATATATATATATATATATATATATATATATATATGGAATGCTCTTCCATAGGAATAGAGCACTCTGGTGGATGAGGAATTTGAGAGGCTGAATGAATATATCCTTTGAATTCAGCCTTATAACCAGTGGTTAGATACCGGCCTCCGGGTCTGAAGTGAAGGTTTCAATCCTGCCTCGCGGTACTGGATGGGATAATGGATTGTCTATAGCCACACTGAAGAGTTATAATACAACGAAACAGCTGTCTGTGGATGATACAATAATATATATATATATATATATATATATATATATATATATATACTTGTTGTATGATCAACACAGCCGGGCGCCATGTTAATATAACTGTTTTGTCTTTAAAATCCCCGAAACAGTTACATGGTAAACAACTGATGATCCCAACAAGAGACAATTTATACATTGAACAATAATAACAAAGTATAAGGGAAAACAGGGAAAAACACTTTGGAAGATTACATAAATTGCATTGACATATATTAGGAAGTGGGTGACTGAAGTGACGCATAAAAAATCTTTAAAAAAAGTTTTTTAATGTCTAATGTTCAAAACTGTATAGCTTTCTCGACTATACATACTAATGTGAGCGTGTGTAAGTACAACCCTGGCCAAAAACTGGGCCGAATGTTTATAGGTTTTGTCAATTTTTTTGCCTATAGGGTGTAGGTATATAAGTATGTACGTATGTATGTATGTATGGATGCGTTGAGCATACAGACCACACTAATGAAGATGGAGGGCTGAAATTTCAAACATATTGTCCTTAATATGTCTACATAAAACGGTTTTTTTTCTTTATTCGTACATTCTCAGTTTTCCTTCTCCCTCTTTCCCAATTTCTTTCTTTCTTTTCTTTTCTTTTTCATTTTTCTTCTTCGTTTGTGTCTGCAGCGTTCGGTCTTGTTTCTATTTATTTATCTATGTATTTATTCATTTTTTATCGAAATTCCCAATTTGGACCTTTTCCGATATCACTACCCAACAAAGCTCAATAGAAGTAACTTATCCATCGATAACCCCTTTTTCCAATTAAAGAAAATGATCACCCCTTTTACGGCACGCTGTCAAAAGACGAAGACCATTTCTATCGAGTGACTTACCAGACCTATTTCATTTTCCTCTTCTCAGCATTTACAGCCGATAAAACTACCTACAACCACTTGCAATTTTACGGTTTTCCATTATTCTCTGTTTCGCGATCTCCTTTCTTTCCAGTCAGCCCTTTCAGCGCCCTTCCTTGCCCCCACGCCCCGGGCCGCGCGTTGCCATTTTTTAAAAAATTCTTTATTTTCTCCATCTTGTAGGAAATTCTATGCCTTCGCGGTCTCTTCATATTTCTTCCGCCATCTTCCTCGGCCTGTAACGCATAATTTGGTGACGAGTAGTTCACGTTTTTGAAGACCTTGTGTTTTTTTCATTTTTTTATTTTTTGCTAATTTTTTTTTTTTATGCTGACATTTTTCTGCTGAGAAGGAGATCCCGTTCCTGGGCAAAAGCACGCGACATTGGACGCGTGAGTGAGTGATTGAATTTGCTTGACAGATAGAAACGTTCATCTCTCCGCTGACCTCCATTTTGTATTCGTGATCTTTGTTTTGATTGGATGAATGTCTTTTATAGGTTTTCGCTTCTCTCATTTTTTTTTCTTTCCTTTTTTTTTCTTTTTCTCGTTCTTCTTTTTCAGGGGATTCTGAACTTTTTTTTATTACTTTCCCGATTTATTTTTCTTTAGCCCCCCCCCTTTTTTTTTTTTTCATTCTTCATATATTCTCCGATCGAAAATGAAAAAAAAAACCCAACCCCAAAACAAACCCCTCCAAAAACAATCCTTCCTCTCTCCATTTTTCATTCTTTTTCCCTGTTTTTCTTTTCCTCTCGTGGGTCTTTTTTCCTTCTTTTTTCGTTTGCTCCATTTATCAGGGTACTCTCTGGTTTCTTGTTTTTCTTTTCCATTTTTTCTTTCTTTTCTTCCGTTTATTTTCAGAAACCGTCAACTAATACTGTCATCAAAATTGTCAACATGAGTTTCTTAGTAGGTTTGGCTGCCTACTCATGTAAGTATGTATCATGCGTACAGACCGTGCAGTGCAAATGGAGCTAAAAATTAGAAATGGCTGAAAATTCAAACATCTATTCTACAAAATATATATTTTTCCTACCTCCCCCACTCGACAACAGTTTTTTCAGTCTGTTTATGTGTGTGTTGGGGGGGGGGGAATCCATCGAACAATATAGGTTTTTGCTGAATCGATCCTCTAGATTGAGCTTTTAGTGATCACTGCAGAGGCAATAGAAATAACTTATACATTGATCACCCCTTTTTCCAATTTTTTAAAATAATCTCCCCCAACAAGGCTTGCTGTCTTTCACTTGTTCTCTTCTTTTCCGTTTCTTCATTTTCACCTGGAGTTTATGACCTTCGGCTGTGCATGAAGAATCCATCCTTTTAATATTGATAGGAAAAAATAGCCTACCTAGGGCAATGGCGTCTTAATTGCTTCAAAGTACTCCCCGTGAGCCCTTAGAGATTTATCCAAGCATCTTTTTAACTTGAGTGTAAGCAAAGTCATTTTTTCCAGGATTACAATTACTTGCAACGTTGCGTTCTCTTCACAATCTTGCTCATCGCGAGAAACCTCTTTGAGAGAAGCTAGAAGTCGTAGGGAGCCAAATCTGGTCTGTGGGAATGGGGCTGACAGACCTGACTGACAGGGTCGGATTAGGGTTGCATGCCCCCCCTCTGACTGTAATTCAATCTGGGACCCTGTATCGGAACGATTATTTGTGTTAGTAAACGATTCTATTGAACAGAACTGTAAGTATATTGAATTTCAATAACACAATTATCATTACATCTTACGCTTAAGAACTTCTCTCGTGGCTATTTTTTTCTGGTACCTGAGATTGGGGGTATTTGGCTTTTGCCCACTCAGTTAGCCCCCCACTAATCAGGCACTGCTGCGTGATGTGATGTTCTATTAAAAAAATTCTGCATGGTCATTGCGAATACGACGATCACACGATATAAAAACTCACTCAACGGCGTCTAAAAGCTGACTGAGTCATCTCAGGGAGAGTGTTTAGAAATGCGAAGTAAGGTTTCCTCTGAAAGGTTGCCGAGTTATATCGAGGCCGCGCAACAAGTCCTCGAGATATTCGATATTCCTGGATACTCCCCGGACAGACCTCGCATTTCAGTTTTCCCTGGCTCGACGAACCAAATTGAAAGAAATATCGTTTCTTTGATTTAGATATGACATCGACCAATTCCAAATAGAGAACAGGTCTGGCAAATCACTCCAAAAAAAACTGTCAAGTGACCAATGGCTTTTGGCAGCATGTTGTATTGGGGGTGATCAATTTAAACATTGGAAAAAGAGGTGAACAATGAATGTCATTTCTCTCACCTTTCGTTGGGCAATGATAAGTAAGTACGGCCAATGCTGTCGGACACAAACTAAGCTATCAATTTAGCATAAATTTACATTGTAAATTCTCCTCCCAGGTTTTGAGCTATATCTCATAAAAGACAAACATCAAGCAAACATTGTTTTGTGTCATAATTGTGATTTGTTCATTTGATTGGAAGTAAAAAGCTTGGGTGAACATTTTCGAAGTGTACTGATTGGATAATTTTTACCAGGGTTAGCTATTCTGCATTATAATTGTATCGATAATTGATCATCCCTGCCCTCCTAAAAAAAACCTTGCCTACGGTGTAGCGTCCTTTCTGGGTTTCCGTATCAAAGAAATCTGGTGACGGAGCGACCAACTAATGGTGGCAAATTCGAAACATACCGGGCCATCAGAGTTGCCGAGCCACAGAGCACCAGATTAAAGATGTACGACGAATAATTCAATTAATAAAAAGGTACAAGTTTGTGGATATTTTTTCGATAAAAAATCTTTTTTAAGGCCAGTTGTTGGACCAGCAACATGTAAAATAGCAGGGGCAGATTTGGGTCTCATGGCTTGGGAAGGCAACCAGTCTAGGGGAGGAACAACTCTGATTCCAAACCAAGGAATGAAGCCCCTGTTGAAGCGCTTTGACCCCCCAATTTGCCGTTCTTCCGGCAGCTCCTTCATCTAAGCTGATGTCAGATATATCGCCCTCTGCTTTCGTCTGGACTACATCAGCAAAGCCGGAAGTGGGTATTCTGACGACTTTGCATCCCTGGATCTCCATGCACTTTGCCCGGGCATGTGCCCTGGATGACAGGTTCCATCGTCTGTGAAGACAGAACGGTTACAATTGTTAGATATATAGATTCCCCAAGTAAGTCTAAAACAGTGGGGGTTATAGGCCTGAACCTGTCACGCTGCCTGATCACATATTGATATAAAAAACGAAGACTGCATAAGCCAGAGTTTGGACCCTGGCGAATGATTTCATTTCCTGCGCTGTTAACCACTTGGTCAATAGCACATCACGTTGTCTTTCGCTTCTATGTTATAAAGTAAAAAATTATGTACGTTCGTACTCTTAGGGTTTCGAGAAAAACGCACAACAGAACAGAAATAAAGCCAAGTCCGAAATCAGCTGGTCTAACCACATATTTCCAGGTAAAATTTTGTGAAAAACAAAAAAAGATTTATTTGGAGTCTGCGTTTCCGCTCGCTGAAAAAATCCTGCCTGTAATTTTGACAGTATATATATATATATTTATATATATATATATATATATATATATATATATATATATATATATATATATATATATATATATCATAAAGTACTAAAGTATGTATGTTTGCTTTGATGTGCGACGTACTGACGCCAACAGTGATCAAATGAATTCTCAGTTTTAAGGAAAACTAATTCTTGAGGTTTTAGAAGGGGTTACACAGGCCTTCCAGAAACTGTGCTCCGGCCTGCGTGGGCTTACCCAGGAGTGTGTGCTGGCCCAATCAATGAGGACGGCGGCGGCGGCAGCAGCAGCGGCGCACAAGCATCTTATTTAATTTCATGAAATATTTATAAAACATCATTCACTCTCCAGTGTTGTTAGATTTATAGTTTTCCCCGGGCAACGCCGAGTACGCCAGCTAGTCTTATAATCTCTTCTGTCGGTCTCTGCCATGCATTCATTCCTACTTCTTGGTCATCCCCCCCCCCCCCCCCGGTTATCGGAAAGAGGTTTTAAATCAAAACTATCGGGATTCCTTATTCGCCAAGTGGCATCAGATATGTCACATCAGTAGGCGATATATCAGATTCCATTTTCCTTTCGACTATAATATCTGCGCAGAATAAAAATGGCTGAATTTAACGAACCGAAAACAACATGGAGGATAACGGCCATCATTTTCCTGGTATCAGTGTCACGGACGTTTTGCTCTGCTGACGTATATGCCCTTCCCTAATCTCGGGACATAAGTTGCATCAGAAGAAAAGAAATAGGGAAAAGCGGAGCGTTCATATATATATATATATATATATATATATATATATATATATATATATATATGTATATATATGTATATATATATATATATATATATATATGTGTGTATATATTTATATATATGTATGTATGTATGTATATATATATATATATATATATATATATATATATATATATATATATATATATATATGCCTCTCTGTGTGTGTGCATGAGTAGCAATTTTCTGTGAAAGGCGGAAATAAGAATTTGAAAGATGAGACAAGAAAGAAGAGGAAGAAAAAAAAAAGGAAAAAATGAAGAAAGCAATGAAGAAGTAAAAAGAATGAAGTATATAGCGGAGCGCCTGTACACCCGGGCACACACGCACACTCACATATATAGGTAGAATAAAATGTATATAACTTATTATATATATTCTGTGTCAATTCTTCGTTCAAAAGGTGCCCAATACTTTATGTAGAGTCGATATAAAAATTACTTATGAAAATTTCCATAGCACACACTCACACACACACATATATATACACACATATATGCATATACGTATCCTAAATACTTCATTGTTTTTCTTTTTTCTTTTTCTCTTTCCTTCTTCTTCTTTCTCGTCTCATTCTTCAAATCTTTATTCCTGCCCGTCTGTCTGTCACTCTGCCTCTCTCTCTCTCTCTCTCTCTATATATATATATATATATATATATATATATATGTATATAAGTGTGTGTAGTACAAAATAACATCAATATACAATACATTATGATAATATCCTATATAAAATAACAAAGGGAGGTTGTTATGATCAACACTGCTGAGGTGCTGTGTTAATATAAATTCTTTGTCTTTAAAATCCCCAAAACTTTTGCATGGTAACTGATGATCCAATCAAAAGGGAATTTACACATAGAACCATAATGACGAAGTATATGAGAAACAGAGGAATAACGATATAAAAGACGATACAAGAAGAAGAAGAAGAAGAAGAAGAAGAAGAAGAGACGAGAGAAAATAAAGAAGGAAGGGAAAAATAAAACGTATAAAAGAAGGAAAAAGATGTAGAATGGTTCTAAGGAAAGTAAGAGGGAAAAAGGGAACAAAAAGGAACGGGTGGAATAAAAAGGGGGGTGAAGAAGAAGAAGAAAACGGAAAAAGTTCATGTAGGAAGGACATAAGAAAAAGACCATAGTCACCAAGTTTGTTCGTATGTTCGTCTGTTCATGACATAGAATTTGCTCTCTTCTTCTCTTTGAAATTGATCAAAGAGAGGGGAAGAGGGGTACTAATGTGTCTGAATGTGGTCAGCGGGTAAAGTGTGACTGACTGCTGTAGCGTGTCTATGCGTAAGTTTGCCGTTTCTGTGTGCAAGTTTGGCATGAAAACATAATTTTCACGCTCTTCTTCTCTTCACACATGTAGCTGTGTCTCTGTGAAAGTTTTCAATTTTTTTTAGTCCATCATCTTGAATCAAACTTTCATGAATAGTGACAAATTTGTTTGTTTGTTTGTACATTAATTTGTTTGTTCACGCCACAGTGGAAACATAAGTTTTACTCTCTTTCTCTCTTGAAAATATTCAGGCTGATTAAAGAGAGGGAGACTTATGTGGCCAGAAACTAAAGTGTGACTGATCGTTGAAGCTGACACACAGACAGTTTGCTGTATCTGTGAGTAAATTTGGCGAGAATTTTACTCTTTGATAAGAGAGAGAGAGAGAGAGAGAGAGAGAGAGAGAGAGAGAGAGAGAGAGGGGGGAAGGATCATGTGACTTAAAACGATCATTAAAAATTCGAATATCATTCTATCCACTGATGATATAAAAAATTTCGGCATCTCTTACGGGTAATATGCCAGTAAACAATATAAAAGCGGAAGGAGAAAAAAATAATTGTGACAACAATGAAGAATATAGAGAGTTAGAAAATCGATAAGAATAAGAGGTCTAGTTTGCGACTCAATAGAAATCATTTTGTGACCAATATCTCATAACAGCAAGCCGTGTTGGGGGTGATCAAAATTTGAAAGGGGGTCATCGTTGGGCAATGATCACCATTGAAGTCAGAATTTTCTAAAAAAAGAACTAGCGTGCAGTACCGGTCGCAAAGTAAGGGGTCAATTTAGCATCAGTTTGCATTTTAAATTGAACCCCCACTAAAAACCTTTTAAGGGGGATTAAAAACAAACAAACTTTTTTCCTAGGCATAATACGTCGAGCATGTTTGAAAGTTCAGCCCTTTAGCTCCCTTGGTTTGATCTGAAGAGAAAAAGAAAGAAAGGCAAACTATCAAATTGAAGACGAAGGGGAAAAAGGAGAAAGAGAAAAATGATGAAAGAAGGAATGAAGAAAGAATGACGGTGGAAAAGAAGGAGATATAAAGAAAGAGAATAGGAAAGAAATAAGTATTTATTACATAAGGGATCGAAACGTAAAACAAAAAAGAAATTGAATGAAAAATGAAGAAAGGAAGAAGGAAAATAAAAAATCATAACACGAAGAAAAGATGGATGAAGAAAGTAGAGGAAAGAAAAAAACTACGAAGAAAAAGAGGACTGAAAGACGAACCGACAGTCACCTATGGAGCTGAAACATGGAACCTAATCAAACTGAGAACCATACAACGTGCACATGAGAGAATCATGCTCAACCTCATATGGAAAGATAATAAGACAGCACGGTATATTACAGAAAAGACAAGAGTCTGGGACATCTTAGGATCTGTCCGAAAACTCAAATGGCAATGGGCTGGACATGTTGCAAGAATGGCTGGCAACTGCTGGACATCGACTCATAAGATAGATACCCAGAGATCAGGTGCGAGGCTGTGGCCAACGGAAAGCAAGGTGGCGTGACGAGCAAAATGAATTCAGAAAGTACTAGCTCCGTGAAGTCAATGATTGAGGGGTCTGGCGTCTCTTGGGGAAGGTCTTTGTCCAACGACAAACACTTACAGACTGATGATGATGATGATGATGATGATGGTGGTGGCAATGATGATGATGGTGGTGATGATGATGATGGGAGACGAAATTGAGGTTAAGAGGAAGACGAAAGAGAAAAAATCAAGATAGACGAGACTGACTGCTGCAGGGTCAAACTTCACTCTAACTTCTATTCTGACTGAAGATGATTACTGACGTTTTCTTTTGTATATATATATGATACATTATCGTTAATATTGAAGATTTATCATTTTAGCACAGACGGCCCTTTTTAGTTCCGCTGTTGGACGGACACAAGCATTTCCCTAATGAGCCACCAGTTGGTCGTGAGTTCAAATCACGGTGGCGGGATGTGGGTTCCACTTATCGGTTCACACACCGCATTTTGCTGAGGATTGTTCTTGTTGTTTTTGTTACAGTAGGGAAAACGAAGCCAACTCCAGACTTTGTACTGGAGTTCAGCAATAATGATGAAGAAAAAAAAAGTAGTTGCAGAAACATGGGGGATAAGAAGATTAAGAAAGAAACAAACAAAGGAATTTCAGCCTTCAAGCTCCATTGTAACAGTCTGTACCCACGACACACGCGTGACGCACGCATACATGCAAATACACACACACATGTATATATCGAGCCAGTTAGACCAATTTGAAAACTAAAAAAAAACAAAACTTGTTGACAGTTTTGGTTGATGGTTTCTAATGTTTAGTATTTGGTTTTATATTATGAAACAAACTTCCTAACCTTCGTATTACATTTCAACTCCATTATTCGTTGTTCCTGTAAATGCGATTAGCGAACTTTAACTGGGCTTTAAAAGTGGGGGAGTGATTTCATCATCATTTTTAGCGTTCGTCATCGTGTCACTATTGTTTGTGTATGACGTCACTTGTTTTTGGTCAGGTCACATACACCGAATCAGACGCTGTCATTTTTGCTGTTGTTTGACTCGTTATCAGTTTTTTTTTGTGTGCACATCATAGTTTTAAGTGTATGACTCATCAGTTTTTGATGAGATAAAATTGTAATTATACGAAAACAAAGTCTAGACTCAAGAGTTTGACAATGAAGAGACGAGGAAGGGGTACATGAGGAAGGGGATGACGATGAAGAGAAAAGAAAGAAACAATTATTCTGGCTGGCTGGCCATGTTCATATCACGCACCAATGGAGCTAGAGGGCTGAAAATTTCAACATTCATACCTAATCATATCTGAAATTTTTTTTTTCAAAAATGAGTAAAATTACCCCTCTAAGTAGGTATTTAATGTGTGTGTGTGCGTATGTGGGGGTTAATTTGCAATGTAAGGTTACGCTAGAATGATTTCTGGTTTGTGTCATGCTTGTTTTTCTTTGTTGTTAAAATTTGAATTTTCTTTCAGTGATCACCGACCAACTCATTCAATGATCTCCCCCTTTTTTTCCAATTTTTTTCCAAATTTTTTTCAAATTTTTTTTCATTGATCACCCCCAACACGGCATGCTGCCAAAAGACGTTGGTCACGTGACGTTTTCTTAGAGGTGACTAACTGGACCTGTTGTAACTTTTCATATCACTAATCCTCCCTGTCAATGTTGGGGGTTATCGGAGCATCTCTTGTCTTTCTCTCTCTCTCTCTCTCTCCACATCTACAGACGAATAGAATGATGTCTATTTACACTAAGTCGTATAAGGAAAAATGATTTGTTGCTTGTTCTTATAAAATGACAGGCAAGGCTTTAAGTGAATACAAACATAGGAAATCGTTGCGAAAGATAAATTCGCTCCGGTGAAGATATCCGAGACGGAGAGCACGTAAATTGGTTGAAAGGATGTGCTTGGCAAGCCTCTGACAGAGCAACTTCAATCTTCAAGAAGACGATTCCGTTGGATGGGAAAAAAGAAGTCCACGTCCTCCTGATAGTCGTGAACAGAGTTGCCTGATATCTTTCGCTTTTTGTGTGGTTTAGGAACCAAATTCAGTCGCTTCAGTACCAGAATGATCAAATGACTTCAATTACATTATCAAACCAAATCTATATGGATCTTGGACCAAATTAGGTAGTTTCAGTATCAAATTAATCAAATAACTTGAAATACATCATCAGATGTCTTTTGTTGCATGTGACCAAATTAGTTTGGTTTTGGGATCAAATTAAGTAACTTCTGTTCAAAAATGATCAAATGACATGAAATCCATAATCAGACCAAATTTGTACTATTTGGACTCTTTCTGCAATCGGGAAAAATGGAGCAAATATGATGTAGAAAAAAAGAGACGTTTTAACTTTAAAACAGAGGTACGCCATCAGTCTGTTAACGTCCGTCGTTGGACATAGACCCTCCCCAAGATTCGCGGACGTCACGGAGCCGATACTGTCTGATTTTATCCGGCTCGTCTCCCTATCTTGCATTCTGCCGGGCTCGATTGCGCATGCGATCTCTGCGGATCCATGTTATGAGTCGTGATATCCGGCGGTTGCCTGCCATTCTTACAACATGACCAGCCCATTGCCATTTGAGTTTCCTAATGGACTCTGATATCTTGGACTCCTGTTTTCTCCCAGATATACTGTGCTGTCTTGTGATTTCTATGTGAGATTGAGTATGATTCTCTCATGTGCACATTGCATGGTTCTCAATTTGCGGACCTATCTCTTGGTTAGGTTCCATGTTTCAGCTCCATAAGTGACTAATGGGAGGATGCATTGGTTTTTAGGATTTTTTTTTTCATGATTAATGGGATCGACTTGTTTTTTCAGGTTGAGCTTGTTCAGCCGAGGGCTTGCAATCCCGGAGTGACTCTTTGTTTGATTTCTTCTTCTTTTGAGGGTTTCAAAGAGATTGCAGAGCTAAAACTTGAAATTTCTAATTGTATATCTAATTCGAACAAAGGTACACGGAACTGTAAACTATATACTGGGCAACTATAAAGGCCTTGTGCACTTTGGATTGTTGATAACCTCGATTTGTAAAGAGAACTGTGGACCGTGATTCATTTATTTTATTGTAGTTTAGAGATCAATTTGCTAATAATAGGATAACATTAGCCACCGAA
>OY735224.1:3268822-3316322 GCA_963457665.1 Thysanoteuthis rhombus | reverse complement strand
AACGTAGCGGTGCTCGAACCTTTGAGCAAAACAGCTGCTGGTAATGCATACGCCGAAATAACTGATTTAACTTAAAATCCCCATTTTTGTTCATTTGCTGTCTATATCCACTCTATTTGTTTCTCAACGCAGACAATTATATTGTTTAGAAATGGATAATCCGACGAAAAAAATATAAATACATATAAAAGGAAAGAGAACTAAAAGTTGGAGAAAATTTCATATGTGTCAGAGAACAAATTAGAATATCTAAAAAAAGCTATCATAAAAATAATCAGGTCACAGATAACAGATGGTGCAAAAGGCCATTAAGAGAATAGTGTCCTAAAGATAGCAAACGCAGTAGGAGAAGACATAAAATGGAGAGATGAGATAGAAAGGTTTGTAGGTAAGACATGGCAGAGGTTAGATCAACTACAGTCAACATGAGAGGAGATAGGAAAGTCCTTTTGTTCCGCAGTATATATATATATATATATATATATATATATATATATATATATATATATATATATATATATATATATATATATCCATTTCCCCTCTCCCAATTTTGAGCTCTGAGGGTCGTGCAGATAATACCTGCGAGTTCTTGAATGTGACACGATAAAACGAGAAGAAATGAAGGAGAAAATAAGAGGAGAATATCTTAGAAGGATAAGGAAATTATTAGAGACCAAACTAAACAGCAGGAACCTTATAAAAAGGAATGAACACCTGGGCCGTATCGGTAGTAAGATATGCTGGACCATTCCTTGCATGGACAAAAGAAGAACTCCAATCAATGGACCGGCGAACAAGGAAGCTTATCACAATGCATTAAGCCTTACAACCTAGAGATGACACGCATAGACTATATTTGAAGAGAAAAGAAGGCAGCAGAGGGCTCATCAGCATAAAGGACTGTGTCCAGAGAGCCAAAGCAGATCTACAAAAGTATGTGCAAACAAACAGTGAAGACATCATAGAGAGTGCTCGAAGTAGCGCAATAGAATTGAACAACCAAGAAGTAGAAAACAATGGAACTGCACAGCAAACTAGGAAAGAAAAATGGAAACAGAAAAAAATAAACGGAGAATTTACAAGACAAATACAGGATGTGGCAGACGAGAAATCATGGACATGGCTAAGAAAAAGAAACCTGGAGAGAGTACCATCGCTCATCATGGCAGCTCAAAACAAAAGCATCAGGATAAACTACATCAAATCAAAAATCGACAGAACACAGACAACGCCTATTCGGTGAAAGAGATGAGACCGTAAATCACATAACTAGTGAATGTAGTCAACTCGCCCAGAAGGAGTATAAGCACAGACACGATAGAGTAACAACAATGATACACTGGGAACTGAGTAAACGAATGGGATTCAACCATACGGAAAAGTGATATCAGCACAAACTGGAGGCAGCTCTGGAGAATGGAAACCACGAATTACTTCGGGACTTTAACATCTAAACGGACCACCATGTCCAAGCAAGAATTCTGGAGCTGGTAATTGTGGACTAGAAGAGGAAAACCTGCCTTATAATAGACGTGGCCGTACCTGCAAGCCATAGAGTAAAGAGGAAAGAGACTAAAAAACTGCAAAAATACCAAGATCTGGCAAGAGAACTGAAGAAGGTGTAGAATATGAAAGTCAGGGTAGTAGCAGTAATAATAGGTGCACTCAGAACTTTCCCAAAG
This sequence comes from Thysanoteuthis rhombus, assembly GCA_963457665.1. Taxonomy (NCBI): domain Eukaryota; kingdom Metazoa; phylum Mollusca; class Cephalopoda; order Oegopsida; family Thysanoteuthidae; genus Thysanoteuthis; species Thysanoteuthis major. The sequence continues at coordinate 3,314,637 of OY735224.1, read as the reverse complement.
ACACTGCAGGCGTGACTGGAGGAACTCGGGATAAAAGGAAGGATTGAGACTGTACAGACCACAGCACTGCTAGGAACTGCACGGATACTGAGGAAAGTGCTGAAAATGTAAGATATAAGATAGAAATAATAATAATAATACTTTGAATTGAAGTACAGTTTGTACTATCACATATCAAATGTGGAGAAGGCCGTGGAATAAATCGACCGAAACTTTTTGTGAAGGTCAATGATGGGAAGAGGACATTAAATTGTGCAGACTAAAGTAGGTTTATAGAAAGCATAAAATTCGAACAAATGTAGGAACAAACAGAATAATATTATCGATAATAATAAAGTCGTTTTCTGTCTGTTCGCTGGCTTTATAGATACAAATCTAAAATGAGAAGTCGGGTCGAACTGCAGGATGAGGGTTAGGGTAGGGGTTAGCAGAATATTGATAATGTCTGATGATTGGATAACCGTTTAACTGCAACTGGAATTGATGTTCATTTTGTTACTCAAATATATATATATATATATATATATATATATATCACCAAAGTTTGTGAATTGATTTTTAATATGAATGTTTTTTCTTTGTCAAAGATATTTTTTGTTTAAATAGTTTGGGAAATGCTTGTATATGAATTTGGTTACACACACATACACACGCACATATATATATATATATGTGTGTGTATCATACAAAAAGCAAAACAAAATGAGAAACTCCTCCTACTCATAGTGACACCCACAAGACCCTCACCGAATTCCCCAAACAACACTTAATCATTCATCTGAAGAGGCCCAAAAAGGCAGAAACATAAACTTGTTTTTGTATTGAATCCACATATATACATATTTCCAGCTCTAATCTAAAACAACTTGACGTTCGAGGTATAAAGATGAATGTATCGAGCACTCCACGAAATAAATCCATCACATATCAGACATTGCTTTATATTACATTATGCGGTATTGCAAGCATGATCTGTACTATATATATATATATATACATATATATATATATATGTGTGTGTGTATGTGTGTGTGTGTGTGTGTACAAAGTTGGCGTTTCCACAGGAAAACATTTTAAATAGAGTGGAAAATATCTAGAAATACCTAGATACTGGAGAATATAGATGTTATTGCAAACCACGTCAAATACGAAGCCTCAGAAATTTAAAAAAAAAACATCTCAAGAAGGAATTTAGCGGAGTACTGATACCAATTTCCAAGTCTATAAAGAAAACGGTATGACCAGGAGCACTGGAATACTCAATCACATAACCGAACGCATAAATAAACACGCAAAAATATGCACATATGAAAAAAAGGGATAGAACCATTGGCCATCTTTGATGGCAACGGTAGTTCAATAATGTCAGAAAGAAGAGGAGAGAGATGTCAGTAATACTTACAAAAAAGGCGGGAAATCTTGCTATTGTTGATACGATTGTCGTGGTCGGTAACGGTAAGGATTATGGTAATTGGCCGACCTGAGTTCAAACCCAGGTCGGGGCCGTTTAATATTCACTTTGTACTAACCCCTTTGGGATAGTCATAAATCCACCATTCTTCTAAAAATAGTAGGTATGTATCATTGCTTATTCAGTCTCATTTTCGGTATGCGAAATAGACTTAGAGGTACTCACTTCAACCTGCGCTATTTTACCCATTACAAGATGAGTTGGATTCGTGCATTTTCCAAGGGCCTTATCACCGAATTGATGGCCCGAGCTGTTATCTGATCAGCCACCTGGCACATTCTTGATGAGAATTTAAAAGATAAACCGGCTGTTATAGGATTAAAATCCACTTATATTCTTAATCCGACTGAAGATTGTTGCTACAACATCTGTATAGGACATATAATAATTATTTTTCGTGGTATAAATTTTGGTAAAAGATTTTTCAGTTTGGCTCAGTTGGTACAAGAGCCACAAGCCGATCACTTGGTTGATTTCTTGGTTCCAAATCATGGTAGTCAAATATTAATCCTATAAATATATTTACTTATTCGGATGAAATAAACCCTTGCTTATCAATAACATAGATATTTGTAAACGCGTGAGACTTGTAAGTTTGGCTCAGTCGGCAACAGAGTCACCGACAAAGCACTTGGTTGTGGTTCCAAATCGCTGGAAGCAAATGTTGATTTTATGTATCGGTTAGTTTTAATTTGACGGGACACACAAACAGTTAATAGCTCACTCCCTTAAATCAGATGAGGATTGTTCTTGCTGTTGTTTTTGTTGTTATTACGGTACGAAAAACAGAGTCTACTCAAACCACTGACTTGGATAGGAATTTGACAAAAAAAAAAAAAAAATACACCCGGAAATACACGTCTTGGGCATGCGCAGTTGAGGCACCCTGTTGATGTGAAATAAAATAGCAATGAATGCATGAGTTAATAGAAATTATATACTGCTACATTCATTTATATAAATGATACTGAGTGTAAATACGCGATATACACATGAACGTATGAATACACTGTGTTCAAATGACTCTATATATTTATTTGTTTAAACGACACCACGCTCGTTATTTTGTACTTTTAAAGATTTCTGTATGGAGAAAAAACGTTTTAAGTACAGAGGGTCAGTGGTGAAGTCCCGACTCCTTTTCCCCGTGTCAGTTTAAAAAATCCTTGTGAGATTCAAGTCTGGTGGAGACCAGGACTCTATTCTTACTAATTTTCATGAGTTGATAGTCTGCAAGTCTACCGAGGTAATACCCCCATCCCAGTGTACTGGGAAAACCTGTCCAAATGGTCAGTTGTCCACACTCTTTGTTTATACCGGGAATAGAACCAAGGGTTTTCTAGCTTCTGAGACTAACGTGCTAACCATTACACTGTCCAAGTGGTATTATATATATAATCATATACGTAAGAGAGAGAGAGAGAGAGAGAGAGAGAGAGAGAGAGAAAGAGAGAGAGAGAGAGATCTAAAGAATTTTAAATAGTTTCCCGTTTTATATATATACATATATCTTTTAGAAACTGTCAAACAGAACTGTCATAATAGAAAATTAAAGTTGGTCTGGCTATATATCGAGCCTATAGGCTGCACCAATACGTGATACATATATGATGATTGCTACACCTTGTCTGATGATAGCCATCCCATTACCTTACCCAGTCACCCTGCTTCATTACACTACGTCCAGGTGCTCTAGGGTGGCTCTTGAGATCAGCTGTTGAGTCCAAACCTTCAAAGTTTTAATACACATGACAGACAAAAACCAGACTCAAGATTGAATGATTCTATTCGTTAAATTCAATAGAAAAATTCAGTAGATGAAAACCTTAGATTCTTTCTCTTTCTTTCTATTTCTCTCTCTCTCACTCTCTTTATCAATCACCCCCTATCTCTCTTCCGCTCCTTCTCTCAATTCTAATCCGAAACCTCATCGAAATGATCAGATTCCTCATCGCATTATAATCACATTAGTTGAACGAGCACAAACTATGTGGTCATTTCACGGTGGATTCTATTGTAAATTGAGCACCCCCTCATACTGAGAACCGCTAATCTAAACGATTTCAAACTTGACGCTCGAATGGCCGATATGTCGACCAATACACACGGCGAATATCAACTCCGTACAATGGCCAGCTGTTAAGTTACCACGGCACACACACACGTGCGCCAAGAGATTTCTCGAATCATTGCAACTGATACCACTTGACATTTCAAATATATTCTTCTAAAATCAGGGTAATTGAATGAAATTTTAAATTTTTTTCACCCCTAAATGCCACTTAAAAACACGAGAAGTGTTATTGTTGACACACGTGTCATAGGTTCGCAAACGCTTGAGTTGGACTTTAGCTTCTCCTGTCCTTAGTCCCCACCTCGACGACGGCACGGTCAAGGGAATGATAGATGATGAAAGTTCTGATCCAGTCGGCCCTTAACAGACCCGGTTCCTCTTTGACCCCGCTAATGTCTAAACTCAGTTCTACGTCTCCGGTCCCTAAAAGGTACCGGTTCTTTCACTCAACGAACCATCAAGGAATTCAAATAGAGCGACGGACTGTCGCCCCCCTGTGACCCCCGACTGGCTGGAATCACAGATCCATTAGCCACTCAAGTGATTAGATGAGTGAAGTACAACCCTGCATCGAACAATCTATCTATCAATTGGAAACGGTCAATCAATACTGTCAACAAAACTATCAACACAAGTATCTTCAGTTTTCAAGTTGGTCTGGCTGGATATCTAGCTTGATATGTACCCACGCGTTCAGACCGCACCAGCCGATTTAGTGATCAGAAAATTTGAACACTTACTGTTTGGAAAAATCTGGGGTTTTTTTTGTCTTGTTCGTTTTTTGTTTTTTTTAATCTTCTCCCAAAATAGTTCTTGGTGGGGTATTCAATTTGCAATGAAGGTTTATGTTAAACTGATCTTTAGTTTATGTCCGGCAGCATTCACGCCCGTTTTTAAAAAATTCGGACTTGTTTAGAGATAACTGTCCAAGAAGAAAGCGTGAGGAGTAACTTATTAATTGATCATCTCCAACACAGTATGCTGTCTAAACGTTGATTGAGTGACAGTTTCTATTGAGTGGCTAACCAGATCTATCAATCTATCTCCACCAGTCTGTTCATATCTATCTATCTATCTATCTATCTATCAACCTATCTACATAGATAGATAGATAGATAGATAGATAGATAGATTGAGAAAAAAATCACACTGTTTATTATATAAGTATATTAGATCATTTGGATTCATTTCCTTGTCTCATTCTTGATATCATAATGTTTCTGCCGCTGTACTCTCCGGACTCCCTCGGGTGTCCGACACGTTTTTGAATGAAGAGATCTTCGCAATAAACACCTGGAGAAACTGCGCTTTTAGCTCTGAAAAAAAAAGGCGTTCCTTAGTAAAACGTGAATGTACGGGTCCAAGAAAACCAACCGCGTTATGACTGAGCCCCAAGAACCAGGGTTGTCACTTGAGTTATTTTACAGTTAGATCGAACTTTTTCTTGGAGTCCATCATCCATCCATCCACCTCATGTTGCGGATTGCGCCATGAACAACCGCGTTACAACGAGGGAAACCTGTACTCCGATTTTTTGCAGTGTTTCTCGTTTTTCACTGATTTGGCAATGTTTAATTGCAGAGGCATAGATAGAGATTTGGAGAGATTTGGGGGCACTGGAAGCTTGACTCCTCGAGTTCGCTCTCCAACATTAAGTGGGATTCGTTCAGAGAATTGCAGTAGGTGAACTACTCTTTATACAAGCCTGGTTGTTGTAGGGTCAAACTCTGTTCCGCCCCAACTTCTATTCCGACTTAAGATGAATATCTTTATGATAAATTTCAGAGATATGTAAGACTTTTCTGTTTGGCTCAGTTGGTAAGAGAGCTGGCTACCACTCATGGTCGAGATTTCAAATCACAGTTGGGAAATGTTAATTTTGTAGATGTATCAAACATAATGACATTAACCCTTCCTTATTTGTAACAAAGATTTCGATAGATTTGGGTTGGTCATGTTGCAAGAATGGCAGACAACCAATGGACATCATGACTCACAACATGGATCCCTAGAGATCACATGCGAAGCCGAGGCAGGTAGAATACTAGATAAAGAGACAAATTAGACGTATTGGCTCCGCAACGCCGATGATAGAAAAGTGTGGCGAATCCTGGGGAAGGTCTTTTTTCCAACGACGAACATTAAAAGTCTGATGATGAATTTAGCGCAACCAGCGAGGAGCACGACCACGTATTAGGTTTTGAAAACGCGGGAGGGGAATGTAAATGTTCCCACCCCTGAATTTGGTGAGGATTCTTCTTGATATGGTAGAGAGACTAAGTCAACTTCAGGTTCGGGCCGGAGATTTTTTTTCAAAAGATTTTGGTGCTTCCCTCCAATGGGGCCCCTGGGGGTGACTTCGTTTTCAAATAGCCCCCCTCCCTCGTCAGCTAGACCTCTGTTTAATTGGTTTAGATATCATATAACATTATATCGAAAAACAAAAATTATGCTAACCACCTTTTTGCCTTTTGGGGTCACTGTAGCAACAGAGTTTAGATGATCGCAGTTATCTCCCTTGTGGGGATATGACTTTTTAATTATTTGGCAGACGGAAGAAAGATGATACTATAATTTGATTAGGATCCATCTCAACATATTTTGGATTACATTTTCATACACACACAGATTAAAAACATTATACATTACATAAACATATATATATATATATATATATATATATATATATATATATATATATATATATATATATATATATATATATAAAATTTGTTATTAATCATTTTCCCTTCTTTCTTTTTCTTGTTCTACTTCGTCCCAGCAATTAACACGGCCATATACACAGTATTGCCAATTAGGCGCTCTTGGCGCTAAATTTAGCACGTTACTCGCTCCGGCGGTGCAAAATTCGCTATATAAGCGTGGGCATTTTGGCCAAATTTGACCATATCAAGCATCTTTTTGATGTTGTTTTTTTGCCTTTTCTGTCGTTTATTTTAGGCACGTATTTTTTTTTTTCAATTTAGCGCCTTTTTAGCGCTTTTTGGCAGTCAAAGAAGCACAGAAATATTTTTTCAAGTTGGTAAAACTTGATAAACTTGATATACGCATATGTATACACAAATACATTCACCTCTAGCACGCTGTTTGAATTCCTTGAAATTTCGAGTAGTCTGTACCTTTGCTTCAGTTCTAGTCGGGAATCGCAGTTGTCAATGTCCCATATCGGAGTCCAACCAAGGCTATAAAGTCTAATATAGCCAGCAATTTACCGATAGTTTAGTGGAGAAGTGGATTCATGCCTTTCCCTAAAGGGGCATTGGTACGAAGGGATCATCAACTACCTTAGTTAGAAACTATTTTCCACACTATTGACCATTGTAATCCAATTTTACAAATGTTTCTTTTACTTTATTTGGACATTGATCGTTCGAAAAGTGAATGTTTAGAAAGGGCCGGACTTTATGGCATGTTGAACAACTTGCTGTAATTGCCATGTAAAATAATTTTCCGTTCGTCGTGCGAAACTAAGGCTTCGAAGTATTTCGAACGATTCTCCCCAGTGTTGCCAATTTATATATTTTACATCTAGCTTTGGATCTATTGTCAATCAAGGTATTCTGCACCTAAATTTGGATCTATGATTTTGAAAAAAATTATTATTCTAAATATCTGTAATTTAAAAAGATCTTAAGTTAGATTTCTCGAGAATCATTGATCCTAACAACTTCAAATTCTTCATTGCATTGCACTTCCTAGTGTGCTGACAATTATATCAGGCGTGTGTCATTTCGTCAGTTGTTGGGCAATTGCAATGCATAAAGACAAAGATGTCTCGAATTGAAGTTCATACGAGGCTATAGCCGAATGTCCTGCTATCATCTGTGTGTGCACACGTTTATATGTATGCGTGAATGTATGTCTATAAATATGATTATATATGTGTGTGTGCGTGTATGTGTGTCTATAGATGTGTGTATATATATGTGTGTGTGTGTATGTGTGTGTGTGCTAGCAGGCATGAAACAGTAAGCGTGGAAGAGTGATTCAAACACTTCAGATCTTTGGATAAAATGCTTCAAAACAGTGCTCCCTATCCATTTTTGCCCAATGCCGCACCTCGAGTACCCCCCAAAACTTGATGCTCCCTGAACTATAAAGAAAAATTAATCATATATATCACATGGCAAATTCTCTGTAAAAAAATACTAATATTTAAACTTTAGGTCATTTACTAAAATTTTCGTGATTTCTTTTTTTAGTGTGTGAAATCTTTTACTTACTTTTATACTTACGAAGTTGATGAGCTAAGCATTAGTTACTATGGAATCCTGCAGAGGACTTGGCTTCAAATTTCTACCATGGAAACCATGGAAAGGGACCCACGTAACCCTAAAATTTAGCAAAAGAATCAACCAGAAGAAATAGTTTTATATAGACGAATAAAATGCTACAATTCTCCGATGTTTTAATCGTTACGAGTTGATGTCTCAATCATGGAACAAACAATCCGAGTATTTTACATGAGAAAAACGAATGAAAATAATGATCGATATCCGTACCTTGAATATATGAATCACCGTAACCCGCCCGTGTACCAGAACCGATTAAATAAGATTATCATAAAAAAACCCCTACCAGCACAATATTAGGGCTTTGCTGGTCCCTAAATGACCATAGAGATCCCAAGGAGCACTTGAAAGCAAAAAATGTTTATTAAGAAGGTGCCTAGTGGTCTACCCATACTCATTTCCACAGTTGTAGCCCCCCCCTCCCAAATGTGACCAGGGGGTGCCTGGAGACACACACATAAGCACATATAGATACTGACACTCAAAGAGAGAAGGAGACGTAGTCCACTTGGCTGGCTGGTCGACCATTTCATGATTCGATAAGTATAATAAAACACGCTCCAGTAAGCAAGAAAAATTGCGAAATTAATCTCTTTCCAAGCGAATGTGTCTACCAACAAATATCCTACAAGAATTTTACTAGAATGGTTCAGAGATCGACCGGTAGATTCCTCGGCATCCCATTAGTGAAGACCACCATCGATGGAATCTATAACTAGTAATTTGTTGAATTGTGTAATTAGTAATTAATAGTATTTCATAATTAGAACTTGATCGTACTGTATAATTAGGAATCAATCAGTTAAGCCTTAACATGACTCAGTTCGAAGGGCATTTTTTGCTCTCCATGCCCAAATTCCATTTCACCCCTCAATATATATATATATATATATATATATATATATATATATATACATATATATATATATATATTATACTTTTACCGGCCAGAAAATATTTCTACAAGCATTTGCTCACTGGTAGAGAGACGTTATTGTCCTTTCTGTTCATTGTCAATTAAATAAACTCTAGGCTTAAACCGATTTTTCTCTCTACAGTACAACGTGCTATACTGCCTGTCTGTGATGTAATACTTATCGACCAGTAAAAGGGGGACCTCAGCCCTCGCGGTGTGCGCTCCCCACATTCAGAATCACGGACTTTGGGCTTTCTGATTTACCCAGAACTTTTGGATATCAATTAGATAATCAAATCGTTCCACGACTAAATACTGAGAGGCAAAAGCAGAAGAGATTGTTCTAATATTTTTGGCATTACCAATACAAGAACAGTGTCCGCTCCAAAAATGCTTGTTAAGAAGGGAGCTGACTTTATGGTGTTTGGAGCAGCCTGCCATAATTGTCATGTAAAATAATTTTCCACCCATTCTACGAAATTACGGCTTCGAAGAATTTCGGTCACTTTTCTTCAGTCTTGCCAATTTAGATATTTAATATTCGAGTTTAGATAATCCTGACGAGTGAAAATCAAATGAGATATTCTATAAGAACTACGGAGAAATGTCTACAATCAGCATTTTATAAAACCATTTTTATCAAATTCCTCGAGAATCGCTGAACTGGAAACACCTCATACTTGACAGTACCTTGTGTGCTGGCTGATATATCTAGTGAGTGTCTACTTAGAAAAATAGACAGTTGTCAAGTCATCGCAGTGCATGCACACGTTAGACAGATATCCCTTTAAATGTATTTTGAGGGAATATTCGATTTATGTACAGCATAAAGCGAACTTTCTGAGAACGGGGGATACTTGTGTATTTCTTGCATATACACACAATCATATGTAAATAAAAGTGACAATAGGAAGGTGGAAAGAAAACCTTAACAGGTGTTACATTTAAATCTTTATCATTATTACTTGGGCATGTTTTAATGCATTTCGACTGGTAGCAGCCGTCTTTTTCAGGGATACACAATTATATACATATGTATATCAACAAAAATATGATAAACTTATTTTATTGCAATCAGATGCATCCCAATCACAGACAAGATGGGAAAAGCTATAGAAAATACAATCTGAAGATACACCTCCCCTATTGACCAAAACATAAGATTGAGACTCATACTATGGAAAATTCAAAAATTATAACCCCATCACCAGAAACAACACAACGTCTGTAATAAACAGCCTACATAAGATCAATGTTGTACACTTTATGTTGTACAATTTATATGCCCCTTGAACGACCGCATTTCCGGCGGTAAAAACAACGAAAACAACAACAACGCAGAGGTTTCTTACACAGGATGTCACCACAACTCTCTTTCTCTCTCTCTCTCACAATCTCTGATTGACATGTCACCTCAACAATCAGGGCGTCATCAGCCAGCACGTTCCGAAAAATCATAGACCAACGAACGATATTTGTCCGCTCCTTGTGGACATTTTATACGATACCAAATCCAGGAGGAGACTTCAAATAATGGTGATTCTTTTCATTAAAACGAAACAACCTATGATCAATAGGATATCTTTCGACAACGGCACAATTGTTTTTGAGATCAGTATCCACTTGCACAGATGACGTCGTCAGTGCATTGTATTAGTTTCAATCACATATTTAAACAGATTTATTTATGATTATGCTAGATACAAAAAAAAAACGACACTTGAAATATAGATATGAAATCGTTAAGATCATTAGCTCTGACCACTCTTTAAATACCTCTATCACATTTTCTTATTAATGGCCAATGATAGCCGAAAGATCTTGAACTACCTACTTCGGAAAGTTTTTCTGAAAAAACTTCGATGACATCAATAAAAGGTTTATATGCAAACTACAAAAACAATGAGTTATTGTTACCATTATATATATATATATATATATATATGTATATATATATATATATATATATATATATATATATATATATATAATAATTGAGTCATCCATAGACAGCTGTTTCGTTGTGGTAGAACTCTTTGGTGTGGCTATAGACTATCCATAATCCCATCCAGTACCACAAGGTAGGATCGAAACTTTAGCTTCAGGCATTTTACCCCTGCCCTATGCAGAACTGGATGGTCAGTGAGACTGAATTTAAGCGATATATTTTCTTATGCACAATTCTTCATCCTGCAGAGTGCTCTATTCCAGAGTTGGAACAGCATTACTATATAGCTTATAATGAACTAGTCATATCTATCTATCTCTCTCTCTCTCTATCTTTCTCTCTCTCTCTCTCTATATATATATATATATATATATATATATATCGCATATACAAAAATTTGTATACCTAATTGTAAAATTGCACAGTTTAAGTCTTGATTCGTATTATAACGTAATAGATATAATGGATCGGTCCATGTGGAATAAATCAACAGAGCTGATGAAAACAAGTATAGGGCTGTAATGATAAGTCACAGAATCGCTTCACGTTTGAAACTAAATATATAATTGAAAAAGAAGCGTGTAAGTGACCAAAAGAATTGTTCTATGCTGATTTGAGACTTGAAAAGAAAATTGAAATTAGAATACTTGAATTATTAATAATTAATTATCTTATAAAGTAGACTTACGTTCCTTAGTGCTGATCAATATATTAATAACACTGTTGTTTTTGACGGGTATATATATATATATATATATATATATATATATATATATATATATATATATATATATATATATATATATATAAACATATATATCCATTCTCCTTGCCTTAACTATCAAAATACCGTACAGAGAACATTTTCCTGAGTTACTTTTTGTTTTTTTACTATATATATATATATATATATATATATATATATATATATATATATATATATATATATATATATGTTGTTTGTGTGTATGTGTTTGTGTATGTCTGTGTCTCTGTGTGATGCTGGCTTGCATGGAACCAGCAAGCGTGAAATTTCAGAAGATCGCTGACTGGATTGTGTCCCCCAGGGAAGTGGTTTTAAAAGAGTTCTTCCTTTTTTCGCAAGTAACGACGGAAATATTAATTATTTTTCCTCCTGTTAATTGTAAAGAGGCTTAATTAGACTTGGAGACATTTGAATTAAGCGCTTTTCGAGACTCTGAAATACACAACCGCACACACGCGCATGCGCCAGCCTGGATACAAATAAATTCATCGTCACACCCACCCATGTTTACAAAAACATGCGCACATAAACACATAAACATACGCACACGAACACACACATACTTATATATGTGTGTGTGTGTGTGTGTGTGTATATATATATATATATATATAGAGAGAGAGAGAGAGAGAGAGATCCATGCATATACGTATGTATAATAACATACAAATATACACTCATATATGAATGCATACATGAATGTACGCCTACATACTTACACGTATACGTTCATACAAACATATAGACGCAGACACATATATACTTACATGCATGCATATACACACATGTATATACACATACATACTCATATACTGACGAATATGATAATTGGAAGGTGAAGAGAAAGACATACACACACACACATATATATATATATGTATATGCACAAACGCGCATAGACATACGCACTTATTCATACATACACAGACGCTCACACACACACGTGTACATATACACACGTATATATTCATACAAACATATATACATACAGATGCATGTATACACACTCATACATATACATACACAGATATACACCTACACATATATGCACATACATACACACACTCACACACATATTCATACATGCATACGCAGACACAAACACAGAAACACACACACACACACACACACATATATATATATACATTGGCGTCCGCTAGGGGGAGGAGGCATTTGCCCCATTCCCTGGATCAGGCCCTCTCTCATAGAGCAAGGGGGTTTGAAAGTTGGAATCTCATAGCCCATAAAGGATAATGGTGCGGTGTTACTGTTTCATGTAACCATAACTAACTATGTTCCCATATAAAAAGATGGTATTATTCTTTGCTGGTTAACAGGGTTGCCGCTAAGATATAGCATTCCAAAAATTTCCTTCAGCCACACCCCTTCCCGAAATATATATCTTTTAGCCCCCACTTCGGAAAAAAGGCAAAAGGCAGCGGACGCCCCAATATCTCTAGAGTGAGTCGAGGCAGCAAATGTTTGTTTAAACGCTTGGTATTGACAATAACATACAAATTTTGTCTATTCAACTTTTTCCAGCAAGTCTTGATTAAGTACAATTCTAGACCATCGCAACAAGTTCAAAAAAAGGTTAACAAAAATATCCCAGTCGGCTTAAAACAAGTTAAGTAAACAAATTCATTCTTGAAAATGACTAATGATGGTCAAAAGATCTCGAATTTCCGAAGTCCATAACTCTTGGAAGTTTTTCTACGTAATTTCGATCTTGTTTTGGAACAGCTTGTCCACGAACAGGAACAATAAATAAAAAAAAGTCAAAGTGGCAAAGTTTTCCTGTTGTCTTTAATAACATATGTTTAAAAGAAAAAAATATATCAAGAAATTTATTGATATGAATTCATGACATCATGATTCAGTCATCAAATAGTTTTTGTTTTTTTCGGCTTTTTACGATATTCTGCCATCGGCTGAATAGCTTATCCAATCAGATCGGGCTAATACAGAAGCCATTTTTAACTCAGTCATCTATTCATATGAATTCATAGCGTCGTTATTCAGTCCTCAAAATATTTTCCTTTGTTTTATAAGACCATTTGTGATATTTCAGCTGAATTGTTTCCACCAAAACTGTCAACATACGTTTCTCCAGTTTGAAAGTGAATCTGGTTGTTTGGCTATATCGTCCGTACAAGTACACAACAATAGAGCCAGAGGGATGAAAAATTAGACATTCACTTCTTGATATGTTTAGAAATTTTTTTTTTGTTTCATGAAAATTTTCCCCCTGAAATAAGTTTTCGGTGTGAGATTGAATTTACAATGTAAATTCATACTAAATTGATCACTTAGTTTAAGTACAGCAGCATTCAGTTTTTTTTGTTTTTTTGAAATTCGGACTTTTTAATGATCACCCCTAACAAAAGATGAAAGAAGTAACTTGTTCGTAGCATACACACTAATCGACGTATTTCGGTCCATATACTGCGCTGGGAATCTGACGCGACCCCAACGGCTCTCCTTTTGTTACCTACCATCCTCTCCGACGGGGGGAAGGGGGAGCGACTCCATTCCCAAATTGTTCATTGATCAACCCTTTATTCCAATTTTTCAATTGATCACCCCTTCGACCCCTCCCTTCCCGACATGGCATGCTGTCTAAAAGACGCTGGTCACATGACAGTTTCTCTTGGATGATTCTGATATTGACAGTCTCGGTTGATTATTTCTAATAAAGAAAGAAAAGGACCCCTCGCTCCCCAAAAAAAGAAGAAAAAAAAAAGGAATGAGAAAATCCAAATGAATGAAAAGAAGGAGAAAAAAATGAAGTAAAAGATGTGTGCAATCGGTTTAGCATCCAAAGTTGATTGACAATATGAACAAGGAGAAGGTCAAAGGTCGATCCGTGATCGATTCCTGGATCTTGGGAGATCCCGTGATCGGCCGTCCCCGTCCGATATGATTTGACCCTCCAGTTCTGTCAATTTGTGCTCGGACCGATTCGGTTACCCAAGGAAATTGCTGGTCAAGCGGTCAGCCGAGCGCGAACCACGATCAATCTGGAATTTTTTTCCATCAACAGTCCGATGAAGAATTACACGAGGCAAGGTGAGGGGGTGAGACAAGCATTGGGGGGATCTAGAGAAGATGAGGGTTGATGGCGGGGGAAGAAGTAGGAGATGACACCGGGGTCGGGGATGGAGGGAATGACCACTGGGCAGATGTGATCGCCATCGAGAAAGTTATCAACAGGCAGAAAAAAAGATTATCGTGTATGAATCTCTGTTTATTCGTCTCGGTCTGTTCGTTGTTCATTTCATACTGTTTACATGTATATATTCACGTATACATCTATACATATTTCTCTTCTTCTCTGTCTTCATCTGTCTATGCTCACCCTCTCACTCCTTACACACACACACACACACACACACACACACACACACACATATATATATATATATATATATATATATATATATATATAAATGGCTGCAGCATTCAAATCGAGACGGAAGAGGAGTATTGAGCTTATATGGAATATTTGTTTACGTAGTAATTTCCTGACATGTTTCGGAGTTCATCTGGGGGAATCAGTCAATATGAATTGAGTGACTTCAATCGGAACGTGCGAGTGCAGTTCTTTTAATATCAGATCCGTCATGTGCCATTTGAATGTCCTTCGTTGTGGAGCGTGTTCCACCATATTTCATATGAGTGGCTCTTTTGTGCGTCAATGAGTCTTTGAATGAGGATGCAGAGGTGTTTCAGATATAGGTTGTTATGTACGTGAATATATATATATATACATATATATATATGAATACTTGAAAATACATTTATAAGAATATGTATGTGAAAATGTATATAATATACTCATATATATATATATATATACATATATATATATGTATGTATATATATATATCAATATATATATTCACATATACATATTCATACATATATATACGTACATATAGGAAAGAACATATGAAAATTTTTATGAATGTATATATATATATATATATGAATATTCGAAAATATATTTATAAGAATATGTATGTGAAAATGTATATAATATGCTCATATACATATATATATCAATATATATATATTCACATATACATATTCATATATATATAAGAAAAATAAAAATACATATGAATCTATATGTACATACATATGAAAAAATATATATGTGAATATATATATGTATGTATATATATATGTGTGTGTATATATAAATATATATACGTACATATAGGAAAAACCTATAAAAATTTGTCTGAATTTATACATATATATATATGCGTATATATACGTATATATATGTATATATGAAATGATATATCTGTAAATATATATAGGCATGCATAAATGAATATATGTATATATATATGAATATTCATCTTTGAAAAATATACATTCATATATATATATCCATATATATGATATATATATACATACGCTAGTGTGTGTGTGTGTGTGTGTGTGTGTGTGTGTGTAAATAAACATATATTTGCTTAAAGACGATAAACAAACAATAGCTGGTTGTAATGAAAGAAAATATTCTCCAAACGTTTGGAAAACTGTGGATGTTATTTCTTTTTCAATTCTCCGAATCTTGATATTTGCCTCTCACCCGCTCTGGTGATGTTTCCACTAATACGGGCCAAATACTTGTAAGAAAATATGCGTATGTTATACAATATTATTTCTACCCGCTAGAGGCGTCAAAATTAAGAGATTCCGAACGTTAAGGGCGAGACCACTTGTATCTTCGCCCTGGGCAAAGTAGCCCCGTCTTCAACTATTACCGTCTAAGCACGCCACAACGTTCAAAATTTGAGCATTTTGACTCTTCTACCAGGTAGTAATACAAAAGGTAATATTTTTTATACCCCTGATGTATAGTAGATAAAAAAGTACTACATTTTCATTGAACATTTCCTTGGTTTGCTTGACCAAATAGTAACCCACATTCTGCAATTCTGTAACATAACGATAATCACCCGTTTTTACGTCGTCTGCTTTATCTGTTACAAAATTCGACGCTCCTACATGCTTGCTGTTTATGAGCCCGAAAATCCATTCTAATTTAATTTTATGTAATAAAGATATATACCTCTATTGTCAGAGAATATTATGATACTTAATGGACCCCACTGTCCTGTTGTAGTATATGGACGAAGAAATGAGTCCAAAATAAAAAAAAGGCACCAAGATTCTCGAAGCCCTTACCGAGAAATCAATCAACCCAACGCTAAATAAGATCTTTCTCAGTTCAGGAACCAAGATTTCCAATGTATTTGAAAACTGATTGATACAACGAAGTGAAGAAAATTTGATCGTATGTCACCTCGCATGAGACGTCAATCTAACAGATGAACGGCAAACGCTTGGATTTATTTATTGAAAACGAAATATATTCAAATGGATGCATATTAATTTGATTGTATTCATGACATCGCGTTCTACTGGGAATTCTGAAGTCTTAAAGTTATGAATGATTTTGAACAAAGACGCCAAAATATCTTTCATACCTAACATTTGCAATAAGATTGATGGTCACGATCAGAATCCTTGTTTGAATTAAAGGAAAATATACGTTAAATCAGTTACAGTTCACAAAAGTTGAGCAACATCGAACCTGGTTAGTACCTAGATGAGTGACCGTCTGGGAATATCAAGTGCTGTAACCTGCATTCTAAACGTATTGTCAGTCTCCGGTCGAAGTTGGAGTTGACTTTGTTTCATCCTCTAACAACAACAACTCTCATTCTATCATGAGGGTAAATTCTTCATTGTTGGTCTATGAACCAAACATACATATATATGTACAAAAATAGAATTTCCAAATTGTAATTTGAAATGAAGACAAACTGATTTCTAGGCGGCTATCTTACCAGCTGAGCCAAGTCTTACATGCCTATTAATGTATTTATCAAATATACAATACATTGCTTTAATTATCTTCAGTTCGAATAGAAGCAGGCGTTGAGTATCACCCTGAAGCAGCCAAGCCTGTTGAAGACTTTTTTTTCGTTCGGAAGCCCTCAGCCTGGTCGGAAGGGGGTGAAACCTGGGCATAACACTTGTTCGATACAAAACGCCCTGGCATAGTTGTTAAAAAGCTCTTCGTCCATGGTCAACCATGGCCGACGGGGGTATCAGAAGCTCCAATTTCTGAAAACTGTAATGTATATACCCCAAAGAATGTTAGAGAACTTGTATTACATCAAGCAAAGAATCACTCCAGGATGGTAAGTTTTTGGTGGGGCAAATTCAACCATCAAGAACAAGGAAATCCCCAAAGTCCTAAAATGAAGAGTATAAAACCAATACATCCTCCCTATAGTCACCATGGAACCTGACCAAAAGATTGCCACTCAAGCTGAGAATCATACAACGTGCACATGAAAGAATCATGCTCAACTTAAAATGGAGAGACGACAAGACAGCACAGTATATTAGAGGAAAAACAGGAATCCGGGATATCATAGAATCCGTAAGAGAACTCGAATGGCAATGGGCTGGTCATGTTGCGTGAATGTCAGACAACTGCTGGACATCATGACTCCACAAAATGGACCCCCAGTTATCACATGCAAAATTGAGGCTGGCAAAATGGTGTGGCGACATAGATTGGCTCAGAAAGTACTGGCTCCGCGACGCCTACGATAGAGAGGTCTAGCGAATTTAAGGGATGGTTTATGTCCAACAACGGATGCAAAAAGGCTGTTAGTGGTGCTGATGCTGCTGATATACCCCAACGAACGTTTGAGGATTTGTATTACATCAATCAATAAATATATAACTATTTCTCAGTAAGAGAATATCTTGAATAAAAAAAAATAGTTGCTGTTAAAATGTCATATCTGTGCAGTCTATGATTCGCGTCGGCTCTTCCGACGGGCGTTCCTCTGAACGACGAGAAACCACGAGATTTATGCTGACATCTCGATCATCCATCATAGCCTGGCTTTCTCGTTGCAGATTTTTCTTTTTGTGATGGCAAATAGGGAATTATAAACTTGCTGCCGGCAAATATGGAAATCCAATCGGCGGAAGAAATAGGTCCGGTTGGTCGATGCAGAGAAACTGTCACGTGGCCAACGTCTTTTGGCTTCCATGCCCTGTTGGGCGTGATCAATTAAAAACAAAATCGAGGAAAAAAAAGGGGGAGTAATCAATGAAAAGAAACGTCTCATCTTTTTGCCAGTTTGTATTTTATATTTGGAATGCACTAATTAACTTCTGTTAGCCCAGCCAAATATATTATATCATCATATTCAACTGACTTTTGAAAGGTGTACAAAATTATATTTAATTACCCGACACACCCAAAGATTATCGGCGACACACTGGGGTGTCGTGGCACACAGTTTGGAAATCTCTGCTTTATACATTCTAATAAAAAGAGTCCATACACACTGCTGTTTAATCAGTCGCTCGAACGCATTTGACACGTATCCGACCATATTTATACAAGTGCGAATTAATGTAGTCTGTGGGGAGCACACAGAGAGCGATACTTCTAGCATAAGCTCGGCTGTTGGAACAGGTGGAAGGATGTCAAAATGGACGACAACCCAGTGTTAGGGGGTACCACTCCCTGCTTTCAGAATCAGGGTTTTCCTTCTCCTAGACTAGTTGCCTTCCCAAGGTTTGAAAAGGTAATCTGCCTTGCTATTGATCATGTCTGGAAGGTGGAGAAATGGATTCACATCTTTCCCAATGATATTAGTTGCAAAACGAATATAACCAACCCTAACCGCGGTTCAAACTCGCGTCCATTGCCCGAGTTCTTAGCGACTACGACAATCGCTCCTCCACTATACAAGCGCATCTACGGAGAAAAACACTCGATAAATCTCTCTCTCCCTCTCTCTATCTCTCCCCTTTTCTCTCTTTCTTGTTCTCGCTCCCTTTCTTCTCTCTATTCCTCCCTCTAACTCTCTCTTTTTCTCTCTTTCTCGTTCCTTCTCTCTCTCTCTCTTTCTCTCGCAGAAGCGAATGAGAGAGAAAGGCTGTCAGATATTCCTCTCGTTCCACCCACCGATAGATTTTAATTTGCCTCTTTCGACAAACATTCCCCATCCGAGTGACAATCGTGTTGGCAGAGGCATGTGCTCTCTGAATGCTCTTTAGTTCCTTGTGGGGGGGATAGGGGGTTCAATTCTATTTTTCTTTCCACTCTTTCACCTGAAAACATCTTTGCTTTTTACTCCGAATGTTTTTTTCCGCTTTTCAACTTCCAGTGAACACACACACACACACACACACTCTCTCTCTTTCTCTCCCTCTCTCACTCTCTCTTCCTCTCTCTTTCCCTACCACTGCAATCTGTTTTTCATAGATGTAACGACTTCCGCATCCATCCAAACCCTTGAACCTTTTACCCTCATCTCATAAAACCTCCTTTCTACAGCTTAAAACTTTTGCTCTCTCGCTTTTCACATCCGGTTCCTCTAACATTATCTGGAGGTCATCGATATTTTCAGACGACAATGTCCTCTTTGCCGAGAATCTTCAGAAACTCCAAATAATGTTTGAATAACTGAATGAATAAAAAAAAAGGCGAGAAATCAGGACTTTATATGAACTTCAGTAAAATCAATGTCATACAGAACAAATATGTCGAAGACAGAGACAAAACGATCAAAATCGAAAACTAAGAGCTGAAGAAAGTCGACGATTACATCTAAAAATCTCCATGAAAATCCATAAAAGACAGAAAGAATCAAATGAAGAATTACCTTAGGCTGGTAAATTTTCGGTAGAGCAAGCTCAACATTCAAAACAACAAAAAGACCCCGTTAGTTTCGAAAAGGAGGGTTTACAGCTGATGCATACCCTCCGACGAGCGGAAAATAAGATGACAATCATTCAGGTAGGTTCATGATATTTTTGTGCCGCGACGCCAGCGATAGAGATATCTTGTGAATCTATGTTCAGCGAAGCACGTTAAAAGGATTATGATGATGATGATGATGATGATTGAACTTTCCCTAATTGCTTCTACACGCCCCTGTTTTTGTTACCCCCTCACTTAGGGGTCGTAGTCATTTCCCCCTGGTTAACAATAAGCTTCATAATTCGAAGTTATGTAAAAAGACTCCATCAAAGAATAAATATGGTCAGAATAAATCATATTATGACATCAGTGGCCTTTTCCAATGGGGAAAATTGAGTTAAAAAACAAAAAAATCAAGAAATATATGGATCCTGGAGAATATATTTGTTATTAATAAACCCGTCGAAATAAGCCCCCCCCCACAGAGGGTTAAAAAAGATTTTTTCCCAATAATATAAAGAAAACATTGATAGAAGGGGGTAGTAGAGAACCGGTGTCATTTTTCAAGTCTTTAGACAAAACAGTCTGGCTAGGAGCACTGTTACATAAACACGTACACATCTATCCTTAGGCTACCTTCGGTGGCTAAGGTGGTTCAATAATAACAGCAGCAATAATCCTCACCAGAATTAAGACCCTTCAAGACTATCGAGGAAGTTGAAATTTGGCAAGCAGCGTTATTTCGACTCCCCCCCGCCCCCACTTGAAGATTTGTGAAGAAACATTTTGGTAACCCGACCTTCTCCCTCCACGCGAATGAATTGGTTGGGGATTGACGTCTTGATATCGTTTCTTCCTGCTGATTGATACGATGAAGGAGATCAAATAGTTATATCGCAATCTGACATTTGAAATCCCCGGTATTTCACATGTAATTCCTGGAGGATTACTGATAAGGTTACAGACAGTTATTAGCAGCGAATTATCAATGGACCAGAACGATTAACTACCGCTCAGAATTCTCTGTGGACTTGATGAATAGAGTGTATGATACTGAAAGTGGACTTTAGTGGAGATCAAGGGGCATATATATATATATATATATATATATATATATATATATATATATATATATATATATATATATATATAAGTGATAGGTTAGTAGTAAGGAAAGCCACACTGGTTGGAGATAATTTCATATTTATTAACTATCTAGTAAAAAAAGGTTTATGTTCTTAGTTGTATTTCTCTGCACACAGGAAATATTATTCAACCAGTGCGGCTTTTCGTTGCTTCTTACTTATCACTTACACTGATTGGACTTCTCTTCTAATATACTAGTACCCTCCCCACTATCTCTCTCTCTCTCTCTCTCTCTCTCTCTCTCTCTATATATATATATATATATATATATATATATATATACGTGTGTGTGTGTGTATGCGTGTGTGTGTGTGTATGCGTGTGTGTAAAAAAAATGAGTGGCATTCCTTTTTAGAAGGGCTTACCACAACAGTACGACAATGTACCGTGGAATTACTCTTGTCTGGGTAGGATTGGTTCTGAACAAGTAGGGCCAGCCTCACCCTCTAAATCGAAGTGACATGAATAGGCTCTTGGTTAATAAGTTTGATAGGAATGTCGTGCGCCTGGCAGATGCCCTAGCAAGCAACTGGGGTTCGTTGCCCCTTCAGGGGTTATTCGAACACCATGGCTGACCTGTGATCGAACCACAAGACGTGAATATTCCGAAGTTGGTAGATGCATGAGCTTGCATGAGTTTCACCGACCCTATGAAGGAGGATCATGAAAGTACGATTGTCAGCGCAACTCTAAGCATAAACTCTCAGACAGTTGCTGGTGTGCAATGACTGTAAAGGTCTGCTATCCCATCAGTAGAGTAACCCCATAGAGAAGCAGCCTGGGCAGATTTGAGCCGAAGTCTGAGTCACTGCCCTGAAAAACATCCTCATGTCTACCTATTTGGTTTTAACTTAGTATAAGTCCAGACATCCTCTCAAAACCAGCTTGCTTTAAGCCAACGAATTTCAACTTCTCTCTGATTGTCCAGGATTACTTTTCTCTATCCATGTCACCCAAATGAAACATTTTGTTAAAATTACAAAGTAAAAACGAAATCCTCAGACTTGGAAGTCTTCAGAAATATATGAGTGTGTTTATATATATATATATATATATATATATATATATATATATATATATGTAAAAGAAACTTTTTCTTTTCCATATATATATATATATATATATATGTAAAAGAAACACTTTCTTTTCTTTCAACTTCAAATGCTTAGACTTTCAAATCCCCCAGAAATTCATCACTTATAAGAGTTTTAAAAATGTTAGCCCGATAATAAATTGTTTTTTTTAAAATTATTAGCCAAAACCTTAACCCTAACCTAACGTGAATATCATAATAGAAAATGGGCACTATTTAAATCCAATAATCTGCTCTGATATGTGAACTACTAACGCGAAAAGTGAGCACATGAATTCCCAGTTTTGAGAAAAATTGATTTTCAGGGTCTTTGAGGAAGGCCCACCCGAAGGTGCTTGTGAGTGTATACGACTTAGCCTAAGGGTGTTTGGGGGCTTGATCCCCCGCCTCATTTTATTTGGGGAAATCTAAATGAATTATCACTGGTTTTTATGTGTTTTTATATTGGAAGATTTGTTTTCGGAGCAATGCTGGTTATCCTTGCTGTACGTGGGTATATCAATAGAGCCGTGGAATGCTGCCTGACAGTTATTAGCTGAATTTTGATCTGAAATTCTCCATCTATAATGTTCGATCTATGTTATTAATGGAGAAGCATTGATTAGGAAGGAGATTATGTGGAAAAAATGAATACTTGATGTGTAAAACAAATACTTTTCTCACAGAAAAATATATAACATGGGCACGTCGTAGGTAAAGCTTGCTATCCATCACATATGAGAATGAAACTAATTTTTAAGTAAAGAGACTAGTTTTAAAATCCACCGTCTTTTTATGGCATAGATACCCCCATAAATTCATGGGTATCTTTCATTTCTATATTCCTGACATATTAAATATTTGATACGTTTTTTAAAAATTGTTTTTTCCTTCTGAGATTCAATTTGATAGCAACTTCAAAAGATAAACAAAATAGTCGTTATCCTCCATAGAGACCTTAAAATGGCGCCGAAAAAATTGCCTAATTATCTGAGCATGCGCATAAACAGACTGTGTAGACATACTGCCAACAAATAACCGCCATTTTGATGGCTACGTGGGTGTATCAGTAAGTCCATAGTCTGGCATGTACCGTATTTAATGGCATACAAGATCCCCACCTCCCCGATTCGGCAGGGAATATAAAGAACAAACAAGCCTGCCTGTTGCAGGATCAAACTTCACTCTTACTCCAATTCTGTCTGAAGATGAATACTGTAACTTTAGTATTGTATATATGAAAAATAAACAAAATTATAAATACTTAATTTTTTAGTGTTGATGTATTTATTTATTAGAATGAAATAAACCTTTGTGTATTTGGAACAAACATTTTTCGTAGATATGTCATCATCATCAATCTTTTATCGTCCGTCGTTGGACATAAACCTTTCCTGGGATTCGCCAGACCTCGTTATCACAGGCGTCGCGGAGCCAATTCATTCAGTTTCTCTACAGTTCGTCTCGCCATCTCATATTCTGCTGGCCTCGGTTTCGCGTTTGATCTCTGGGGATCCAAGTTGTGAGTCGTGATGTTCAGCAGTTTGTCTCTCATTCTTGCAACATAACCAGCCCATTGCCATTCGGATATCCTAATGGATTCTACGTTTTTAGAGAGACAGTGGTAAGAATCAAAATCGTTATTCTGGCAAATTGGTTTGCAATACAAGCGTACGAATCATCACAGCCATGGTACCGACAACATGGTCATGTGCCCTGGGTGTCAAGTATTAGGATGAACCCATCATGAGTTTGAGATAGTTGAAATACAAATACAGCTTACAACATACGCTATGTGATCAGTTTAGCATAAACTTACATTGTAAATTGAAAACAAAACCACTGAAATCCTATATTTTATAAACGATAAATAAAATGTTATAAAAATATATTTTATGGATAAGTAAGATTTGTCAGTGTGGTTTAGTCGGTGAGAGATCCGCCTACCGAGCACTTGATCAGGGTATCAAATCGTAGTAGTTTTAATTTTTTAATTCGATTTTGTTTAAGGCGACAGAACAGTCAAACAATGACAAGCTTACGCCCCTGAATTAGGTGAGGATTATTCTTGTTTTTGTTATTCATGTTCTTGTTACTACGGTGGGGAAACAAAGTCAACTTTCGCCTCTGACTTGGATTGCAGCTTTCAAAGAATTAACCATTTGATAACACTATCCGTGATTATAATGAACAGTCTCTTCTGTAAAAGGCTACAATACTAACTTGCTCAGACAGTAAGGCACTTTCTAGACGAATAATGGCCGTCACAAATAAGGATTGAACTGTTACGTCGCTTGTCATCTAGTTTTACAAAGAATCAGAATTTACAGAGATTTCCCAACACATCAAGAAACCAGTGTTAGCAAGCTAGTGGGTTCGATCCCTGTCGAATCTCCAACTACCAGAGGTTGGATGCCATCTCACGTTAATTCTACCAACTTATTCTTTTTTGTTTTTCCGTTCGTGTCAATCGACTTCAATTTAACCACTACCTACCACGTGACACTATGGACTCTTCCACTCAAAGGAATTTGATAATTAGAAAAAAATTAGTCTAAAAAAAATCTGAATATATCAGTGACTTTTTACTAGTTTTGGATAAAGTGATCGTGATCAACTCATCTTAAAAACAATAACCGCTTGATAACATTATCCATTGATGTAATAAACGACTTCCTCGATAAAAGGCTACCGGACCACCATCGAGGCGCCTCCCAGGCAAATGCTGGTCTTCACAAATAAGAATTGAACCGCGATGTCGTTTTACAAAGAAACACTATTTACTTGAGTTTCCTCGACACATAAGGAAGTTACTAAAATGTAACAATTTAATGAGTTATTATGCAAATTTTTTGTCTATTCGTTTGTCGCTGACGCATCCCATTGGACAATTTACCTTCCTATTATGACGTAGTAATAAACGAATTCCTCTGTAAAGGACTAGAACTAATTTTTACAAATAACAAGGCGCCTCCTAGACAAATATTGGTCGTCGCAAATAAAAACCAAACTGCATTACCGTTCGCTATCTATACATGGTATAAAGTTTAAAAGAGAAATCTTGGTGATATTAGAAACCATTAACCAAAACTGTCACCAAAGCTGTCAACATTGGTTTCTCCGTCTTCAAATTGATCTGACTGGCTCGCTGGCTCGGCCGCTATGTACATATAATTAACGCTCCCTTATTTAGGGTTGAGCACTCTTTAAGTAAGGTAACTCGTTCATTATAAGCTATTAGCAATGCTCTTCCAACTCTGGAATAGAGCACTCTGGTGGATGGGAAATTGTACTTAAGTAAATATATCGCTTAAATTCAACCTTACTGACCGTCCAGTTCTGCGAACGGCAGAGGTAAAATGCCTCTGGGTCTGAAGCGAAGGTTTCGATCCTACCACATGGTACTGGGTGGGATAACGGATAGTTTATAGCCACACTGCAGAGTTGTAATACAACAAAACAACTGTCTGTGAAAGATTCAATTATATATATATACATGTACGTATATCATGCATACAGCCTGCATCTATAGAGTGAGAGGGCTGAAAAATTTTAGCGTTTTTTTTTTTCTTTTTAAACACTCCCCAAACAGTTTGTGAAAGTGGTGGTGGGGATCAGTTTTCAATGTAAGTTCGTGCTAAATTGATCCCTCTTTTTGTACCCAGCAGCATTCATGCTTGCTTTTTTCAGACTTCTTCCAGCGATTACTACTGAGCAAAAAGCGATAGAACTAAATTTACAAAGAAACACAGTTTACAAGAGTTGCCCTACGTATTTAGAGATCCGGTTTAACAAGCAAATCTTACTACCTGTTGGTACTGGGTTCGATCCTCATTGACACTCCGACTATCGACGGTGTGATACTAATTTAATCGATGAGCATTGTGATTTTTGTTATCGTTCCGTACGTAACAATTGACCTCCACTTAGAGGTAACAATTTTTCGAATAAAATATGTATCTCCTACTCACCATGTGACCCTATAGACTCATCCAATGAAAGGAATTCAGTATTTCTTTCTCGAAGAGCATATCATAGAAATTCTGTGATTTTTTTTTTTTTTTCACACGTTATTTCCAAGTTTTGAATATAAAATATTTGGGGCGAACTTATCTTTATTATAATAGCCGTTTGATAACATTATCTATGATTATGATCAACGACTCCCTCTGTAATAGACCATAAGACTGCCTCTCGCTTAAATAGTGAGTCGCCTTCAAGGCAAATATTCGTCTACACAAATAAGAATTGAATCGCTAAAACGTTTGTTATTTAGTTTTATAAAGAAACACTATTTATAAGAGTTTCTCGACACGTTAAGTAATACATTGTGTATAAGTAAGTCTGGGTTTTCAATGCCTAATATGTTTTTGATTATCTCACCAATGTCCGTTCTGCTACCCTCTTTCGAAAACTCAAGGACTCCTTCTATAAAAGAAATATCCTAACGGACCCCTATTTTTAGAATTCAATTTTTAGACCATAATCAATGAACTGCAATAGTAAACAAACTCCGAACTCTGAAGGCCATATTTATATAAAATGGACGACATTTATCGGAATTTTAATACATGTTTCAGGTCTGTGAAATATAACTGGTTTTCAGTAGCTGTACTATGGAGCATGTTGTTTCTCTGTCACGAGATTTGCTAATGTCAAGTTCGGAAGGAACGTTGCTGTGAAGCCACGAGCATTACTTGAAGGGTCCCTAGGGGTCTGCAGACCCCTGATCCGACACCTCTGTGCTAAGCCACCGGCGCCTCCTTCAGATTTGATTATAGTAAGCGGATAATGTTTAATTCTTTTCAACTGAAGTGTTTGGGACTGACCTATTTTGATGATAGTTTGATATCATTATCTGTGATTATAATAAACGAGCCCTCCCCTGTAAAAAGAAAGGGCTACAAAAATAACTTCCACAAACAGTGAGGTACGTCCTAAGCAAATAATGGTCTTTACAACTAAGAATGGAATCCAATAGCCATTTGATATCCTATTTTACGAAGAAAGACTATTCAGAAGAATTGTCCGTCACATTGAGAGACCATATCAAGTTGTAAATTTGGAGCCCAGAATTCTTTCATAACATTAAATATTTCTTCAAATAAATCGCTAATCCCATCGAATAAAAAAACAACAAAAAACGATGGTATGACGAAGACAATTATGATATTAAGTTTAAAAGGAAAAAATAATGTTAGAAACCATCAACCAGAACTGTCATCAGGACTGTCGACACAAGTTTCTCTCAGTTTTTAAGTTGGTCCGGCTCTCTGTCTGGCGATGTATAGATGTGTACCACGCGTACAGGTCGTACTAGTGAAGTTATAGGCTTGAAATTTTTCAAACATTTACTCCTCATTACGTCTGTAAAAAATGGTCTTTTGTTGTTTTTTTTAAAAATCCTCCAAAAGTAGGTTTTCTTTTTAAGGGGGTTCAATTTTCATTGTATGTTCATGCTAAATCAGCCCCTTAGTTTCTACCCACTAATATTTATGCTTGTTTTTTTTTTTCATTTTTATTTTTTTTCCTAAATTCAGACTATTTATAGTTTCTACCCACTAATATTTATGCTTGTTTTTTTTTTTTCATTTTTATTTTTTTTCCTAAATTCAGACTATTTATAGTGATTACTACCCGGCAAAAATCGAGAGACGTAACTTGTTCATTGATTGTTCCTTTTTCAATTGTTTTGATTTATCACCCCTAACACGGCTTGCTGCTAAAAGACGTTGGTCACGTGGCTTTTTTTGTTGTTTTTTTTTTGTTGTAGTGACTAACCAGCCCAGTTAACACTATTGTTAGGTAAAAGCAAAGGTTACTCTCTCAATATGATAATACAAACTTGAAATATCAAATCGAACTCTGTGCAGTAGTAATACAAGACTAACTTCTTCAACAGTGAGGCGCCTTCTCGACAAGTAATGGTCTCCATAAATAAAAACTGAACCCTAAGGTCGCTTGTTATCTGGTTTTACAATAAACACTTTTTTAACCTTTGATAACATGATCTGTGTTTATAATAAACAGCTTCCTCTGTAAAAGGCCACAAGACCAACTTCCACAAACAGCAAGACGCCGCCTCGACCAAAAACAGTCGTCACAAAGAAAAACTAAAACGTTACGTTGTTTGTTATACAGTTTTACAAAGAAACATTTTTTACAAAAGTTGCCCAATACATTAAGAAATCGGGCTCGTGGGTTCGATCCTCGTTTGATCTCCCTCTATCGATTGTTTGATATCATTTTACGTTAATTCTATCAACACGTACAATGATGTTTGTTTTTTTAGTATTTCTGTCCGTAACAATCGACTTCCATTTAAAGGTAACAATTTTGCTCATAAAATATATCTGACACCCACCATGTGACTCTATGGATCAGGAATTAGCAAGCAAGCGGGTTCGATCCTTGCCGATGGTTTTTATGCCATCTTACGCTAATTCTATTTACTCATTAGTTTTTATTTTTCGTTTTTCTGTCCAGGACAACTGACTACCATTTAACCGCTACCTACCATGTGACACTCTGGACTCTTCCACTCGAAGGAATCTAATATTTATTTTCTAAAAATATCATCTCAGAAAAATTCAGATGTATCAGTGACTACTTACTAGTTTTGAATTGAGTATTAGCGACGAACTCATTTCAATAACAATAACCGTTTGATAACATTATTCGTGGTTGCAATAAACGACTTTATTGGTAAAAGGCTAAAGGAAGATTTTGCTCAACCATCGAGGCGCCTCCTAGGCAAAAAGAATCGAACTGCGATATCGTTTTACAAAGAAACGCTATTTACTTGAAGAGTTTCCCCTACGCATAAGGAAGTCACTTAAATGTAACCATATGATAAGTTCCTATGCAAATCTTTTGTCTGTTTGTCTGTCCCTGGCGCATTCCATTGGCTAATTTACCTTCCGATTATGACGTAACAATTATGGCATAGATTACGTCATAGAAACTTTGACCACTCAAAACGTCCAATCACACGTCATAATGGCTGGGGTTGAGTTGAGACTTGGTCAAGATCAGGTTATTTTAATTATCAAAAAAGAAATTATCCAATAGCCTAAGGCTCTTCAGTGCCGTACCATACGTAAAAAAGCCCGTCAGATTCCAGTAATAAATAACAAATATTGCCCGTACACAGGCTACGGCTTCAACCAAAAAACGTTTAACAAGATATTTCAGATATTTTAGTAAATACGTAAGGTTAGTCACTTTAGCTCAATCGATAAAAGTACCGCCTACCAACCATCTGGTCGTGATCTCCTGTCACAAAAGAGAAATGTTAATCTCATGTATCGGTCTGGTCTATAGTCTAATATGGTGGGATAGACAAACTGAATAATTTACTTCGCTAAATTAGATGAGGTTTGTTCTTGTTATTCTTGTTCTTGTTACAGAAGGAGAAAAAAAAATCAACTCCAGCCTCTGACTTGGACTGGCGTTTGACAAAAACTATCTGATAACATTATTCGTGATCATAATAAACGACTTTCTTTGTGAAAGGCTATAGGACTAACTTGTTCAAACTGCGTAGCGCCTCCTAGACGAATAATGGTCTTCACAAATATGGATGGAACCAAAATGTCGTCTGTTATCTAGTTTCACAAAGAAACACTATTTACAAGAATTGCCCTATACATTAAGAGGCCACATAAACAAATAATAAATAATTGATATAGCCCTTACGCTGGCTACGGCTACGGCTAGCCATCCCTGCTTGGGAATCATACATCATACATTTTTTTCCGAAATCCTCGGTCTCGGCTAGACTTTGAAATTATCCGGGATATGTAAAAATTGATTTAGCGATGACAAGCGGTCGATGTGGCGTCAACTACTCCAATCACTGTTTTACCCATAACCAAGAGGAGAGAAGGTGGATTTATACCTTTTCCAAGGGTGTTGGTGCGAAGTGAATGCGAATTGTTTCAGTCGAAGTTTTATATCGGCTTGCCGACACAGTTTATTTTTTCTGAGTTTATAATCGTTAGGGCACCGACACCTTGATCACATTATCCGTGATTATAATAAACGACTTCCTTTGTTATTGGCTACAGCAACAGAGAGGCGCCTCCTAGACAAATAATGGTCTCCTCAAATAAGACTGGAATCGCTATGCCGTTTGTTATCTAGTGTTACAAAGAAACACTGTTTACAAGAGTTGACCGACACATAAAGATGTCCCATAAATAACATCTTGGGTAGCAAACTGTATTTGAAGGCGTTTCGGGTTTCACTGTCCCATCTATACTTTGAAAATCTTACAATGTTTCGTGCTGCTAATCGCTAGGATAGTGGGAGGGTGATTTCACCAGTCAACAGAATTGAACTTCTTTTCCTCCTCTAGGTTGTAGTGCAACTTCATTGGATCAATTTTCGGCGCTGATAACAAATTTCAAATCCGTCTCACTCAGGCCACGTCTCGTTTTTCGCTAAGGTCACACTCTTTTTTTCCCCCAGTTCTCCTGTGTATGAGGCAAACGTGCATCAATCACATCAAGAATAAGGACATAACTGTCAAGATCGAAGATGCAAAACTGCGGGAAGTAGGTAACTACATTTACATAGGACAGCAAATCTCTATGAAATCCACAAAAGAAGAAATCAAGCAGAGAATCACCCTTTGGATGGCAAGCTTTCGGCAAAGCAAGCTCAACCTTCAAAAAACAAGACGATCCAAATAATCCTAAAGAGAAGAGTATACAACCAATGCATCCTCTCGATAGTCACTTATGGAGCTGAAGCATGGAACCAAACCAAGAGACAGACCCGAAAACTGAGAAGCATGCAACGAGCACATGAGAGAATCATGCTCAACCTCACATAGAGAGATCACAAGACAGCACAGTATATCAGAAAGAAAACGGGGGTCAAAGACATCATAGAATCCGTTAGAAAACTCAAATGGCAATGGGCAGGTCATGTTGCAAGAATGAAAGACAATCAATGGACATCACAACTCACAACATGGATCCCCAGAGACCATATGCAAAACCGACGCCGACAAAAAACAAGATGGAGAGATGAACTAGACAAATTCAGAAAATACTGGCTCCACGACGCCCATGATCGAGAAATGTAGTGGATTCTGGGGAAGGTCTGTGTCCAACGACGGACGTTAAAAGACTGAAGAGGATGATGATGTGACGGTTAAATGAAAACGGGATTTGTATGAGTCGGTTTCAATTCAAAAAGTCAAAATTACAACGTAAATATATATGTATGAATGGATATTAGTATCTGAGAGAATCATGAAGCCATTGGAAACTTAGTTTTTGCTCTAACCAATTAAACTGTGGTAGTGAGCAAACGATTGGAAATTAAAAATATGAGCCGGAAGTTGGATTCAAACCAATGTCCCAATGGGGGCGCTCTTTAGCCGAGTCTGCGCGTACCGACTGAGATACCAACGCCCACTTGGAAGACATAAATTAGAATAACAGAATGTAAACACACCAGCCACCGACCTGAATGAAAGATGAGTTAGGGATGCAATCGGATTTCTGTGAATTGTGCGGGTCCTGGTAGCTCAATCGATACGAGCAAATTCGACCAGAGAGCACTCCCATTACAGTGTGCGTTCGAATCCCACCTCAGGCTCATTCTTTATTTTCTGATCAACACTAACTATCGAAAGTGAATCGGTCCGAACAAAAACTCAGTTCCAAAATTGTCAATTTCTTCATGTATAAGGAGATACACGGAGTAGATACGATGCAGACGGAGAAGCTAAAAACGTTCAGCTTTGGACCACCTATGGTACTCCATAAGGGTTATAATGCTAAAAACAGCTTTCATCTTATCACGAAAACAGAACACGATACAAGAAAACGGGTCACATTTTCGGAATCATCATCCACACCCGAAATGCACCTTAACACGTGCCTGATGAAAATCAGTTGTTGATTAGTTCTTGAAGAAATTTAATTCCAAATAAAATATTTTTAGTGGGCTGATTTTGATAACAGTTAGATAACATTATCCGTAATTATATTGGAGGGTGTCCCCTTCAATTTGCTACGAGACTAGCTTCCTCAACAGTGAGACGCCTCCAATACAAATAACGGTCCATAATAAGAATGCAACTACCATGCCGTTTGCTATACATTCATACTAAGAAATGAACAACCATGGCGTTAAAATCTGATGTCCTGAAAAGAAATTCCATCGGACAATAGATATGGTCAGAATAAATTCTATTTATGACATCACTGGCGTTATCCACATTTGAAATAGAACAAAGAACATCTAGGAACAGCAACACTCTGGAGAATCTAAGTGTTATTATTAAATCCGTCAAAATAAGACCCCGGAGAAGTCAAAAAAGTATTTTTTTCCAAAAATAAAAAAAGGGGTTTTAGTAGAGTACTGATGGCAATTTTCAAGTCTGTGGACAAAACAGTATGGCCAGGTGAGCTGGAACACAAACAAACATGCGCACATACAAAAACGTATAGAACCCTATGCTAACTTTTATGGCTACAGTTGTTCAACACTGTTCCAACTCATCAAGAGGCCGCATGAATAATATTTAGGGGTAGCACTTTATGCATAAGAGAATCGGGGGTTTCAATGTCCAATCTGTTTTTTTAGAAAAATCTTACCATTTTCCGTGCTGTTCACAGTTTGGCCAACGTCACCATCTTCCAACCTAGGTTATAGTTAGCGGATAACTTCTAATTCATTTTGAATTTCCGAATTTGATTATAATAACAGTTCGATAATATTATCTGTGGTAATAATAAACGGCTTCCTCTTCAATAGGCTCCAAGACTAACTTGTCCAAACAGCCGGGCGCCTCCTAGACAAATTATTGTTCTTACAAATAAGACCGGATTTGCAGTGCCGTTTGTTATCTAGTATTACAAAGAAACACTATTTACAAAAGTTGCCCAACACATTAAGAGGCCACATAAATAATATTTTTGAACATTTAATTTGCCATTTGAAATTGATTTGTCTTTCTAGATCTTTGAAACATACGTTTTTTTTCTTTTTTTTTGTTTTGTTTTTGGTCTTTTTGTTTTGATTCGGTTGTTTTATCTACGCGGTTTTCCATTTATTTTGTTCTTAATTTATGGATTTGACCTGAGATCATTGTTTCGTTTGTGTGTGTTTCAGTGAGTGTGGACCTATGTGTGAGCATGTGTGTACATATATATGTGTGTGTTGGTGTTTGTGTGTATGAGGATGTATATTTACGTGACTATGAATATGTTTATATGAGTATTGGCGTTTGTGATAACTCATTTGATGTTTTGTAAACTAGTGTAATAATTACAGGCAAACGTTATTTCTTTTCCTTCTTTCCCCCCTGCCTTCATTCATTCATTCGTTGAATGATTTATTCGTCTTTATTTCCTCCTTTACTTCTTTTCTTTCTTTTCTATTTTTTTTTCTCTCTATTTTCCTTCCTTCCTTCGTACCTTTCCTTCTTCCTTTCTTTCTTCCTTCCTCTATTCTTTTCTTCTATTCATTCATTCCAATGGATGAGTTATTCATCCTTATTCTCTTCCTCTTTTCCTTCCTTTCTCTTTTTTTCCTTTCTTCCATCCTTTCTTCCTTCTTTCTTTTCTTCTTACGTTTCTGTCTTCTTTCGCTCTTTCCTTCAGTCTTTTCTTTCGTCCATCTTTACTTTCTTCCTTTCTTCCTCTCTCCCTTCCTCCTTTTCTTTCTTTCTTTCCTTCTTTCTTTCTTTCTTTCTTTCTTGATTCTTTCCCCTTTCCTCCCTTCCTTTGTTTTTTCTTCCTTCTTTCCTTTTCTCCTTTCCCCTCCCTTCCTTCGTTTGTTTTTATTTTTTCCCTTCTACTGGATGACATCAGTCCTTCCTTTCTTCCATCTTTTTTCCACTCATTCATTCTTTCTTTCTTCCTTTCATTACCTGCTTCCTTTTTTACTGCCTGCTTTCTCTCTTTCATTTCTTCCTTCCTTCATTCCTTCGTTTTTCCCATCGAGCTATCTCATTCGCCTCCCCCCTCTCTAACTTCCATTCTTCCTTCTTTTTTCTTCCTTCTTTTCTTCCTTCCTTTTCTTCCTTCCTTAATTCCTTCCCTCCTTCTTTAAGCTTGTTCCACTTCTCTTGATTCTCTCCTTCCTTCCACTGGATAACTTCCAGAATAATCTGAGACAAGCCATACGAAAGTCGGGTGTACAGTGAGGGTTCAACTCACCCCAGTATTAATAGTCTGCAATAGTAGCTCACTAACCATTACACTACCCCGTGGCGTCCACCCGTATTTATATACAAAGTAACACATGTTATTAATTTTCTAAATATCAACTCACCCCAGCAGCCAATTGGTATGTGAGACGATCCTTGTAGACATTACACTACGGTTGGCCCACTATTATCCTCATTAATTCCCATTTGGGCACCTAATGGTGGTATAATGATTAACGAGTTGGTTTCGCAGATCCCTATAACTGCTCTACCCCGTCATAATGCGGTTCTTCAAAGTGCGGTTCGTGTTATAACGCAGCTAGATAATAGGTAGATCTAGCTTCAAAATAGGCAGATATAGCTTCAGAATTGGTATATTTAGCTCCAAAATAGCTCTGTCTAGATCTAAAATAGGTAAATCTAGCCCATAAATAACAATATCTAGCTCCAAAATGGCTAAATCAGGCTTCTAAACAGGTAGATCTAGCTCTAAAATAGGTAGACCCAGTTTCAACGTAGCAAAATGATTTTTATCATCACTCGATTATTACGCTGCTAGCTCTTGTGGACCCCAACATCTGCATTATAACGGGAGACACCTGTACCGAGTTCGATCCTCATTGTGTTGTTTGTGCTTAGGCCTTGTAGCAAAAGCGTCTCATCGTAGAGCAATAGTTTGTAAACTGGCTCCACAGATAATTACTATTCAGTTGTGAGTTCGATTCTCACAAGGTGCCTCACGTTGTAGCCTTATGCCAGAATAAACCGAACTCTCTTCTTTTTTCTCGCGTCTTTTTCTTTTAGAATCTATCAACCAAAATTTTCAACATTGGTTTTTTCAGTTTTTAAGTGAGCCTGTTTGGCTGTCAGGCCAGAGAGCTATCTATGTATCATGCGTAAAGGCAGAAGCAATGCAGCTAGAAGGCTGAAAATTTGAACATTTACTATTTGTTATATACGGAAAACCTTTTTTTTCTATATAAAAAAAAATCCCCGACAGAACAAGTCTTTAGGGGTTGTTCAATTTATAATGTGGGTTTACGCTAAATTAGTTCTTAGTTTATACCCAGCTGCATTCTTACTTGATTTTACAAAATTCGGATTATTTAGTGATCCGACTAAAGACAAGAGAAGTAACTCATTGATTGATCACCCCTTATTCCATTTTTTAATTGATCACCCCCAATATTCAGAGACTATGCTGTTATTGTAAATATTTATGACTACTTTTCACCTTCACCGTAATTTATTAATTGCTTTTTATCGGAACATTTTTCTCCGGCCCATTTCCTTCCAGCGTTGAGTGAATAGCGTTGATCGGTAAATAAAGAATTAAGCCGGTGGGATTCGAACCGACACTCCCAAGAGGAAACACCCTTTAGCCAGGCCTGCTCTACCATCTAAGCTGGGTAGCTGCCTGAGCAAAAAATTGCAATGAAAGGTACTCAATAAATCAAAATGAAGGTAAAAAGTAGCCATAATTCTTTTTGATTTAGTAGGTTTGCAGTTGAACTAATGTTCGTGAGTGGTCAAGTGTAATTATTCCGGAAAGGCGTGGAATTTTACATGGTCTAACACAATCAACTGCAATACCTCAAGCGTCACTCACCTAGTTTACAAAATATTGTCAGATAGGCCCTCTCCCTGAGGAGCATTTGATACGACTGCCTCGCTGAATGCAAGGACTGTGGGGTTCGTCTTTGAACTTGTATTTCATCAGATATGGAATGACCCACTCATACCTGAACTCAATCTGATTTTGCATATAACTTTATAACTATTTAACTTTATGACTATGTAACTCTATAACTATAACGTAGAATGAACTGGCCAAAACTTTGTTACAACATTGAAGCACAGTTCGCATTATTAAGCAGCTAGACGGTTGATCTCGAATCTTGCTCGAAAATGGGTAATCTGACTCGAAGTGAGGTAGATCTAGCTTCAAAATAGGTAGATCTAGCTCCAAGCCCGGTAGATCTCGCTTCAGAATTGGCTGATTTAGGTTCAAAATAGGTAGATCTAGCTCCTAGTTAGGTAGATTTAGCTTCATAATTGGTAGATCTAGCTTTAAAATAGGTAGATCTAGCTCCTTGTTTGGTAGATCTAGCTTCATAATTGGCAGATCTAGCTTTAAAATAGGTAGATCTAGCTCCTTGTTTGGTAGATCTAGCTTTATAATTGGCAGATCTAGCTTCAAAATAGGTAGATCTAGCTCCTAGTTAGGTATCAGCTTAGTGATCCTTGCAAGTCACCAGACTGGCCAAGACTAGGCCTTTTTTATGACTACTTGCTCGGCAGGATAAAAGTCTGCCAAAGGAATACCTCCATCCTAATCCCACAGCTTAGATTGTACTCAATTAACTGCTGAGTGCACAGGGAAATTTCTCCTGATGATGAGTTGTCTGTACTCATCGCTCATACCGGGAATCGAACCCGGGATTTTCTGTCAGAATAGAAGTAGGAGTGGAATTTGACCCAGCAGCAGTCAGGCTTGTTGCATATCCTTTCTTTTTACTCCTTCCTTTCTATCCCTTTCTCTCGGACTCGTTTTCCTTTCTCTCCTTCCTTTGTCTTCATTTCCCGTTTATTTCTAATTTCCAGGGTCCCTTGTGTTTTGGGTGAAATATGTTTACCATTTGGAGTCATTCAAAAAGTCTGGCTCGAAACCGACTTCTATTCACATGTGGCCTGGCAACAAACGCTTTTCATCTTTCCGGAAGCGTATTCATCTGTCCTATCAAGAGGTGCTGAGTGGCCAAACGGTTGTTGACCAACCATAAAGTCCCCAGGCCCCCTAAAGACATGGATCTAAAGACACTGGCCCTAAAATAACAACGTGGGTGTTACGCTGCATCATCTCTGAAATGTGACCAATTATAACGTCACAGCGAACGAGTCTGCGAGTATCTTGCCCTCCTTTCAAAGCAAATCAAAACAGAGTGAATAAAACATAATAAAACAACCTTTTTTCATTCAAATTTTACCAATGAAAAAAAGCAAAAATATCCCACTACTTCTTTCGTACAAATTGAATTGAAATATTTCATCGAACGAGTTTCCGATTATCTCGCCCACCTTTCAAAGCCAGACGAAACAAAATACGTATCCATGAATAAATCACAAAACAAACTTTATTCATTCAAATTCACAAATAAAACACATTACATTACTTAATTAGTACAAATTGAATTAAAATGTTACTTATTTTGATTGAAAAACGATTCAACTCAATCGAACATTTTTTATAATTATTTTCTTTTAAAAAACGTTTCGGTTTGTGATTTGAAATCTTGTAACTTAATGGCCGGTTACGTCTCGTTGGTGGCAAAACGTGCCACCAACATTGTGACTTTATGTCCTGGATTCGGAATATCAACAGTGCAGGGACAGCTTATGTCAACTCTGCACTAATACCTTTGAGAAAGGCATGAATCCATCTCTTCTCGCGCCAGTTATGGGTAAATAATAATGTGTCAACCCATCTAGAAGATTGATATCTTTGGTTTCAAACCACTCTGAAAAGAGGTGGGCTTTGACTGTAATGGAATCATCTGTGGTGTCTCAACAACTGTGTCCCATTTGAGAGGTGCAGAGTGGCCAAACGGTTCATGGTACGTAGAATGGCGACCTGAGTTTAAACTCCAACTGAGACGGTTTGTTTTTGGGAGCAGTTCGTGAATCCAAGAATTAAAAAAAAAGAATCAGAAATCATTATCCTTTACTGAATTAAGTGGATTAACAAGGAAGGAGATTATGTTAAAAATATTGTTATGTAAAATAAATGTTTCTTCTGCATCAGGCTGAAACTTATTAAAGTACCAAAATCGAAATATTGACTATAAGGCACATATTTTGCAAACGAGAGAATAGACCTTCTGACTGGTTTAAAATCAAGGCTGTCTGTATCCTAGATTGGTTGCCAACCATGAACAAAGAGGCCCGTCGGTCCTCCTTTCTTTAACCCTGGGGTCTTTATCATAAAACCATTAAACCCGAAATCGATCTCCTACTCTTGGTCAAATGTATCCAACAATCAATAGATACATTTAACCCATCGAAGATATGTACGTCGACATGAACGTTTTGCAACAAGCGCACAAAAGAAATTAATGTGCTCACAAAATATTGAGAAAATTGTCGATAGCATACTGGGTTTATATTGATTCCCTATGTCGAAATCAAAAATGAAAAAAATATTTTTGTCACTGGAAAAAACTTTTTCACAATGTAAGATATTTGTTTATCACTGACAATTAAAAATTTGATGGACATTGTTTCGTACTCCGCTTGGGAAAGTCATGAATCCATTTCTTTTTGCAAAGGCTATGGATAAATAGGAAGACTGACAGGCCACTTTGTTCATGGTTGGCAACCAATCTAGGATATGGATAACTGATTCTAAACCAGTCAGAAGAGGGTTGGGCCCTCGTTCTCGGCACACCCTTGATAAAATCATCTGTGGTACCCAATAACACTGCACTGAGTTACAGGAAAGGTAAATGTGAATGTAATAGGATTCTGTGTTTGGTGAGCTTGGCTCGATTTTACCCCGGGTACAATCATTGTTGTAGCTTCTGTTGTAACCAATCCCTGAGCAGTCAAGACAACGGTGCTGCTATATTCAACATTTGAAACCCATTTATTGCCTAGTTTCATACTTGGAGTATCAGAACCAAGTCCGTTGAGATAGTGTGGCTATGGCCAGGGGCGTAGCTGATCGATGGAGGCGATTTCTGGGTCCTGAACGGAGGGGCCCCCGAAAGTTTTACGAATAGAGGTTCACCTACTACATGTTTACGCAAATTATCCAAAAGCAAATCTCCCAAATCAGTTGTTTCCAACATGTTCATCACCGAAGGTCCTTATTATCGAAATGGATTTTCATCGGGACCCCTTGCTTTTGAAAGATCTGACTTTTCACCAAGCTCAGGCTTTGGAAAAGTCTACCCACAGACCCCCAGCAAAGTCTTTGTGGACCCTCAAAAATTCGGTTTCCTCCAGGATGGGATTCACTGGATTAAATGATGGAGCGGTGGGACTTGCAACAAGCCAAGGCACCAGTCTGCAGCCACGCCCGAGGTTGCAACCTTATAACTGACAAGGAGTTTTTAGGAATTGCTAAAAAACGACCAACACCAGGATACTGGCTAGGAACATTAGAACCCGGTTTTAGAACAATCATCATCATCATCATCATCATCATCATCATCATCATCAATCTTTTAACGTCCGTCGTTGTATATAGATCTTCCCCAAGTTTCGCCTCATTTCTCTATCATGGGTGTCGCGGATCCAGTATTTTCTAAATTTGTCCGGTTCATCTCTCCACCTTGTATTCTGTCGGCCTCGGTTTCGCATGTCATCTCTGGGGATCCATGTTCTGAGTCGTGATGTTCATCGGTCGTTTGTCATTCTTGCAACATGGCCTGCCCATTGCCATTTAAGTTTTTTTAATAGTTTCTATGATGTCTCGGACTCCCATTTTCTTGCTGATACACTGTACTGTCTTGTGATCTCTTCATGTGAGGTTGAGCATGATTCTCTCATGTGAACATTATATGGTTCTCAGTCTGCGGGTCTGTCTCTTGGTTAGGTTCCATGTATAAGCTCCATATGTGACTATCGGGAGAATGCATTGGTTGTATACTCTTCTTTTTATGATTATTGGAATCGTCTGGTCACCAGCTCAAATCGTGGACTTGAATCCACGAGGTAGAGGAGTATTGGGAAGCCAATGTAGACTTAAAGAAGGTCAGTCGATAGTGGGGCAAATGTTGTTGGACCAACATGGGCCCAGCTGAAGGGAGTTCCCAGAACCGAATCAACTGGTGTCATGCAGTTGTGGCTCCATGCTCTGTAATATGTTTACAGGAATATCCAATACGCTAAAACTCCTGGACGTTATGTATTTACTTATGTCATCAGAATATTGTGAAGTAGCTTTCCTTGCCCTGAATCCTAAAATTTATCAAGAAGGAATAAAAGAATTGGTCTGGTTAATCATTCATTAGAAACCGTCACCTGACCAACGCCTTTTGGGATCATGCTGTATTGTCGGTGATCAATTGTAAAAATGTAAAAAACAGGTGATCAATGAATAACTTACTTCTTTCGCTATTTTTGTAACAGAAATCGTTATCATGTTCTCGACAAATAAATTCAATAATTGTTTTTTTTTGCAGATTAACACAAAATGTCCTAATTTTGGTCGACATAAAATGTATTATTCTATAGAAATGTTCCCTGGCAGTAGCTAATCCCACACTTCTCAGCTGACTAAGCTAAAAGAATTGGATATTATAGCATCCTGCATAATAATCTGTCATTTCTCCTGTGGATTACCATCTTTTGATCATTTGAAACTTCATATCTGTTATTAGAGATTCAATGATAGGGAAGTTATAATTTGGGCTTCGACTGCATTTGTGACCACCGAGAAACTTTCATAGAAATGGCATGTTACCATTAGAGAATCATTGGAAAAAGGTTTCAATAGGTCTTATTTTGATTTGAATATCTACTGTTTTTGTTCTTTATATCATTTCTTATCTCATTATTTAAAAAAAAACCCCGACATTTGATACCTTAGAATCTAATACTAAGCATTGCTTCATCGTCATCAGACAATAGATAATGATAAAATGTTTGAATAATTGGTCCTACAGGAACTGCACCTTGACAGATCCAGACCGTACATCTCTCTGCTTGAGTCTAAGCTTCTTAGAGAATTGGTAAATGAAGACTTGCAATATCACTTGTAACCACCTGACATTCCTCTCGCAGTTAATCATCTTTTGAAGCATGTTGAACTTAAAATGATAAAAGGTTCAATAATAGGGAAGCCATGATTCGCACATTCACTGGATTTGTGACTAAACCATCATAGAGATGTTATTATCAGAGGATCGCAGGAAAAATATTTTTGCTTCAAATGGGTCATATTTTTTAATTAGACTTTTTACCGCTGTTTCGCTGTTTAAAGAACCCTTCACCTTTCTTTTCAAAAAACGAACTTCCATATACGTCAGCTGAATATTTTTTCGATGCTGTTATCTCTGGTTTCCCTCTCTTAAAGAAAATAAAATCATTTTTTCATTCTTTTTTTGTCTCCCTCTTTTTTTTTCTCTTTCTTATTAGAAACCGTCAAACAAAACTTTCAACATCAGGCCACACCAATGGAGCTTAAAGGCTAAAAGTTTAAACATTCACTCCTTTTTATGTCTAGAAAAGAAAACGTTACTATGCTTTTGGTCACCGGTTTTTTCAGCCAATGGTGTAATGAGATTCTGTTTGCTATATGTCAAGTCGTATTTGGGAAAGTTTCATATGTATCAATAAATTTCACGAAACATTCATTTTATAACACACTTACATATACGATATCAAAACGTAGCTTCCTTTAGATTAAAAAAAAATGTTTTTATTGTATTTTGCTAGATTTATATTTAGGAATGAATTTCAGAAGACCATAATTTTATAGCGGACTTGTATTCCACCGGCAAGGTAAAAGATGACATACGACATTAAAACGTTGCCTCCTTTCAATTTTTAAAGATATTCTTATTGTATTTTGGTTGTTTCGTATCCATGGGATAAATTTCACAATACCATAATTTTATATCACGCATACATTTCTGCCACCCTTCACCCCCCTAACGAAGCTACCGGTAGCGAATTTTTTGAATAAGAAGGCATTTAAGTATAAACAAGTAATAAAATCATAGTTTTGTGAAAT
Source organism: Thysanoteuthis rhombus (assembly GCA_963457665.1). Lineage (NCBI taxonomy): Eukaryota > Metazoa > Mollusca > Cephalopoda > Oegopsida > Thysanoteuthidae > Thysanoteuthis > Thysanoteuthis major. Next base: position 3,272,263 of record OY735224.1, on the reverse strand, counting down.
TTATCCATAAATATAGAACTACCAAAATACAGAACCGTTTGCCATTTTTCACTGTCCTACTGGTTTTTAACGGGTAGTTAAATTTACAACCTGTGTTTATGCTAAATTGGTCCCTTGCTGTGCAGTAACATTCACACATGTTTTTTTTTAAATTCAGGCTCTTTTTTTTAGAGATCACTGTTCAATAAAAGTGACTTATTAATGGATCATCCCTTTGAGATTTTACAAAAATAATTGATCACCCCTAACGCTGCATGCTTTCAAAAGTCGTTCGTCAAGTGACAGTTTCTATTGGGCGACTAACCAGACCTGTTTTTAAGTGATTTTGTCCGTCGCCATGTTTCACATCTGTACGTCATAGCTTTTAATATTCATTCATTGTACACTCAACGTTTAAAATGGATGCACATTTTCCTCTATTTGTGTAAACATTCGAGTGACTGACGATAAATACGAAACGTGTGAACCTCCTCCGATTTACCCACAAATTCGATTCAGGGACCAACTTAGAGACGGATCTTATCCGTAACCTGGGGTCTGTCTTTAATATAAAACTGGAAAGGCACGCTGACCCCTTTTTCAGCGTTGTCACCACTTTATTTCTACCCGGCGGCAAAACACCGGCTTTACTTAACTGGCTGCCCCTTCCAATCGCCTACCATCTTCCTCTCCATCAGAGATATTTTGATAGAGTGGCGATAGTCCTCTGAGGGGAGTCTATTCAGGGGTCAGAGGAGGAAAGTTCCAGATATCTTGAAATAACAAATTGGTATATTGTTGGGACCAAATTAACCAGCATCAGTACCAAAATAATCGAATAACTTTAAACCAGTTATCAAATGTCTTTTGCCACTCGAGACAAAATTTGTATGTATTTTGGGACCAAATTAAGTGGTTTCAGTACCAAAATGATCAAATAACTTAAAAATGGATTAAAGTACATATTTTTCTTATGATATTTTTGTTCATGAATTTTCATATTCTATGACATTAAACGCATGTAACTTTAAATCCATCATCTAGTGTCGTCTACCACACAAGACAAAATTTGTACGGTTTGGGGACCAAATTAAATGATTTCAGTACCAAAATAATCAAATAACTTTAAACCAGTTATCAAATGTCTTTTGCCACTCGAGACAAAATTTGTGTGATTTTGGGACCAAATTTAGTGGTTTCAATACCAAAATAATCAAATAACTTTAAATCCATCATCTGATGTGTTTTGTCTCACAAGACAAAATTTGTATGATTTTGGGACCAAATTTAGTGGTTTCAGTACCAAAATAATCAAATAACTTAAAAATAGATTAAAGTACATATTTTTCTCATGATATTTTTGTTCATGTATTTTCATATTCTACGACATCAAACGCGTGTAAAACAGTCGTTATCTTTTGCAAATTTTCGTTTAGTACCAAATCTTTGTTTTCAGAACCAAATAGCTCGGTCCAGTACCAAATCTGTTCAATTTTTGTCTTGAAAAGTTCTAAATGGCTCCACTGGACAAGGAAAGTTCAATCGATTAACAGCTCAGAAAATGAACTGGGCGAGCTGTTCGAACCCCAACTGTGACTCAGATTTACACTTATTCCCCTGGGAAAGGCATGAATCTTCAGGTATGGGTAATAGTGTATAGCTAAGTGAGCGACACCACTTCGAGTGCTTGTCGCTTCTAAGTGTATTCCACATGTTGCGAATCACGAAGAATGACTCGAGACAAAGAAAACTCGCGATATGTGAAGCCCAAGCCAGCGTAAGGGTACTGATTAACGTCTACAACCAAGCATGGGATGACGAAGATCCTTTTGAGAGAGTCCACCCCGGGGCGGTTGGGTAGGGGCACATTGTTTCCCATCAGGCTGGCACCAGCCTGTAATGTCAGAGGCTTTTTTGTCTGACAAGGTCCAGCTGTCTTTCGTTAGCCAGACGTCTTCTTTCTCTCAGGGGTTTCCGGTGCGATGGACGTCGGGACGGCCACTTACCGCTTACTTAAAACCATATGACGTGCGATGGGGAGGGTTATCAAATTGGCTATTTTCTGGCTAGATCTGGCTGATATTTTTCTCAATCTGACCGTTAAAAAACTGCGATAGCCGATTTAATAGCGTAAGTTTGTTGAATATAAATATACATTTTTTGAATTAATGATTCGTTTTACAGTCTTAGAATATAGTTATTTCGTCTGATACGTGGTCTTTGTGCAAGAATCTCGTTGGAAATAAGAATACGAAGATCAAAATCGAAGACGCTGAACTGGACGAAGTACTCCACTATATCTACCTAGGACAACGATTCTCCATGAGACCCTCAAAAGAAGAAGAAATCAGGCGAAGAATCATTAGACGATGGAAAGCATTCGGCAAAGTAGACTCAACCTTCAAAACCAAGATATGATGTTGAGTAACAATTTGAGTGAAAAATCAGTTATTAGGCCTTACATTTTCCAGCGGCTGTTCAGCTCAATGGTAAGAGCAACGTTACGTTGAAGCGGTTAGCCTATCGGTGGCAGGTTCGATTCCTGCTGCAGCCCCATTTTCTTTAATTGTTTATTCTGTTTACGTTGCCTGAAGTGAGTGGTATATTAACCGTGTAACGACGGGAAATCATTTCAAAATTTTTTTTTATGTGATATAACGCAATTTATAATTCATTCTGTCGGACGAAATATGTCCTTTTCTTTTTCTTTATTTATATCTATCTATCAATCTATCAATCTCTCTCTCTCTCTCAAAATATATCTATATATATATATCTATATATCTATATATCTATATATATATATATGTATATATTACGCAGAATCGGCAAAAGTGCTTGATTGGTGCTTACTTATTTCTTGTAAAATGAAATTTCATTTTACAGCAATTACACGAATTTTTTGTTTGTAAAAAATAGTTGTCTTTGTCCTTGTTTTGATTAAATGAACTTCTGATCAAAATAAAACGACGTTTTTATTTATCTTTTTGAACAAAAAGTTTAAACTGCATATTTACTCATTTTTTGTAAAAAAAAGTTTGATTTCGCATTGATTACCTAGACTTTTGACTGTAAAAAATAGTTGTTTGATATCCTTGTTTTGATTAGATAGTCCTTCGATCAAACTGTATTTATTTATTTCTCGCGAAAAAAGTTGGAACTTCGTCAATTAGACAATTTTGTTGATTCAGCATTGCTAAACCACAGACTTCATCACTGGCTGAACTTTCTCTCACACAACAGGATGCCCCCAGCAGATGGGATACCATTTTTTGCTCACAAAACAAAGATCTTGATGGAGTACTCATGTACCACATCAAACTTATAACCTCTAAAGGTACATACGCACACACACACACACACACACACATACATACATACACGCATAGCACACACTACTGAAGGCGGGAATATCTCCTGGAACATGTCTAGACCATTAATAAAAACATTCAAAGATAAATA
>OY735224.1:3256322-3263822 GCA_963457665.1 Thysanoteuthis rhombus | reverse complement strand
CGCTAAAGCAGAAAGAAAGAAAAGAAGTAGCATGGCTTTATGTATCTATGTGTTCGCCTCAACATTGCTACTACTACTACTACTACTGCTTATCATTATTATTATTATTATTATTATTATTATTATTATTATTATTATTATTATTATTATCTCTTCTTTTCAAGTTATTATCGAATAGTTACCAACAGCTTAGGGTAAAAGAAGGTTGAAGTGATGTACAATTTTTTCTTGCCATTTTGTGTATTGCAGTTTTTCCTGCAGTTCCCGCCCCCCATTTTTGTAGCACTTTATATAAGCATGCAACAGATATCAGTGCTCTTCTCAATATACGGGTATTGTCTGTAAGTACTATCTTCTGGATTTCACAGAGAAAAGGATCGCCAAGGATTTTAGCGAGATGTTTCTCTAGTGCCTTTTCTTGATCATCTTTGGTGGCCCGACAATAACGGAGACAGTTTATGTTTTCAAGTGCCGCACCTTCTGCATCTCGATTTCAACGTCCTTCTCATTACGTAGTTTCACAAGTTCTTTTACGGTTATATTTCCATCAGAAGGCACACTCGTGTCAATTAACCGGCATGTTCTTTCCTGATGGTCCTTGATTACGGTGTCGGGTCTACTTGCTTTGATGGTCCTGTCGGCATTATCGCTAAGTCCCATAGAATCGTGGCGTTCTGTCATTCAGTTAGGTCTGGTTTGTGCTCATACCAGTTATTGGCTTTTCGTATTCCGTAATACTTGCAGATTTTCCAAAGTAGATATTGACCCACTCTATTATGTCTAGACTTGTATTCTGTAGGTAAAAAACCCCAGAGCAGCTAGAAACGGGGTGGTCTATTGTTTCTACATGGAGGTCACTGAAGCGGCATAGTTCTTTATGTTCAAGTTTAAATCTAGTTCTCTTGCGAACATCTCAACCTCTTTTACGATCGAGTGAAATTCATATTTGACTTTAATGTTTCTTAACTAGCTTTAACATCTAGTCAGGAGTGATTTCGAAGCACTGGTGTAATCCAACTGTTGCTGTTTTGTAGGTCAGTTCATGTTGCATCATTCTCCTACCACGCTTACTTCTTGGCAAATACCGACGATTGATGTCAGCTTTAGGGTGGTGTAATCTGTAGCTCATTAGTAGTTTCCTTATGTCTGTTTTTCTAATCTCAACTAGATTTCAATTAATTATATTAAAACTATTTGTCACAATAGGGATGGCTTCTGTACTCCGGTCTTTTCTCTATTTTTGAAACATCCAGCTCAGTCTTCGGTGCTGCACGCACTCTTCCAAAACACTCTTTCCTTACTTTCTCTTGCACACTTGCATGTTTTATTCCACTATCTTCAATAATTCCTAAATAGTTTTATACCTCTCCCTGTTTTAGTTCTTGTATTGCTGTTTGTATCTCTAGTTCTATCGAGTTGGTTTTGAATAGTCTACCTCATTTGAAAGTAACCTTAGCACACTTAATCAAGCCAAAATCCATTCATTTGTCCTCACTAAAGTCTTTGACTGTCATCAAAAACACCCACAAGTTTATTGTCATCTTTACCATCTAGTTTCCATGCATATTAGATGGCTGATTTTCCTGTCTCGTGGAGATATATTCGTACCCTGTTTTGTATATCTCAATGGACAAAGGAAAAATAAGGGGGGAGAATGAGTCTCCAATAAAATACGGCACAGTTTTTGTTGCCATTCCTAGCTTTTATCATCCCATTCGAACTGGAAAAGAATTCAGTGTTCAATAATGACATTATGCCGCAAGAAGTTCACCAGTCGTGGGATAACTTGAAGAATTCGATAACTTTTATTATCTACGTGTGTGGAACACTGACGAACGCTTTTTTGTAGTTTATCCTCGCAGTACCCGGGTTCTTGCGTTCATTGTGACAAGTTTCTAGGATCATGCTATTGATCAGTTGTTTTTCCTTGCATCTGTAAGATCCTTTTCGGCAACCTTTTTGTTCTATTGGGAGTAGGTTGTTTTCTTCTATGATGGCATATGTTCTCTTTATTATTATTGATGTAGAGATGTTGTATGTCGTAGGAAGACATGTGATGGGTCTATACTTTTTAGGGTTACTTATATCTTCCATTTTAGGTAGCAGGTATGTAACCCCTTTTAACCATCCAGTCTGGAGGTTTTTTTTTAGGTGAGTTTAGTATGTCATTATACTGCCACACTATGTTATCGTGTAAGCATGTAAAGGAAGAGAGCCCCAAATTGTGCTCCTTATCATTGCTAGGTTATTTCCATTAGTGTGATTTTTAGTTAACAAAAGTTCGAAATCTCCCGCCACTCCTGTCTTTGCAATGCTTTATTTTGATCTCCCAACCTTCCAATCCATGTTGCATGTTGGTGGTATGTCTTTTTATCGTTCTAGATATTTTCCCCTGAAGTCACTCATCTGGTCTTCATTCGGGACGTCTTTAACTGATATCTTTACTTTTGATTTCTCTCTGTTAAATTTCTCTTTCATCAGTTTGAAATTTCTCTATTTTGTCAGTAGAATTCGATCCTCTTTTCATACATCTTTATCATTTGGGCTTTTAGCCCTGCCTTTTGTTTTAACGTCTCTTTGATAAGCGGTACATCACTTGGGGTTTTCAATCTATATTTCTTCCGCACGTTCCTGGCTTCCCTGCTGTTAGAAATCGCAGAGCTTTTAAGCTCGTCCATTATTGAAATTTCTCCTCACATTATTTCGATTTCTTTTTCAATTTTTGTTTTCTACATTGTTTTTTTTTCTATGTGTGTTTGGAGTTTTCTGCTTTTTTTTCTTTTTTAATGCACTTAGATTCTTTCCCTTTTGTTAATGCTTATATTAGTTGATTAACTTCAGTAAGATCCGGTTCCAGATCTCCAAAGATGTCCTTTGAAGCAATATTTACCATCTTTACTTGTTTCTTATAGTGATTGCTCATAGCTACGTTTCGCAGTGATTCTTTGTCCCCCATCTTGATGAATTTTACCCTCGTGATCTCACGTAATGTTTCGTCTTTTGTTCATCCTTCCAGTCATTGTTTCATCGTCATGTTTCTCTGTTGACGTAGCCTCCGCATTTTTTTTTCGTGATCCTCTGTCGTCCATCTTAATGAATTCTTCCTTTGTAAGCTCACCTGATATTTCGTCTTTTGTTAAGTGCATCCCGTCATAATGTTCGCTCACAAATCGTTCACCCTCCCAATCATTTTTGCTCGTACATGTTTCGTTGCTGCCATAGCCCCCTGCTCTTTCTGGTACCAATCCATTTGTAGGGTCTTCAGGTATTAGTCTGGGTTCATTTGTAGACGGCGATTGAACCGCTGCTTGTATCGCAAGGTTTTCTTTTCGAGCCTGGCATTTGTATGACCAACTGAAGTCACATTACCGTCTGCTTGTATATCCAGATCTATTCTGTCCTTTTTGTGTGATTTCATCCAGTTCTGCTTCAGTAAGTCTCTTATTCTTCACTGCGTCTTTAATTACATTCGTAAGCTTGTTTTCGTCCAGGTTTCAGGAATCGTCTACAACACGTTCTTCCGATATTTCATAGGTATTATTTGTACGTATCATGCCAGACAATTTATCAAGCAAGCGACAGAGAACGTCCATCACTTCTGTGTTCTCCTCTAGAGACCATTTTTTTGTATTTTAGTTTGAGTGTTTCTGTTGCTGACTTAGGAGGACTTAGTTTAGGATAATTCCCGATCAAATGACCTATTCAAGTCACTCAAACAGTTTGTTCCAGAAGTATGATTTTCGGCCCTAGACTGGTCCCGGGGGAGTGCAGTCCTTGTTGTCCTGGGTGACGACCGATCCTGTACAGTTTTTGATTATTTAACATTAAGCATTCTATTCTTACCACTAAGATGTGATTTTTTTTTTTTATCGTGACTCAATTATGAGGTAGGTTTCTCTTGAAGACTTGTGAGGCCAACTCCTGCTGTGCACACGGAGGGATACCACAGTGGGTCGGTTAGGACTGATTGCAACTGGAGTAACCTTAGAGCAACAGACACCCTTAGCACTGATAGTATTCTCTCTTTGAAAGGGAACATACGGGTGGGCGCGTCGTTGGCAAGATAGACAAGAGTAATGTACCCTCCACATTTTACATCCACACGTAAGTCACTTATGTTGTCTCAACATACGCATAGACTCATAAGTATATATATATATATATATATATATATATATATATATATATATATAGAGAGAGAGAGAGAGAGAGAGAGAGAGAGCTTCGTTCTCTCCTGCAGAAAGTGTGCAAAAATTACAGTGTCGGTGCCAAGTGTAATCTTCATGTACAAAATACACACAAAGGTTTTAGGAATACAGATAGGTTTAGGTGTTTACCAGATTACCAGGGTCGATTTTCCTCTAAAATGGTCGATCAAAGAGGGTTTTCCGTCAACTCACTGATTTGAGGGTATTGACAGTTTCCCGCCGTTTTACTGAGTCTCAAACCCATGCTCATATTCGAATCGATATTGATAATTGAGGCGACTTATTGTCGCTCAGTCCTCAACGGTGACCACTGGACAAATGGTGTGAAATCGCAAATTAGCCCTGATATTGGAAGCCACAAACTACTCTGGGACTTTGACATCCAAACTGACCACCTCATCCAGGCAAGACAAGAAGAGGAAGACCTGCCAAGTAATAGACGTGGCTGTAACTGCAGACCATAGAGTAAAGAGGAAGGAGAGTGAAAAACGGGAAAAATACCAAGATCTGGCGAGAGAACTGAAGAAAATGAGGAATTTGAAAGTCAGGGTAGTACCAGTAATAATAGGTGCACTATGAACTGTCCCAAAGACACTGAGGGTGAGACTGGAGGAGCACGGGATAAAAGGAAGGATTGAGACTGTACAGACCACAGTACTGCTGGAACTGCGAGGATACTGAGGAAAGTGCTAGAAATATAAGGACTGCAACGCTAAATGTTAGTAGTGGCCTAACAGAGGAAGGTAAATGAAAGCGGAAATGGGAACCACAGTACTGGCATGATAGGTGAGGGAGAAAGGACATGAGGTGACTTATTGTCACTCAGCCTTCAGCAATGACCACTGAGCAACTGGTGTGAAACTGTAAAACACAGTATTGCTGTGATCTATGAGAATGAGGAGAGAAGAGTTGGAGACTTTAGGAGACTTGCTGTCGCTCAACCTCCAGCAGTAACCGTCTGGCAACTGGTGTGAAATTGCAACTAATAATAATAATAATAATAATAATAATAATAATAATAATAATAATTAAAGACTTAAAGGGAAAATGTGCCTCCTAGTAGATATGACCGTCCCAGAGGATAAAAACATTGCTATCAGAGAATTCTCAAAATTCTCAAAATTCAAAGTCTGAAAAACTTGAAATAAAAACCAATTGAATGTGGCAACTCAGGACTGATTGCTGTTTGAGCCCGTTCGATTAATCTAAAAGGGACCGGTGAACTTGACGACAGCAAACCTATGGATTCGTCCTGGGACCTCAAATATTTACTCAACCCGGTCGTAGGGAAGCGGTTCGTCTCGGGGGCGGTGCCATCCCATGGCACTGACAGGGATGGGTCAGGATTGTCCCAACGCCTTTGCGACACTAGTTGCAGGGGCTGGAGCAATTTTTATGGGAGCTCTATCTCTATACCGCATTAAAAACGACGTTGTGTCACGTCTTGCTATCATGGAGGCGCAAGTAAATAGAATGCCTTGAAATCCCAGCATATATGAAATATGAAAAACTGCTCTTACCTCCAATGCACACATTATTAGGAAATTCTTGTCAATGTGAATGTATGAACTAAACCCAGCATACATCACTCAATTAATATATAGGGGTATGTTTGGGAAAGTGTTGTACTGTCTTCTTTCCTTTCTCTATGTAGAGGCTGAACTGACATAACTTAGAAGGTTACCAGCCTTAGGTCTCTGGTTGAGACCCAGCTGATGACTTACATAAACTGAAACCAAACCACCACCACCACCACCACCACCACCACCACCACCAACAACAACAACAACAATAACAACAACAACATCATCATAACAACAACAACAATAACCACAACAATAACAACAATATTTTTGGCACAGTATGCCGACTGGTTTTTCAGTTTCTAAGCTGACTGCCAAGCCTTAACAAAAGGCTTGAGTCGTAGAAAACTTTCATAAAAATGTGAATCGTTCAAAGGAAGGTAGTTCCAAGTCTATCTTGATGTCCAAATGATCGATAATGGACAATAATATTTGGGGGTTCGAGCCCAATGTGGAAGATGATGCTTTTCCCGGCACGTTTGCTCATTGTGGCTGCAACACGAGAGGAACGAAAGAGACGACGCGTATTTGGATTCAAAATCGAACCTTTGTTTTACTTCTTCGGGCGACCAAAAATACATGGACTTCGACTGGAGACTAAACAAAATCCTCATTCAGAGAGAGAGAGAGAGAGAGAGCTTTTCAAGAGAGAGAGAGAGAGAGAGAGAGAGTGAGAATTCAATGTTTTTCTACTGTCAGCAGCCAGGCCCTGGCAGCTTGTAGACCCTGGTATTCTCTGCCTGCCTACACTGGTAGTCTCTGTTTACTCTAGTGACCAACCTTTGGACCGTCTGACTTATAGGCCAGAGTTTCTTTTCCAACGATATCTCTTTTACTAGATTTACTTGTCCTCTTCTTTTACCTGATACCGGAACTAAATGATCATCTACCCTTTCCTCTTCTATTTTCTCTTTGCTCTCTTCTCTTTCTCTCACAGCAAAACTTACAATCTATCTTTCTTACTTCCTATGTTGCCGTTAGAATCCTCATACACGGTCCCTTTATCAACCCCATTTCCCTTTTTCTCTCCTAATGTCTTTTTAATTTGGTGACTGTGACTGGCTATCTATCTGCGGGGGTTCCAAGCAACAACGCTTTACCTTGTCAATAAATCAACCTACGATGTTGCAATACTTCTTTTGGCGTCTGAAAAGGGTTGCTCCGTAACTTCTCATCTTAGATCAAGTATTTAAGTATAACTTCTCTTATACCTACGCCAAAAGTATCTTTTACCAAGAAAAAAAAAGAAAAAAAAGGCCAATTGAAAATGAAATAAAAATATTCAAGAATAAAATCAAATATTCGATGTCATGAAAGTCTCATCAGCCCTCATGTTGTTCCCAACGCTCCGTTTACGACTGGCACGACTCCCACTTTTCACGCTGGGCAACCCCGACATTTTTGAAATTCTATACTTTCATGAAGGCATATTTGTTTTTTCTTCTTCATCTTCTCTGCTTCTTTGCATGCAATGTTTTCTCATCTGCAGGTATTGCAACATCAATTATGGAGCAATCTCGCCCCCCTCCCCCATTTTTTTTTGTTTCATGTGCCTGGTCTACGGTGTTCAAGTACCCTATCCGTCTGTATATCAAGGTCCCACAGAGTCTCTGGCTTACCAGATACATTCAATACATTCTCTAATATACGACTGTACCACTCATCTGAAGTGTTATAGCCATATTTCTTACGTGGGGGTCACGTGCTTT
>OY735224.1:3246322-3251322 GCA_963457665.1 Thysanoteuthis rhombus | reverse complement strand
AAGAACGTTTATTCTGATAACATTATTTTTACAAGTTGTTTTTTTTTTCCTGACTCCATATTCTGATAACAATTTTTACGTTGATTCTTTTTCACCTTATACTGATTACACTGTTTTCCTTTTGGGGCCCAAAAGTGAGGGGGATTTCTCCCTTGTGGGGGTCAAAATAAAGCGGATAGTTTTCCTTTTTTCGGGTGAATACAAATTATAGAGTAGTTTCCCTAATTTATTTGTAAAAAATCATGATACTTATTATATATAAGGACAATGACTTGACATGGAGTTAAATACCGAAGAAGCTAGCTTCTAAGAGGATTGCTTTTTTCACACATGTTGTTGACATAATGTGTAAACATCTAACAATGGATATACAAGGTTTTTTCAAACCTGCTAAATAAGCAAAAAAAAAAAAACCAAACAAACCCACTATCCATAAACTGTGGACACTAAAGTACACATAATTTCCTTGCAAAATGCAGGTTTTAGGTTGTAACTGTTTTTACTTGATAAATACAAATTTACAAGATACACTTTTGAAAAGCTGATGGAATTCCCTTTCAAGTGATACATCATACCATCTATACAAACTTTGATTTGTATACAAAAATAGGAAAGAGCATTTTATCAGCTTCCAAATAGTGCATGCTTGAACACTCAGCTTGGTAATAAGTTTTTATGTCAGACAGATACAAATTGACTGGGTGCACCGTTGGAAAGCTGATGGAACTCCATTTTCAACAATGTATCCTGCCAATTTATTCGAATTTTCCCCAAGTTGTCCCATTTCACTCAATCCTCAACATAGCTATGAATGAAAGGGTGCCAAATTCCTGCATCTTTAGCTGAGTTCGAACACCGACATATTTTGCGCTGGCACGAAGTACTCAACAAAACAAGTGACCAAATATACATAGTCATTCACTCAGGCATACACGTACACCTGCACGCACATACACTCGCATATATATATATATATATATATAATCAAATACAATGTACAGGGAGCATTTTGCTAAATTTTTGTAGAATCTTTCTAGTTAACGCACAAGGAAACAAATTTTTCGTTAATGTTCCTGGTCCTTGTCCCTCGTATCTTATGTAGAGATGAAAGATTAGTGCCCAAATATACATTTTTCATCTCTCTCTCTCTCTCTCTCTCTCTCTCTCTCTCTCTCTATATATATATATATATATATATATATATATATATATATATATATTGAGAGATATGAAGTCTATATTGCTGTCCAAATATGCATTATTCATATATATATATATAGGGAGATAAAACAGATGGACATATATGAGTATAAGCATATATTTGTGAACAATAGGAAGTGAGATAGACTTGGGAGTAAGAACTTATGGGAACTTCGTTTATTAATTAACTAATCCACACATGAATCAATTAGTATGCTACACATGTTTCGGGAGGGATTCCCATCTTCAGAAGTCTATAGTGTGGTACATTTCAGTGGTTAAAAGGTTTCCGTATAAAATACATTTACCATCAGATGTTTTACTTTGGAAACAAAAATTAGAATCCAGGGAGAGGATTCCTATAGGGTCAATATGATGTGTGGGACTTTGGTCTGTCTTTGGTGAAATCTGTGTTGGTCTGCAGCAGGATATAATTAAAGTGACAGTATTCCTAAAGGGAAGGGTGTATAACCAATGCATCCTCCCAATAGTCACTTATGGAGCTGAAACATGGAACTTAACCAAGAAACAGACCCGTAAGCTGAGAACCATGCAACGTGCGCTCGAAAGAATAATGCTGGGCCTCACATGGAGAGACCACAAAACAGCACAGTACATCCGGGAAAAGACAAGAGTTAGAGACATCATAAAATCCATAAAAAATCTCAAATGGAGGTGGGCTGGCCATGTTGCAAGAATGGCTGACAATCGATGTACATCACTACTCACAACATGAATTCCCCGGGGCCAGCAAAATGTTAGATGGGGATACGAGCTACACAAGTTCAGGAAGTACTGGCTCCGTGACGCCCATGATAGAGAAGTGTGGCAAATCCTGGGGAAGGTCTATGTCCAACGACGGACGCTAAAAGACTGACGATGACGATTAAGTCTTTGAGGGGTCATAATCTGTCAGGGTTGTCGGATGGTGGTTTAGTATTAGACTGTGTGGGTAGGTCGGGGATATTTCAGACGGTGGGATAATGGCGTCAAGGAATTATATATATAAAGAGAGATATTCAGAAATGGACTTCGGTGGTCTGACAGAACGACTACGCAATGCTGTTCAATATCTGAGATGATTTCCCGTCATTACACGGCTAATATATCACTCGCCCAAGACAACATAAATAGAATAAACAATTGAAGAAAATTTGGCTGATGCAGAAATCGAACCTGCCATCGATATGGTTGCTGCTTCGATGTAGTGATGCACTTACCATTGAGCTAAACATACACCAGTAATACAAAGGCCCAAATAACCGTTTTCACACCAGATTTTCATACCATATATATGTATATAAGATGAAAATTTGGTGTGAAAGCGGTTATATATATATATATATATATATATATATATATATATATATATATATATATATACATGTATATATATATATATATATATATATATATATATATATATATATATATATATATATGTGTACTCTTTTAATGTCTATTATTGGATATAAACTTTCCCAATGATTCGGCAGACCTCTCTGTCATAAGTGTTGGGGAGCCAATACTTTCTGAACTGGTCTAGTTCATCCATCCATCTTGTATTCTGCCGTTCTCAGTTTTGCTTATGATCTCTTGGGGTCCATGATATGAGTCTTGATGTTCATTGGTCGTCTTCCATTCTTGCATCATGACCATCCCTTTGCCATATGTATATATATATATATATATATATATATATATATATATATATATATATATATATATAATATGAACTGTAAAGAGTGAGACAGACCCGGGAGTAAAGTGTTTAGAGGTAAGGTTTATTAATCCTTAGACGTTAATAGTCCAGACATGTTTCAGGATTTTTTCCCATCTTCAGTGGCGTGTACTGTGTGAGTATGTGTTTTTTGGATTTAAAATTTCCATGTGGGACCAGAATCCACTATCAGGAGCTTTGCCTTGTGGGTAAAATATTTTAAAAAATCCACCTTAGCCAGTTATACCACTAGTCCAAATCATATATACATACATGCATACACATATATATATATATATATATATATATATATATATATATATATATATATATATATATATGTATATATATATATAACCATAATACACGTGTATATCTACGTGTAATTGCTGTCAGACAAGTACAAATGAATACACTACACACACAAAAATATGAATACATCCAGTTGCGTGGATTCGAAACCATATATTTTATACCTACTAGCAAAATTATTGCATTGTCTCCGTTCATCAATATCTGTTCATTTTCATGGTTTTCATATTTATTCTGTTTCATTTTTTAAACATCGTTAACAATTTCTGCACTTGTTATTTTGTTTCTGATTCCACGCACAGTGACATTTCGAAAATGGCTTCATGCGCTTCTCTATATAAACCATCCATTCATCAAAGATGGCGACCGTCCCCACGCATGCGCCCAACGGCCTCATGTTGATTTACGCGGTTCTTCAGTGTAATCACCGAAATGAAGGATTCTGATTTTTCTCTTCTGCCTTCAGTCCCTGCGGCGGCATCGGCTGAAATTGAATGGGAGAGGGTGAATAAAGGACTGATTACAAAGATATATACTTATCGAATCCTCACTATGTACGTATATATATGAAAGGGTAAATAAAGGACTGATTACAAAGACATATATATACTTATTGAATCTTCAATATATATATATATATATATATATATATATATATATATGATTGATTATAAAGATATATGCACGTATACATATATTTATGCATGTAAGTACATACATGGGGAATGGTAAATAAATGACTGATCATATATATATATATATATATATATGTATATATGTGTATATTTTACGCATACGCATGTTTGAACGTACATGGGAATGATTAAATAAATGACTGATTACAAAGATATATAAATATATATATATATATATATATATATATATATATATATATATATACATATGTATTCACATTTGTACACAGATATACGTATATGATTGTATGTATATAGAGAGAAAGAGAAAGAGAGAGAGAGAGGAGATAGAGAGGGGGAGAAACATGAAAGGGGATTTTCGAATTAAGTTGGATAAAGGAGTATGGACATGAGACAGAATTGTTTTCATAAAAGATGTATATAAAAGTGTGTGTGTTTGTGTGTAAATATGTTTAGATTCTGAATGAACTTCTTTTGACGGAGTGAGAAAGAAAAATAGAGATCTATAATAATACTACATGGGGTGTCCCATTGTCGTGTCATGGTTAATGAGCTAGTCTAGTCGAACAGACTTTTATCCTCACTGAGTGCCTCATACTTGTGTCATATTAAACTAGGTGTAATTGTTTGCATGCCTCTCTCACATGCTGAAGGATTGGTTTCCAATTTTCGGCATGAACCAAAACTGGAAACACTCTTCACTGCGACATATTCCCTGATGCATTCAGCAGCTAAGCTGTGTACATTAAAACAATCCTCTCGATAGTCACCTATGGAGCTGAAACATAAAACTTTCCATCTGAGAACCATGCAATGCGCACAAGAGAAAATGATGTTTAATTTCACATGGAGAGATCACAAGACAGCGCAATATATAAATTGGAATCAGAGATATCATAGAATCGAATAGGAAAGTCAAATGGCAATGGGCTGGTCACGTAGCAAGAATGTCAGACCACCACTGAACATCACAAGTCGTGACGATGATCACTAGAGATCATATGCGAAACTGTGACAGGCAAAAATAAGATGGCGTGACAGATTAAATAAATTCAGGAGCCTCTGATAGAGATGAAAGGCAGATGATGAAATTGGAAAGATATACGTCGACT
>OY735224.1:3226322-3236322 GCA_963457665.1 Thysanoteuthis rhombus | reverse complement strand
ATGGCGGTTCCAAAGAGAGCACACTGTCCGATGCTCTCTGTGGAACAACGTGCGCGTGAGAAAAGACCGGGTTCATAGTCCAAAGCTAGCTTGATTAATCGGTTGCAGAGAATACGCAAAGACGGCTACTGTACGACCTTGTTCCTACTCACGGCACCGGGTATTTCTAGTTGGTTACCCATCTAGGTTCTGACCCGACACGACGTTGCTTAACTCTGGTGTTCGCTCGATAAACAGTTCAACCGGCGGGATTTTACTGTATAATCTGTATTTACTGACAATAAAAACGTGTATCTGTGTGTGTGTATATACAGTCAGGTCTCTTCAGAGACAATTCCTGATGGAGTACGACGGCTGGTGACAAAGTCCCGGCTTCTGTTGCATACACCAGC
Organism: Thysanoteuthis rhombus; assembly: GCA_963457665.1. Classification (NCBI taxonomy): domain Eukaryota; kingdom Metazoa; phylum Mollusca; class Cephalopoda; order Oegopsida; family Thysanoteuthidae; genus Thysanoteuthis; species Thysanoteuthis major. The sequence goes on along the minus strand of OY735224.1, from coordinate 3,235,930 downwards.
TTAGTGATCCTCGCGAGTCTCAAGTCGGGTCGAGACCAGGACTTTATTTTTTCTTTTATGATAACCCCCCTTGGCAGGTTGCAAGCCCACCGAAAGGATTCCTCGAGACGAATCATGCAGCTTAGAGTGTACTTGATTAGCTGCTGAGTGCACGGGCAAAAGCGTTTTGAGAAAAATAATTTTTCATCTGCTCTCTTCGCTCATGCCGGGAATCGGACCCAGGATTCTTCTGCGTGTGAGGCAGCCGTGCCAACCATTACACTATCCGAGCGGGTGGTATGTGTGTGTACAGGGGGTATCTCCCCCCCCCCTACTGTTTATATAATGGATGATGATGTCACGGATAAGGTTTTTGAAACAAATGACTCAAAACATCCAATCATGGAGTGATTCTGAATTCTAAAAGCATAGTCAGTGAGCAGACGCCAGAATCCATTCGTGGACAGATATTACGGATGAAATATTTCTTCTACAAAAAGACGATGAAGTTATATTTAAAAAAAGATAGAAGGCAAGTTTGAAAAACAGGTCTGGTTAGGCATTCCATAGAAACTGTCATCGTCTTTTGACAACATGCCGTGTTGGTGGTGATCAATTGAAAAAAGCTCAAACTTTCACAAAAAAAAAAAAAAATCAAATAATAGAAAAAGAAAGTGTTAACGCTGCCGTACACAAAGTAAAGGACCATAGCACTGTGAATTGAATCTCTACACAAAACCTTTTTTGGAAAAGCAAATTTTTTTCTTGACATGATAAATAGTAAATTTTGAAATTTTTAGCCCTCTAGCTCCAGAATCACTTATAAACAAAATACACCTCTGTGTTAGAACAAGGTAAGAAGGGTTCAAATACTGATTTGGGGAATTTTTGACGTAAATTTGTTCGATTAAGTAGGAATAATTCCATTGTAGAAATGTATAAAAAACATGGAAAGAAGGGTTCAAATACTGATTTTTGTAATTTTTTATGTTAATTTGTTTGACCAAGGTTCAGGACTCAATCAGTATTTTGTTTCAGGAAGAAAGGGTTTTTTCAGTGGCCAGGAATAAAGGTGATTGTTTCTAACTGAAGACAGACATAATACACAATTGGCTCTCCTATAAAAATGTATTACAAATATTTTTTCATGGTAGAAATGCATTGAATACCAGGAATAAGGCGATTGTCTGTGGCCCGGAACTAATGGAAGTTCCCTACCGAATAGGACTACTATGTGTAGATCTAGTTTAACTGTGACGTGAAAATTGATGGTATATATGAGATAAATGAATACACGTTGCATTTCTTGTACGTTATCTCAAATTAACTTTTAGTCTTATGTTTTTGTTTTTAATGATTTTCATATCTTCATGTTATTCTTTAAATTCGGCGTTTTTATAACGTCATTTGAACATGAATGAAATTCTGTTTTGTAATGATATTTGCATGAATGAAGTATTACGTCAGTTACACGCATGAAGTGACATATTGCTATGTCAGTTACATACATAAAATTCTGCGTTACTTCGTCAGTTATATGTATGAAGTTCTATGTTACAACGTCAGTGGCGTACCTTAGCGTGACAAGAGTCATGTGCACCTTTTTAATTGTTATGCGTGTGGATGAAAATGTGGTGAAAGTAGTGGAACGGTTTACGGGATCGGCATGCCGAGTTCGATCTTTTCAAGCGATGACAGTTTACGTCCACTTCGCATTAATGCCTATGGGAAAGGCATAAGCCATTCTCTTCTCACCCAAGTTATATTTCTTTAGTAACAGGGCAGACTAGACCCTCTGGTCTTGGGAAGCAACCGGTAAAGGAAAAAGGTTTCAAAGCCGTGGGAACTACTGGACAATACCACACCCTAAAGGGACGTGTGTGTGTGTGTGTGTGCATGTGTATGTGTGTGTGTGTGTGACAGAGAGAGAGAGAGAGAGAGAGAGAGAGAACACGCATGCGCTTCTCCCATTCCGTTTATGATCACTGCAGACATGTTTCTTCACGAACGGTACCTCGAGGGAATTTAGAATGAGATTACGAAATAGGAATATATATATATATATATATATATATATATATATATATATATACAATATATATATATATATATATATATATATATATATATATATGAGTGTGTATGCGTGTGTGCGCGAGGGAGAGAAAGGGGAAGGAAGTATAATATCCGGCAGAACGTTGTGGAAAAACTGACCTTATGGAAAAAGGGAAAAGGGCTTGAGACCACTTCGTACATCTCAATTTTTTTCAATTAAGAGTGTTATAGCTTATGTACGTTATACCCATGGATCTCCTGGTTTTGTCAGAGCTAGAAGAACTAAAATGAAAATTACCAAAAAAAAAAAAATCACTTTTTCTCCACCCACACCCGACAAATTCTCTGTCCCGACTATCATCCGGGCATTTTCTGTATCTCCCATAAATCAGTACAGCCCTACCAGTAAATTTTCTTCAAAACCGAAGATAGTAGAATTCTGTTTTCATTTCGAGCGGAACATTGCACTATCAAACTGCACATTATTAGGTATTATTAATTACCAAACGATAGACTTTCAAAAAATCTTATGGGGTGTACTCGCTTTTGGACGGCATAATATTCATACAAGTTTCAATCTTGAAGAGTCATAAATATTCAATGAGTCGTTAGCTTTGCCTGTTCTGTTGCTCGAAACGGTGTCACACTGGGTTTAGTTCACAGCCCTAAAAGTTTAAATAACCCTGTGGAGAGTAATATATGATGTTTAGGATGATAAACGATTTTGTATTATAAAGCAGCTTCCTTGGTTGCTGGGACCATAACTTTCTGTCGCCTCCACAGCCACCCGACATCTTACCCTTCTCGCCCACCCTGACGTTGCTTCTTTCTCCTTAATATAATGGATGACATCGGTAATTGCTATGGAGTCAAGAATCTGTTTATAAAATAAATCCGATAGTTTTTGTTTGCTGGAAATATCTTCAGGCCAGGACTGTCAAGGAAGAATAACAGGTTGAATGGATATAATAGAAAATGATAAGGAATTACAATGAGACACTGGTTAGCGCTTCAATATCTCAAGCGCAAAAGTTTCCAGCATTTTGGGGGACAAGATCTTTATTTGTATAAATTCATAGCATCATTATTCAGTCATCAAAACAATTTTCCTTTGCATTCTAGAAATTACAATGACACATTGTTTGAGGCTTGAATATCTGTTGCACAGAAGTTTCCAGCATTTTGGGGACAAGATATTTATTTGAATAAATTCATAGCATCATTATTCAGTCATCAAAATAATTTTCCTTTGCATTCTAGGAATTACAATGACACATTCTTTGAAGCTTGAATATATGTTGCACAGAAGTTTCCAGCATTTCTGGGACAAGATATTTATTTGTATAAATTCATAGCATCATTATTCAGTCATCAAAATAATTTCCCCTGGCATTGAAAGAATCACAATAAGACACTGGTCAGCACTTTAATATCTCTGGCACAAAGGTTTCCAGCACTTTGAAGACAAGATCTTTATTTGTATAAGTTCATGGCATCATTATTCAGTTATCAAAGTAGCTTTCCCTGGAATTGGAAGAATCACGATATAACATCGGTTAAATACCTCTAACGCAAAAGATTACAGCATTTTGGGGACAATATCTTTATTTGTATAGATTTGTAGCATCACTATTCAGTTATCAAAGTCGTTTCTCTTGGCATCCCATAATGTTAGACCGCCTTTAACCAACTCGTGTATTTCATCGTACGATGTCGATGCAAAAGTCTCCAGCATTTATCTCTCTCTATCCATCCGTTTTCAAACGTATCTGCAAATGCCATTATCGTGAAAACAAGTCGATTAAAAGCTCATTTTTACGACTTTATCATTTTCTGATCCGCGTTCTCCTGTCTATTAACAACCGCTCAATAATGGAGCTTCAAGTAATTCATTCTGGTCCCACAGTTTATCTCTCGCCGCGCCAAATGGTAACTACTTAACAAGCCATCTCTGGGCATGTTGAACTATATAAATAATAATTTACATAATTGGTATCTATTAGAGATCTCCGCCGGGCTTTTGGCGCCTGGATTAGGGTAATAGCTGGCAATTGAGTCTGGCGTAGAATGTTCGCTAGTACAGTGAGTCCGATAATCCTTGTGTGCTCCTAATACCATGGTCTTGTGCCAGATAGAACTGAACTTTAATCAGTATCGTTGTACGTCTTTTAAAACTGACGACCTTATTCATAGTTTGGTCTCAGCCGTACCACATGAAATTCCAGAACACAGAAAATGTTTCGTTCATACAATTACGAAATAGATTTTAGCAGTTCATCGATTTTAACGATTTTTCTAATAGTGTGCAAAAAGAATATATTTTCAATATGATTTACGTAGTATAATTTATATTATGAAATTAAAAAATTATTATTATTATTATTATTATTATTATTATTATTATTATTATTATTATTATTATTATTATTATTATTCCCAATCTCACACCAGTTGTCTGGTGATAACTGCTGGAGTTTGAGTGACAGCAAGTCTCCTCAAGTCTCCAGCCCTTTTCTCCTAGTTCTCATAGGCCACAGTAATACTGTGGTTTACAGTTTCACACCGGTTGCCCAGTGGTCATTGCTGAAGGCTGAGTGACAATAAGTCTCCCCAGGTCTTCAGCCAACATCTCTTCTCTCTTTCGCTTATCATGTGAGTGATACAATTTGAGTTTCCACTTTCATTTCCCTTCCTCTATAGGGTCACTATTGAAAGTTAGCGTTGCAGTCCTTATATTTCTAGCACTTTCCTCAGTATCCGTGCAGTTCCCACTAGTGCTGTGGTCTGTACAGTCTCAATCATTCCCTTTATCCCGATCTCCTCCAGTCTCGCCCTCAGTGTCTTTGGGACAGTTCCTAGGGCGCCCATTATGACTGGCACTACACTAGCTTTCATGTTCCACATCTTCTTCTGTTCTCTCGCGAGATCCTGGTATTTTTCCAGTTTTTCACTCTCCTTCCTCTTTACCCTATGGTCTGCAGGTCCAGCCACGTCTACTATTTGGTAGGTCTTCCTCTTCTTGTCTACGATTACCAATTCCGGTCTTCTTGCGTGGATGAGGTGGTCGGTTTGGATGTCAAACTCCCAGGGTAATTTGTGGTTGCCATTTTCCAGGGCTGCCTCTGGTTTGTGCTGATACCACTTTTTGGCATGGCTGAATCCCATTCGTTTACTCAGTTCCCAGTGTATCACTGTTGCTACTCTATTGTGTCTGTGTTTATACTCCCTCGGGGCTTGTTGGCTATATTCACTAGTTATGTGGTTTACGGTCTCATCTCTTTCCTTACAAAGGCGGCACTTGTTGTTTGTGTTCTGTCAATTTTTGTTTTTCAATAGTTTACTCTGATGCACTTACTTAGGGCTGCCTTGATGAGCGATTCCGTTTCTCTCTTCAGGTTTCTTTTTCGTAGCCATGTCCATGATCTCTCGACAGCCACATCGTGTATTTGTCATTTAAATTCTCCGCATAGTTTTTTCTATTCCCATTTTCCTTTCCTTGTTTACTGTGCTGCTCCGTTGTCTCCTACTTTTTGGTTGTTCGTTGCGATGCTTCGGACACTCTTTATGATGTCATCACAGTTTGCTTGCACATACTTTTGTAGACCTGGTTTTGCCCTCTCGACATAGTCCTCTATGCTGATGAGCCCTCTGCCACCTTCTTTTCTCTCCATGTATAGACTATCCATGTCATCTCTGGGGTGTAATGCTTTGTGCATTGCCATATGTTTCCTTGTTCGTCGTTCCATTGACTGGAGTTATTCCTTTGTCCATCCAAGGAATGGCTCTGTATATCGTAAGACCGACACGACCCATGTGTTCATTCCTTTTAAGAGATTCCTGCTGTTTAGTTTGGTCTCTAATATTTTTTCCCATCCTCCTGAGGTATTCTCTTTTTATTTTCTCCTCCATCTCTTCCAATTTTATCCAGCCACATTCGAGATCTCCCAGGTATTTGTATCGGTCGTGGGTGGTCAGTACCCTAATCTGTCAAGGAGTTCGATTCCTTCTGACGCTGCGAGCCTTTTTTTAGTGCATTACCATTATTGCACATTTTTCTATTCAAAACTCGATCCCAATGTTATCACTGTATTCCTCCACTTTGTTGAACAGCGTCCCGAGCTCTCCCCAATTTTTTGCAATTAATTTCATGTCGTCCGTGTGCATTAGTGGTTGACTTTTCCCTTTGTTTTGGAGATTGATATCCTTTCTATTTTTCAGGATTCTGTTGAGTGGTATCTTAGTACAAATAGTAATGGAGACAGCTAGTCTCCCTGGAAGATTCCCCTTTTTACACTTACCTCTGCTAAATTTTCTTCTCTGGCTCTCAAGTCCACTGTCCAGTTTTTCATGGAGTTTGGGATGAGTCTCACCACTGGTTCACTGATCTTGGACATTCTGAGGCATTCAAGTATCCAGCTGTGTCAAATCATGTTGTATGCTCTTTCATAGTGGGGATACCCAAAAGACACAACCCATTGAATGTTTTTTCATGTTCTCTAACCATTCCAGGGTTTCGTTGTGTTTTTTTAACGGATGTCCCCATATGCTGTTTCAGTAGTCTCTATGATATCCGGTTTTATATTCTGTCTTCTTTCTCTGTTCAGATCCTGGTAAAACTTTCTCTCGTTGTTTTTGAATATGCAGTTTTGGGTGTATTGAGCAGTTATTGGCCTGAATCTCTTCAGCCTTGTCTCCTTGGCTTATCTCCTCTGATGTATCTCTTCCACTGCCGCAAAGATACCTTTTTGTCTCATCTTGTATTTGTCCCAAAGTCTTACGCGTGGTACATTTCTCAGTAGTGCTTCTTCTCTCTGGAGTGATCTTTTCAGAAATCGAAAAATGAAATTAAATGAATTGAAGATAAAACTAAAATTAAATAAAACTAAAATAAAAAAAAATGATCTTTTGTCAGAAAGTCAGTGCTTTTGCCATTTCGTTAAAAGTAGTTCTGTTGTACGACCATAGCTACCTATCGATCCTTCCACTTTCTGGTTTGGACTGAGGCTGGCCAGCGATTCTTATTTCCACCTTGCAACTTTCTTACCACACTGGAATTCGAAAGAGCCTGGCTAATTCATACACAAGGGTACCATCTGAATAATTTGCATGAAAAAGCGCCTTCTATTACACATTAGTTTTGCATAAAAGAACTTGGTTTTGTCAGGAGTGGGAGAGGCTTACTAGTTTATGATTTCACGTACCGGTGGGATTCGTGGGACGCACACCCCAAAGATTGGAGAGCCGAATCAAACTGCACGTGGTGCGTGTGCAGCACATTTTCTTCTCTTGCTTTCGATGTCAGTGTCAGATTAACCATTAGGTTCAGTCGGCCATTCTTTTCTTTCTTTTTTATTCTGCTTTACATTTTGATTTTAATGAAGCAAGGAATTTGACCCTGGCGCAGCCAAGCTTGTTGACTTTATTTTCGTTCGTCACTACAATGACCTCAACACAATTCATTGACGTCATGACGGCACGAATAGGAGTTGTGTACGCACAAATCAATGACGGATTCACTTTCTGAACTCAGTTGGACTTGTTTTATTACAGGGACTATGAATAAAGGAGGTGATGTGGACCACGTAGTTTTGGAATGATATTGTAGGGAGAAATGAATTCTGTTTTGTTTACATTTTAGGTTTCAGTAAATCAAGGGATTAAGTTTGATCATAGCACCGCCCAGTTTATTTAATTTGTAATATGGAATTTGCTTCAGTTTCTGACTTTCAATTGGTTGTATTGAATTTCATCAATGAAAAGACTATTTTCGTCAAATTAAATAAACGTAGCCATTACAAATGGCAAAAGGTTCTATCCTTTCTATGTGTGCGAATGTTAGTGCGTTTTTTATGTGTATGTTTATTTTTTTTTCGAGCACTCCTGGCCATATTGTTTTGTCTACAGACATTGGCATCAGTACTCCACTAAACCCTTCTGAAAAATCTTCCTGACTTCAGGAAAATTTTTTCTTCAAATCACTTAGTAACCTTATTTCGACGGGGTTATTAATAACATGTAGAGTCTCCAGAATCTAGATATTTCTAGATTAAAAAAAAAATTATTCAAGATATTTTTCCAGTGGAAAAAACACCCGTAATATCATAAATAGAATTCCGATCATATCTATTCTCCAATGGAGTTTGTTTCACATGACTTCAGATTTTTAACGTTACGGTTGTTCAATTATTGACTGTGATAGCAAAAACAATTTAATGAAGATTATCAGAAAAGTTCGACTATAGATTTTCGTATTAACGTTGTCCCACCCTGACTGGCTTGGCAAGATTGTTCGGTGGACTGCAAATGGTTTCATGGTGCTATTCAGCTGTCATTGAAACCTATTTGAAGGAATGATATGAATAATTCATAAAATTAGGGAAAAGACTTATTGAATACATGTCTAATGTTTTACTAAAAAAAAAAAACCCCGAAAGTTATCGAATTTAGAGTTTTTTGTTTCTAATTCAAACCGAGCTTACTTTTTTACTCATTCAGTTGAACAAATCGGTACATAAATCGCTGAATTATAATTCAAACCGCAGTTTGGAAGCGAATTAAAGAACTTCAGTGAACGATCCACCAGCCAATGGCAGCGACAAATGCAAAACATGTCGAACCTAGGGAGTTGTCATGTACCTGAATAGAGCGATATAATCAGCGTCCCTTTTTATATAAAGACAAGAGCCTTTATTATATGTAATAACTATGTCTACCCTTGTCTGGCGTACTGAGTACAGGTTTGGTCACTGTACTTAAAGAAAGATAAAAGATGTTCTAGAAAAGGTCCAGAGACAAGCAAAAGAGTAACAAAATTGAAGAGTTCGTGTTAATAGGATAGGTTAAAAGAGTTATGGTCATCATCGTTAGAAAATAGTTAAGAGTATGCAGGGTTTAAAATTAGTAAACCCATATGTATTTTTTACTTGAAGGAAGTACTAAGGAATGAGAGGATACTCTTTAGATTTTAGATGCACAGGAGTAGACTGAATATCAGAAAATTATTTTCTAGCAACAGTGTGGAGGGACTAAAGAATAGATTACTAGAATATGAAGTGCTTTCAAGAGAATTAAATCATTTCAAAGAGAATTATGATGTTTATTACACCACTGCAAATGTTTAAAGCCGTAAATATTGTGTAAATATCATTGTTATAATGTTTGCTTGTACCTAAACTTAGTATACTTTTTCCATTCTGAGATAAATGTTCTAAATTATGTAGAGTTTTTTTTTTGCGAACCTTTGTCCTCTGAACACAACGTTCCGGCTGTTGTACTCTACGGCCGTCTTCAAATGATGAATGAATGGATTTTTGATCATAGAAATCGCCAGGCGTTAGAGTTTTCTAATTCCGTTTCAAACCGTGCTCAAGTTTTTTTTTACACGTTCAGTTGGAAAAAACCGGTTCATAAATCGCTGAATATTAAAGTTCAAAATACGATTAAAGAACTCTTTTGGCCGCACACCTCCATCATCATCATCATCATCATCATCATCATCATCATCATCATCATCAGTCTTTTAACGTCTGTCGTTGGACATAGACCTCCCCCATGATTCGCAACAATTCTCTATC
>OY735224.1:3206322-3221322 GCA_963457665.1 Thysanoteuthis rhombus | reverse complement strand
TTGAAAACTGAAGAAACCTACGTTGACAGTTTTCGTTAACGGTTTCTAAAAAGAGGGGAAGTAGAATAAAACATACACTAGAGTGAGAGAAAGAGACTGATGGAGAAACCAGCCAGCCAGACCCGCTTAAACACTGAAGAAACCTTTATTGAAACCAATGATGAGAGTTTTGGTTGACGGTCTCTAATTATTAATATTAAATGAATTATCAAATATAAATTCATTTTAAGAAGGAAAAAAGAAGAAAAAAAAATAGATTCCCAGGTGTTTTTGAATGGGAGACAGTTGAGACGGAACCCAAGACTCTCGGGGTTAGGGTATGATATTACTGACGCCGGAGTGTCTTGAAATATTTTTATATTAAATTCCCGACCCACAAAGAAACCCCTGCACCGTTGAGTCTCCGAGACTAATCGTTTCGTACCCAAATTTGGGGTGTCACTCCATTATAAGTTCCTTTCTGTATGCAAATGAATTAATTGCAAGACACTTGCAGAGTCGTAGTAGGAAAATTGAGGGCCCGGGTGCTTAGCTCTTAGAGGGAGCCCCTCTTTTTTTTTGTGAGATTTGATGAAGAGGGAAAATTTTCAATAAACTGATATGCACCATTTTACTTAATTGGTGAAAAGAAACAAAGGCTTAATTAGTAATCATGCAATCCATGTCTGTTCAAATATGCCCTGGTTATGAGAAAATACCAACCAAAACTTTCTTCAGTTTCTAAGTTGGTCTGGCGGACTGGCTATGTATGTATGTGCATATGTATCACACGTACACAGGCAGCGTAAACACAGCTTTTACACGTAATTATGTCTAGAAAAAAATCGTTTTTTAAAAATTCCTCCACAGGACAGATCTTTGATTGGCGGTTAAAAGTAAGTTGGTAAATTCACAAGACAGGGGGAAAAACAGGAGCCCAAAACACCATGAGAGCATTAGGAAACTCAAATGGCAATGGGCTGGTCACGTTGCAAGAATGTCAGAAAACTGATGGACATCACGACTCACAACACAAATCCCCGGAGATCAAATGCGGAACCAAAGCCGGCAGAATATGAAATGGCGAGACGAACTGGACAGGATCGGAACCTATTCACTCTGCGACGCCCACGATAGAGAGGTGTGGTGAATCCTTGGGAAAGTTTCTGTTCAAGGACCAACGATAAAACGCTGATGATGATACTGGTGTTTTTGGATTTCTTTTTTTGATAAACACTTTTTTTTAGTGATCACTGCCCAAGTGAGAATAGAAACTTGTTTATTGATAATCTCTTTTCCCAACTTTTTAATTGATCACCCTCAACTCAGCATCCAACCAAAAGAGGTTGATCACATGACGGTTCTTATTGAGAGACTGATCAAACGTTTTGTGCATCATGTCAGCAGAAATAAAGTACGTGAACTGATATTTATTTATGAAGTTTCTAGATAACCCCTCCCCTGAACAATTGGACGCTATGAACATATTTTTCAAGAAGGCTTGCTCGCCAGACACGGTGAGTAGGACTGCACCTACAAGCAATGCATACGAACACGTACATTTTCATTTAGATTCAGGGAGCAGTCATTGGCATTGGATTGATAGGTTGTATCCAATATAATTGTGGAAATTCATAGACAGTAAGGAAAACCACAAGTTGGATGAAAAGGTGTTTATTTACAGACGTTCCATACGAATGATCCTTCATCTTAAGCGCGAGCAAAAAATGGATACAACACGCAAATACACAAGAATCACACACACACACACACACACACACACACACACACACACACACACACACATATATATATATATATATATATATATATATATATATATATATAAATTGGGTCTGTAAAGTGATCCGACAGAATGCAAATGAAAATGACAATCGGAAGGCAAAGAGAAAAACCCGAGAGATGGTGTTCCATCTCAATTTTCTTAGATTATCTCTCTGTGGGCGTATTTCGATGCATTTCGACGAGAGTGGGCCATCTTTTTCAGAGAAAAATATTTGCAGCGATTGACAGAGAAAAATATGCTGTATACATTTCGATGCTGGAGAGGAGAGTGTGAATATTACATACATACTTTTATATATCATATAAATATATATATTCATGGATAGATATAATAATTATGAATTGAATAATATCATTTTGAAACTCTTATTCAGAATGATCCCTAGTTATTACACGGTGGATGTATCATTTGCCCTAGACAACATAAATAGACTAAACAGCTGTAGGAATACAACCTTCGACCGATAGCCTAGCTGCTTCAACGTACCATTTTGGGGGCCTTTACATTACTGGCAGCTTTTAAGGTCAGTGGTAACAGCAACGCTGCGTTGAAGTTCGATTAATGGCAGGTTTGATTCCTGCAGCAGACACATTTTCTTTAATCGTTTATTCTATTTACGTGATATTGGCCGAATGATACATTCACCGTGTAATAACAGGAGATAAGTTCAAATAGAGTTACATATATTACATGCATATTATTTTTTTAATCTGTTCTTGTTTTCGTGCGTTGAAAGCAGAGATCCCTTCACTTGTACGAAGCAATAAAAAATGAGAAATTCCTTTTAATGATATATATATATGTATATATATATATATATATATATGTGTGTGTGTGTGTGTGTGTGTGTGTGTGTGTCTGTGTGTGTGCATGTGTGTGTATGTGTGTTTATGTTTCATAACATCAGAAAGTATATAGTTTGGACTTTTGTATAGAATCATGAAAATATGAGGTCAACACCTGAACACGAATAGTGCTTTATATATATATATATATATATGTGTGTGTGTGTGTGTGTCTGCGTGCGTGTGTGTGTTTTCCCATAGATAGCTGATGAGTGCCTCAGGTATGAAATGTTGACATACACGGGGTAAAAATCTTTGCTTAGATAAATATCGAGAATTGTGATTAGATATCATCAACAACTGAAAAATCTGTTTCTTTTGTATTCTTGCAAATTGCAAAAAACTTCAATAACTTTTCTTCTCTTTCTCTCTCTCTCTCTCTATATATATATACGTGTGTGTGTGCATATGAGTGTATGTGTGTGTTTCCTGAAGGTTTCTCATACACTCCGATTGGCACAGAAAGTCGTACTGTCGGGAAACTTTCTTGAAGGAATAGACCTCTACAGCCTGCTCGGGCATCTGCCTCAGTGATATGTCTCGAAGCCTGCAGTTCAACGGCACAAACAGTCATGCTGTCGTATTAGTCTTCTGTGGGAAGGGGCAACAGAACTCCACAGCCTGCTCGGGAATCTGCTTTCAGCAAAATGCCCAGGACCTGGGCTTCAATTGCCAAGGCCAACCATATTGTCGGATTACACCTTTGCTCCCATTTCCCTGCACCCTGGGGCATAGCATACAAACCCTTATTTGAATAGAAGTGTCGACAGTGCAAATGTTGCACCTCACTTTAAAACTCCATTGTGCAGGTCTAATCGCGTACAGGCACCGCTGACTTGAACGCGGAAAACGTACCCGGATCTCCATTCATGGAGCCAAGCCATCATCAAATTTGTATAAATATATATTTATATTTATATGATACAGTTACGTACTCAAATAAGAGTACACATTTTCTAGAACTGTTCGTTTCCCTCGAATTTTTCAAACTGTTCTTTTTCTCCATCCTCATCTTCACCTTCTCTAATTTCCTCCTCCTCCTCCTCCTCCTCCTCTTTCTTCTTCTTCTTCTTCTTCTTCTTCCCAAAGTTATTAACTCCAGTTTTGTAATCGTCTTTGATATCTGGATTAATAAATTATTTTTCATGACATTATTAATGAGGGAGAAAATTACATTTCGGGTGTGGACGGAATATTAAATCCAACACACATTTTTTTTTCTCCTTCTTTCAAAAAATTAAATTTTTTTAGTGCAAGTTTATTACTACGCGTAGGCTTGTGTACTTACGGGATAAAAGGAAGTATCTATACATGCACACGCATACACACATACGTGTGCACACACACATACTCACACTCGTGTGTGCGAGCAAACACACACACGCTTGTACACGCACGCACACACACATAAATTCTTCCGAAATATCAACATTTTTTAGTGCGAGTTCAGTACTGCTTATAGGTTGGTAGACTCGCATGATATAAGTAAGTGCTTACGCACAAACATATTCGCACGTGTGTACACGCCCGTATATGCACGTGCATACATACCCGTATACGCACGCATATAAACACACTTATGATCACACACACACCCACACAACAATCACACGTTTACTCACGCAAACACACATACATACATACATTCATACATACATACACAGAGACATACACAAACACACACTCGTGCTCGCACGCAATCACACACATACACATATACGTGTTAATGCGTGGATATTCATCCACCTTCTTACAAGGGTGAAACAAGAGGAACCACACTCGTACCGGAGGGTAGTTCAGGTAATTGTCCAGTTCCATCGGCACTTCCCTTCTTTAAGACGCTGCAGACATCAGGCAATGAATATAGCTTAAATACTTTTAAATGCAACGGAGAAGTACTGCCTGGGAGACATATATTTTTGTGTATTTGTATGTACATGATATTAATTATCCAAGTATAGCAAAAGGCTAAACGGGCATGAATTGAAGATTGGAAGGTTGTGTAGCACCGATGTTCGAAGTTGGGAGTGGTTTCTGAATAGGCTTGATCACTGGATGCTGGCACTGATGGGAAATACGAAAATAAGTAATCGACCTAGAGGGTCGAAGCGCACCAGTATTTTGGCAACTGTCAACCAAAAGTGTTTCCAAAAATGTCAACATAAGTTTCTTTCAGTTTTCAAGTTAGTTTGTCTGTCTGTCTGTCTGTCTGTCTGTCTGTCTGTATGTATGTATGTATGTATGTATGTATCACGTATACCTTTGAATATAGTCTTTGTCATAACTTTTTTTGTTTTTAATCCCCCCAAATAGGTTCTTAGTAAGGGGAAATTTAAAATGTAAATTAATGCTAAGTTGGCCCAGCTGCAAACACGCTTTAAAAAAATTCAGTCTTTTTTTCAGTGATTTCGAAGCGCTTTCTTGTTTGTTCATTAAACTTGAAATATATATTCATTTGGTCATTTTTTTCTTTTTTATATTCTTTCCTTCGTTCCCATTTTCATTTATCAATAAGAAAATCATCCACGCAGAATATTGCAATACTGTTGTCCAACAAATGACCTGCTAGACCAACCAGCCAAGTGGGCTACAAATTCTTCTATCTTTGGTCGCCTATGTGTGTGTATGTATCTCCAAACGCCCCTGGTCATTATTTTAAGGATACAACCTTGAAAATCTGTAGGAGTACATTACTAGGCACTCTTTAAAATGTTTCCTTTTATTGTTTGGGGGGCTTCTTCTTCGTTTCAGGTCTCTGTGATGACTTCAGGACATTGTCCAAACTTTTTTTTTATTTTTATAGTTTTCGATTAAAAATCGAGTGTCTCTGTATGTAGGGTTTTTGATGTGTCTCTGGACATTTCTGGTCACGTTTTGGGGGCTACAACTGTGAAAATGATCATGAGTACTCAACAAAGCTTCACCTAGAAAACCTTTTTTGGTTTTTTCGAAAAGTTGTTTTCTTTGGGTCTCTGGTGGTCATTTTAGACCAACAGTCCCCAAAGATTTATTCTTTGAATTAAAGATTTATTTTCATTTTTAGATGATATTGAATTTTCTGTTGCTCCCCAAATACATTGGTCACAAGACGGTTTCTATTGAGTGACTAACCTGACCTGTTCTTTCCTTCCTTCAGATTCTCATTAGCAAAGTATATTACTCTTTCACTTTAGATTATCCATTCGATAACTCACTTAATTTTTTCCATTCACTTAATTACATCAATAATTGATGAGAGTTTGTTTGTCCGTTCTTCACAGACGGCCAAACGCTTTGATGTTGGAGCTAACGAATTTAATATGAATTGTGACAGGACCCAGGAGAAGGTTTTAAGGTAGACTAAATATGGTGAGATCGATCCTCACCAGCAGAAAAACCGAGCTTTCTTTGCACAGCTATTGGAATGATGCTGTGCAGTTAATGTTAATCCACACAATATCCATACTCAAGGCCTGGTTCCGAGATAGTTGGAGACGTTTCTGGCCACAAATGCGTTGGGAATGGCTAATTATGGCTAATAATGGCCAGATACCAAGATCGTTAGAAAAGCAATTATTTTATTATGTAATATCATTATATGAAGTATTTTGAATCATTGGTATCAGTTTTAAAACATTAGTTTTCATTATACTTTATTTTCATCTCGATTTTTCAGTTGCTTATTTACAGCCACTTTATGGCGAGGATCTGAATATTAAAGAGGCAATTACAAAAAACAGGTGGAAAATTAAGGTAAAAGTCAATAATAGTATTAAAAAATGATATCAAAGCTTGTTAATAGACCATTGCAATATTGCAGTTTACTCAACAGAAAATTATAGAAATCACTATTGCAAAAAGACAGAATGGCCGAAAATTTGAATAAGGCAAAACGAATAACTTAGTGGCCAAAAGCTTTTTAAAAAAAAGGCCAAATTTGGCCATTAAATGGCCAAAATGGCAACCCCGGCCTATGAATGGTGTCGCCGGAAATGAAAATTGACAATATTAATTGAAAGGATAAAAATCAGCAATTATTTGTCTCTGACGTAAGCAACACTTGGTAACTCGTTATCAGCAAAAAGGAATTGTTTTTTTGTCTTTAGAACCATCTGCAATCCCGGGCTTGACTTTTCACCCGGTTCGGACGAGTACTTTGCAAACGATGCGAAGTAAGGAATAGTCAACAGACGAGTCGCAAGAGCTTATCAATATTCATTCACAGACTCATTCATTCCCTCACTAACTAATCCCTTCTCTTTCTTCATTCTTCATTCATTCATTCTTGACTTTGATTCGCTTTGACAACAACACAGACCCAGGGGTGGGGACTATGAACAAATTGCACTCACTAGAGCTTATCGATATTCATTCTCGAACTCATTCATTCTGTCAGTTCAATAATACCTTCTCTTTCTTTATCCGTTCTTTCTCATTCTTTTTCATTCAATTTGCCAACAACGCAGAGCTGGTTCGGGGCTTTCTAGTGCTCACGGTCCAATAGGAGTCAAAGAGAAGAGATGTATGTATTCGTTGATCAAAACTTTTCCCAATGTTTGTAATTGATCATCCCCAGCATGGCATGCAGCCAGAAGACATCGGTCACGTGACAGTTTCTATTAAGCGACCTGTTCTTTTTTTTTGTCCTCATTCTAGTTTCTTTCACTAAGAAACTCTTTTGCACGATATATAATTATTTCTCTTTTGATTAATTGTTCTTTCTCTGTGTCACTCATTTATATCAATAATTTTTTAAGAGTTGGTTCGTCTGTCCTCTACGGACGTCCAAAAGCTTTGATATTAGAGCCACCAAATTTGATACGAAAACAGACTGGACCTAGGGAAGGGTTTCAATGTAAACAAAATATGATGAGATCAACCCTCACGAGAAGACTAAAAGCCAAGCTCTCTTTGCGTAGTTATTGGAATAATTTTACACAGTTACTGTTTTAAAAAAACAACCCATTCCCCTGACAGAATCGTCAGATACTTCGAGAGACTTATTACTTAAAACACGCAAATTGGTAAGAGTTT
The DNA here is from genome assembly GCA_963457665.1 of Thysanoteuthis rhombus. Lineage (NCBI taxonomy): Eukaryota > Metazoa > Mollusca > Cephalopoda > Oegopsida > Thysanoteuthidae > Thysanoteuthis > Thysanoteuthis major. The sequence goes on along the minus strand of OY735224.1, from coordinate 3,213,678 downwards.
GTTTGTCTTTGCTCAACAGACGTCCAAAATCTTTGATGTTAGAGCCACCGAACTAGATACGAAAAGTGACTGGACCCAGGGGAAGGTTTCAATGTAAACAAAATATAATGAGATCCCCCCTTACTGAAAGAAAAAAGAGCTAAGATCTCTTTACACAGCTTTTTGAATAATTTTACACGGTTACAGTTAAAGAAAAAATAATCCATACCCATAACAGAACTGTTTGATATTTGGAGACGTTTCTCGCCTAAAACACGCAAATATGGCTTTGAATGGCCAAAAATTGGTAAGAGTTAGTTTGTTTGTCCTCTACAGACGTCCCAACGCTTTGATGTTAGAGACACCAAATTAGATACGAATACTAACTGGACCCAGGGGAAGGTTGCAACGTAAATAAAATATAATAAAATTGACCCTCAATGGGATAAAAAGAGCCTAACTCTCTCTGCAGAGATATTGGAATGATTTTACACGGCTACTGTTGAGAAAAATCCATACCCTTGACAGAATAGTCAAATACTGGGAGACATTTCTGGCCAAAAATATGAAAAAATGGCCAAAAGTAGCCAAAAATGACAATTGTTAATATTGTTTATAAAGCAATTATTGTATCATTTATTTTTATTGAATCAAGTATTGTAAATAAAAGGTTTTAATTAATTGAAAAAAATCTATTCAACTTTTTCTTAATTTTTCCCTGGCTTTTTAATTCTTTTTTTTATTCACAATAATTCTGAGATCGCAATTATACAAAAAAAAAAAAAATGGAAAATAGAGGTGAAACGCATTGAAAAAAAAGATATAATAATGATTTTTTATGAAACATTCCAATACAGTTGTATTTTGATTAAAAATACGATTACAAAAAGTCATGATCGCCAAAAATTTAAATTGAGTGAGACCAACAAATCTGTGGCCAAAGGCTATCAAAAAAGGCTATATCTGTCAAATTTGGCCATAAGATGGCCAAATTGGCAACCCTACCTCATGACTGGTGTCGCTGAAAACGAAAATTGACGCTCGCGAATGATAACAATGACAAATTTTTAATTGAAAGAATAAAAATCAACAATCAATTGACTCTGACGTAAGCAACACTTAACAGCTCATCATCGACAATATGGAATTGTTTTATTGTCATTTAATCCAGCTGCAATCCAAGTCTTGACCTTTTACCCGGCGTAGAAGGGTACTTTTTTCCAACCACGCAGAGCCAAGGGTGGTCAACGGACAAATTACTAGAGATTATCGATATTCATTCACAAACTCATTCATTCTCTCAGTCAATAATTCCTTCTCTTCCTTCATTCATTCATTCTCATCCATTATGAGTTTTATTTGCTTTGCCGACAACACAGAGCCAGGGGGTGGGGACGATGGACAAATTGAACTCACAAAAGCTTATCAATATTCATTCACAAACTCATTAATTCCCTCATTCAGTAATTCTTTCTCTTTCTTCATTCGGTCGTTTTCATTCACTTTGCAAACAACACAGAGCCAGGGGTGGGCAACAGATAAATTACGCTTACAAGAGCTTATCAATACTCATTCATTCTCTCTTTCCCTAATTCCCTCTTTTTCTTTATTCATTCATTTTCATTCATTTTTGCCAGCAACGAAGATCCAGGGATTGTGGTACCGGATAGATTGCACTTACAAGAGCTTATATATTCATTCAATCGCTCATTCATTCTCTCTTTCCCTAATTCCCTCTCTTTCTTCATTCATTCTCATTCATTTTCATTCATTTTTGCCCAGCAACGAAAATCCAGGGACTGTGGTATCGGATGGATTGCACTTACAAGAGCTTATCAGTACTCATTCATTCACTCACTCATTCATCCTCTCTTTCCTTAAATCCCTCTCTTTCTTTATTTGTTCATTCTCATTCATTTTCATTCATTTTTGCCAGCAACGCTGATCTAGAGAGAGGGAGTATCGGATAGATCGCACTTGCAAAAGCTTATCAATATTCATTCAATTCACTCGCTCATTCATTCTCTCACTCCTTAATTCCTCCTCTTTCTTTATTCGTTCATTCTCATTCATTTTCATTCATTTTTGCCAGCAACGAAGATCCAGGGAGTTTTGGCAACGGATAAATTGCACTTACAAAAGCTTATCAATATTTTCGGCATCCACATTTAGAAACAAGGCCAGACCTGTTTCTCCATGACTTCCAAATATGGTAATCGACCGGGATTTGTGTTCAGTCGGATGTCTTGGAACACTTCGTTAGTTGATTTAGTGGATTTCAATACGGAACAACGATCCGAGACACTAACGGAATGACCAGTGGTCCCTGGGGGGACGTAGTCTCTCTGCTCTTCTAGGCGTCTCATTTTCGGTCAAAATAGAGATATTGGATCAACTTCTCGGGCCAAATTCGAAAATAAACCAATAGGAGTTATTGTAACTTTTTCTGTCTGACTGATTAGAAAGTTTGCTGACGCCAACGACATGAAACTGGTAAATGGTAGAAACGTGAAACTTTTTTTTGCTGATTTGAAACCTGAATATGCTTTAGAAATGAAGAAATTTTAGACAATTTTTTGGCGCGCACGTGCACACACACACACACACACACACACATACACACACACACATACACATATACATACACATACACATACACATACATGCACAGCATGGTTGTCATTTTGGGCCATTTTATCGTCAACTGTGACAACTTCGGCTTAATCGAAAAACATTTGTTCATGGACTTTTGGGGTTTGACCGTAGTTCATTTTTGGCTATTTTCTGGCATTTTAAAAAATTTATTTCGAACATTTTATTCTTAAAAATAGACAAAATATTTTCGCGATTAATTTGTGCAAATGACCTTCGTTTCCTCTGGAAACTTGTCAGGTTGAAAGAAGTCAATTTATATGAAAGAATTGACTTTTCATACAATTGATTTGTGAAACAAAAAAAAAATAGTCTTCTAAAATCGTGTTCAGAATTGATCAAACGGATCGTAAATGCTAACTCACATTCGTATTTACAATTCGAAAATAAACCAGGAAAGGATATTGTAACTTTTTTCTTTCTGACTGATCAGAGAGTTCGATGATTCTATGGAAATAAAACTGGTAAATGGTAGAAACGTGAAACTAAAAAATTGAAAATATTATTCAGATGATAACATGATTTTCATCTACTGGAAATTTTTTTTTCTCCTATAAAACTCCAAAAACTACTTTATATTTCCACCGTAACAACAATGAGAACAAGGAGAACAGTCCTCACCAAAATTAGAAAAACAGAAAAGTAAAAATCATATTCTCCTACCACGATCTGAACTCTCGTCCAACTGTTGGCCGGAAGACTGTCTTACTGACTGAGCTAATTTGACTAATCTTTAGATATTCGAAGAAATTCATCAAGAAGATACGCATGGGGTTATTTTAATTTTGATCAATAAATATACTTATACCAAAAATATGATAACTAACCATATAATCTGCTTATATGCATTTTTCTGTTTGTTTGTTTGTTTGTTTGCGCTCAAAAGGGTTGATCTCATTGGTTGATTTACCCCCCTTTTATAATATTACAATAGAAATTACGTCATGGAAACTCTTAAGACTTCATGTCTAATCACACATTAAAAAAGCTCAAGATGAGTTGAGATTTTCAAAAAAAAAAAACTAACTCAAAATCAGGATACTTGAATCATTAAAAACAAATTACCAAATGAAATGACTTTAGGCTTCTTAGTTTTGATCCATACATGAAAAACCTCGTCATTTCTGACGGTTATAAGTTAGTATTTTCATGATGTCTTTATCTATCATATACAAAATACAGTCGCAGTAATCATCTCCTGTCAAAATAGAAGTTGGAGTGGAGTTTGACCCTACAGTAGCCAGGCTTGTAAATCTTCGTAATTACGTTCTAGACTTATTGAGTCTTCCAGGGAAACGCCGACACAAAGACTACGATATTGTTATTTAAAAAAAAAAGCTTTTCAACTTGATTCAAGATGTGGTGGGTAAATATTGGCTGGATTGTTTGTTCAGTTGCAGGGAAAGGGGAAACAAAGAAGAAATACGAACAACGGGATTACTTTCCGACATTCCCCCTCATACCATAATGTCTGTCACCTTAAGCTTTATTCCTCACTGTCACTACACAAACTGCTTAGTGGATAGTTTAAAAAAATAAATGAAAGAAAATTGAAATTAGATTAGAAAGCAGAAATACATTTTTCCTGACAACTCTTACCAATCTTCTCTCTTCTCCAATTTTATTTTTCCGTTTTAATTTGAATTGAACGAAAACACAATTCCCATTTTGTTTGCAATAAATACATACATATCATATATATATATATGTATGTACATATATTTGTATATATCATCCAAGTGTAACTGATCCTGTCATTTTTGACGGATAGTATGCTGGTTTATCACCGATTACCTTACATTTCGGGAACACGTTCCGTTCAACACAATACCAGGACTTACACTTTCACGCTTTAAATTCAAAATTGTTCATCTCTTTGACTGATTGCCATCCGGGGTTCATTAAGGGTGGCCATTCTTTAAAAATCTAAATACGTATAAAATTTTAAAACGAATTTCAGATTATTTTTTCACACACATACATACATATATATATATATATATATATATATATATATATATACATATATATATATATATATATATCATTGTGTCATCTACAGACAGCTGTTTCAATGTATTACATCTCTTCACTGTGGCTATAGACTTTCTGTTATCCCATCCAGTACTGCGAGGAAGAATAAAAACCTTCACCTCAGACCTGGAGTCCAATATCCTACTTCTGAACTACGGAACTGGACGGTCCATAAGACTGATTTAAGCGATATATATATATTTACACAGAAATTCCTCATCCACCAGAGTGCTCTATTCCTATGGAAGAGCATTGCTTTTATATATATATATATATATATATATATATATATATATATATATATATATATATATATATATATATATATGCCAATCCATTCATAATATATTCATATACATTGGCATATGATCCACACTCTTACAAAAATACACACACACACACGCATAAGTGAACCACTACTTCTACCTAGAACAACGAATCTCAGTGAAATCCACGAAAGAAGAAGAAATCAAGCAAAGAATCACTCTAGGATGGCAAGCCTTTGGCAGAGTACGTTCAACTTTCAAAAACAAGATGATCCAATTAATCCTAAAAAAAAAGAGTATACAACCAATGCATCCTCTCAATAGTCACCTGTGGAGCTGAAACATGGAACTTAACCAAAAGATTGACCCGCAGACAGAGAAGCATGCAACGTGCACGTGAAAAAGTCATGCTCAACCTCATACGGAAAGATGTCTGAGACATTACAGAATCTATTAGAAAACTCAAAATAGCAATGGGCTGGTCACATTTAAAAAATGACAGACAACCGATGGAAATCAAGATCCACAATACGGATCCCCAGAGATCATATGCGCAACCAAAGCCTGCAGAATACAAGATGAAGACGAACTAGACAAATTTAGAAAGTGTTGGCTCCGCGACACGGTGTGTAGAGAGGTGTGGAGAATCCTGGGGAAGGTCTATGTCCAACGACGGACGATAAAAGGCTGATGACGATGATAAGTAACTGTTAGATCTTTGAGATGTGAACAGTTACATAGTTTCTGGTAATAACATTGTTGTAAAAACGCATCTGTAGAGTACTCAGTGACTGTTTATAATAGAAGCAGAAATTTCGAGATAGATTTTGTCAACATGGATACAGTGAAAACAAAAATCCCTTCTCCTGATGAGATGTCATAGGCATCGAAATAACTCATGAAAAAAGTTTTTTTTAATTATATATATATATATATATATATATATATATATATATATATGTATAACCCTAAATATGTCTCAGAATCCTATGTTAAATTTCTCTCCCCCGTCCCTTAAGTGCTACCCATGCCTCTCCCGTCTCCTACAGAAAGTTCTTCTCAAAAATCATGCACCAATTCCAGACTCCAAGAGATGTTCCTTTCGGTCCCTACCCTCTCCACACCCTCCCTCGATCTGTGCACTCGGCGTAATCATAATTCCAAATTTTCCGTTGGGGTGACATGCAGTTAATTTCACGGTCCGTCTACAGAAACGGTATGTCCCGTTCACCCCGGTGCGGAGTCACTCCCCACTCGATCTCGATTGTGGGTTATGCAAATGCGACTACTACTACTACTACTACTGATAATAATAATAATAATAACAATAATAATAATAATAATAATAATAATAATTACAAGTCTGGCTTGTTGCTCTGTCGTAATCGTCACGTGACCATCTCAATTTAGAAAGCGTCCAGTGTTGGGGGTGATCAATGGAAAGAAAAATGGGAAAGAGTGTGGTCAATGGATAAGTTACTTCTCTTGCTTTTTGTAGGGCAGTTGTCACTACAAAAAAGTGTTAATTTTCAAAGGACAACAAAAAAAAAAAACATAGACAAAAAACAAAAACAAAACAAAACAAGACAAGCGTGAATGCTGCCGGATTCAAACTGAGGGATCAATTTAGGATGAACTTAAAGTGCAAAATAATCCCCTTGAAGACCTTGCAGATCGAACCCCTGCAAAAATCGGGAAAATCGTTTCTTTTTTCTGGACATAATAATGAGTAGATGTTTTGATTGTCAGCCCTCTAACTCCAATGATGCGATCTGTACGTGTGATACTTACATAGTCAGTAATAGATTGCTTTCGAGATATGCTTTCCATTTTCTTGTAATGAAAGGTGTTACTTTTTATGCCAGTCATGTCTGAAATTTTATGATTATCGAAAGAGTCATACGTGGCGGAAAAAAAACATTCAAAACTTATACAAGAATTATGTTTATTGTGAAAAGAAGTATTTCTCTCATTCGTAAGATAAATTAACAGATTTTCTTTCTTAAATCTTAAGATTGTTTGTTTTCCCCTTCTTTTGAAACTGGAGTTTTTTTCCCCTTTTCTTCCAAATCTTTACCAAAAACTTCGATACATCGAGAAACTTAGCTAAGAAATTATTATTATTATTAATATATTAATATTATTATTATTTTTATTTTTATTTTTATTTTTATTATTATTATTATTATTATTATTATTATTATTATTATTATTATATTAATAATAATAATAATAATAATAATAATAATAATAATAATAATAATAATGATAATGATAATAATGATATATTTTGCAAGGAAATTTTATTTTATTCAAACTACACATTCATTTATCACCTGAGAATAGAAACGGTCTTTGCTCGATACCCTTTCTTGGAAGCTGGTTTCCTGGGTATCAAGTATTTCGATCCAATCATTTTTTGATC
>OY735224.1:3186322-3201322 GCA_963457665.1 Thysanoteuthis rhombus | reverse complement strand
ACATTATGACCATTGATATGTGAAAAAAGGCAGCTACAATCTCATAACAAATGCATATGTCAGTATCAAAAGTGTGTAAGCTGGCAAGCCAGCGTCGAAAACTCTATTTTGATGTGTTGAATACAATAAATTTGGATAAGAAGAAGGATTCAATTGACTTTGATAAAGGAAAAATTGTTATGGCCAGATGATTGGGTCAAAACTTATTAAAATGGCTTGGCTTGTGGGGTGTTCATGTTCAGCTGTGGTAAGTATTTACTGGCAGCGGCCCAAAGAGGGAAAAATCACCAACCCCCGATATGGGATAGGGCGACAAAAACTGTTGATGCCAAGAGGGCGATCCAACAACGGTTACTCTGTAATAAATTGCAGGTTGCTTTCATGAAGATGAAGGGAGGAATGTATCATACACAGTTTGTCGATCCTTGTTTCGTCTGAGGCCAATCAAAGTATCCGTATTAACCGATGTCCATCGCTGAGAGTGTATTCGACGAAAACAAGATCGTTGGAACTTGACCTTGTATCTATGGATAAAGTCACCAGTTCCTATATGTTTCGCTTTCTCTTGAATGAGGTGGACGGCAGGGTATATCAGCGCCGTTGTCTCGGGGAAGTGATGGAACCAAAATACACTACAGGAAAACAACAAGATGATGGAGGTGATCATTTGGGCTATGTTCGACTGTGAAACACTGGGTCGTATCATTCGTAAGGAAGGTACTTGGTCACTTACCGAATACATCATTGAAGACCAGGTACATATCTTCATGGCAACAGTCTTATAAAATGACATTGGCATCTTTCAGCGGGATGATGTACCTTGTCACACACTGCATGAATTGTACAGGGATGGTCCCAGAATAATAAGGAAAGCTGTAACGACATATTTCAATCTTATTGAGCATTCAATGGAGGTACTGGACCAACAAGATCTCTCTGTAGAACCTCCACAGCGTAACTTGTAGCTGTTGAAGACATTTTGCTCGAGATGTGCTGTTTTTTTTCTGTTTGTTTGCATCAAACACAATTATACTCAAATATATATTTGCATAATTTATCCCTGTGTAAATATTCTGTCATTTTTGACGGGTAAGCCGCTTGAAATCTATCAGAATTATTCAATTTATTCCATCGACGTAAAAGAGTATGCTGTAGGTAATTTTAGACGTGTTGAATTCGATTATAATTTTATTTTCTGTATGGTTTGCGTCGATCTTATTTAAAAAAAAAAGAAGAATTTCAATGGATTTTTCGCGCTATTTTTTTCGATTGAAATTTACAAAGCCGATAATCAGTCAGTTGGTTTGCCGGAGTCAAAAGTATGCCTGGTGTTTCTCCCCGGGAGAATGTGGAGGTGGCTGTGTTCAAATAGTGTCCAGACCGCAGCTGCAGCCACTTCTGGAAAGGGGGTTTCCAGGAGGGAGGGGACAAAGAGCCCTTGTCCATTTGCCAAGAGGAGGCAGGGCATTCCACCAAAGCTAGCTGAAAAACGCCCTATACGGTGGATTTTCTGCTAGTTTATATATATATATATATATATATATATATATATATATATATATATATATATATATATATATATATATATATATATATTAGAATGTGGATTCGCTACACAAACTAACTCATGTTTCCTTCCTCTTTTGGCCTCGTCATAAAATAAATCTATTACATCACAGAAGTGGCTTTATATTATTGATAGATTATTATTTAATGTTATACTGCTAGCCTTATTTGTACCACATATCTATCTATCTATCTATCTATCTATCTATCTCTCTCTATCTCTCTCTCTCTCTCTCTCTATATATATATATATATATATATATATATATATTGTGGCATCCACAGACAGCTGTTTCGTTGTATTACAACTCTTCAGTGTGGCTATAGACTATCCATTATTATATATATGTACATATATTATTAGAAAATGGATATATAATCCGACAGAATGATTATGAATGTCTTAATTTAGTTCAAAACAGATATCCCATTTTCACAGGATGAATATGCCAATTGCAGCTGCAGGAATCGAACCTACGTCCAAATATAGTTTATTTTGAGACGATGCCTGCAGCAGCATAATCCTTTAATTGTTTATTCTATTTCGGCCAACTGGAATATTCCCCGTGTAATGACAGGGCGTCGGTTCAAATACAGTTTCAAATTAAAATAACACAATCCTAATTATTCTCTCAGATTATAATACCTTTTCTTCGTAATATAATTGTTCATGTTAGACATATATATATATATATATATATATATATATATATATATATATATATATATATATATATATATATATATAATTCACACATATATGGATAGGTAGGGTTTGATATGTGTGCGTGCATGTGGGTACTTGTGGGGGTTGTATTAGTTAGAGCAGTTTGGTATCCGATTCCTCCTGCCCCACCCATGATTATTAGTTGTATCCAACGCGTATTCACGGAGGGAGGCGTCCCAGGAAGAGAGACTAGATTCCTGGCCCGAGGTAAAATTAATAGAGACATTATGGTAATATATTCGGTGGAAGCTTCCTTCGAACTTTTCCCTTCCAAAGTCAACGTCGACGAAAATCCGAGACTCTCTTTGCTCACACAATCACGAATGTATGCATTTAATTCGGAAAGACCCACCGAACTACCCCCCATGTTTTTAGCCCCTAACCTTCTCTCATACTCTCCTATCCTCACTCCCATATATATATATATATATATTCATATATGCATTTATTCTTGCATAGGTGTATCAATAAGTCCGTAGCCTGATAATGGAAAAAGAATTTATTTTACACGGCAAATATTTGTAGACCAACATATTTTCCTTCCGTGTCAATGCACTTAATCAAACGCATCTTCTTGATCACATAAATCAAGAAGTTTTCACATTGAAATTCAACTAGTAGCTGAGGTAGATAACTGATTTATTGATCCACTTTGCATATATATATATATATATATATATATATATATATATATATATATATATATATATATATATATATATATATATATATATATGATGGTATATGTATGCATTTTATTCGGAGCCAATCACTGACTCCCCATACTTATTGGCTCCTCTTTCCTACTCCTAATTTCTCCGACCCCTTACCTCCTTATAATACTCCCCACTCTAGGATACACGCATAAAATATCTATTAATAAAGCAGGATAACGTAAGCGGATTTCAGTTGTATATATATATATATATATATATATATATATATATATATATATATATATATATATATATATATATGTATATATATATATATATATGTATGTATATATATATGTATGTATATATATATGTATGTATATATATATGTATGTATATATATATGTATGTGTATATTTAAACAAAACAAAAAAAATGGAGGAAAAACGTTTTGGTCAGTTTTTTTACTGCCGTGTTTGTTATTTAGACTGAAGCGGATCAAGGATCGGTGTGGTAGTTTTGCTGGGGTGGGGGAAGATATTTTGTCCTGCAGTAGTAAGGTGCAAGTGAAATTATTTGCATGGTATACATGAGAGATGGTATTACAGAGAGCACGATAGAGAGAGCGAGAGGGAAAGAGAGACAGAGAGTGAGAGTGAGAGAGAGAGAAAACATAGTCAGGATAGGGGAGCATAGTTTACGGTACAGTTTGAAGATCTTTAATCCGGCATTATTTGGTCCAGTAACTTCAATGGTCCGGCACGTTTAGAATCTACCGCCATAATTTTCTGAATTTGCCACCAGGTACTGAACTTGATCTGCACTTCAGCCTAGTGTTTTGGTGACACAGTCCTGTTAATTCAATATTTTCAGCTGTATTTCAACCCTGCAGAAGATGATGCTCGTTCTAAAAAGCTCAAGCTAAAAACAATACTGAATCGGACGACGGAACCTCTGTAAAGAGTTTGTGACCATTATGGGGCCTTATTCATGATCTAAAAGGGTTAATTTCCGTACTTCAAGAATGGCCAGGTCTGAATCTTTCCGGATTGAAGGAGTTCGACGCTAAGAAAATCATAATTATTAATGTCGATAACATCGTGTAACGCCATTTCTGTTCCTGGGTAGTGAGTGTTATTTTCTGATTGCTCATGGGTAGAGGATATAGAAAATAGCTATTATTCTTTCCTAATTTCGCTTTTGTGACCAGGGCCATCATATTCGTATGTAATTGTTTTGCTCACCTTATGTAATCGTTCCTGGGTCATTAGTGTTATTTTCTGACAGCTTTTGTCTAAAAAGTATGGAAAATGGCTTTTATTTCTTTCAAACTTTGTGATCAGGACAGTGATATTCAAACGTAATTGTTTTTCTCGGTCTTAATGATTGGAAATTCACAAAAAAATGAATTACCAGTCGTCAAATTGAAAATAAGTAGATTTCAAAATATAACTATCCTGCTTTCAAAAGCAATTTTTGAATAGAATAAAATTTTATTTACTTTTTAAAGATAATATGTTAGAATAAAAACTGTAAAAACCCAGGAACAGAATAAAAGTGAAAAAGGGTTTCACAGTGTAATAAATCAATATATATATATATATATATATATATATATATATATATATATATATATATATATATATATATATATATATATATATATGTATATATATATGTATATATATATATATGTATATATATATGTATGTATATCATGTATATATATGTATATATATATATATATATATATATATATGTATATGTATATATATATATATATATATATGTATATATATATATATACATATATATATGTATATATATATATATATATATATATATATATATATATATATATATGTGTGTGTGTGTGTGTGTGTTTGTATACATATATTATCATTATTATACTAATGATGTACTTTTTCCATAGCTGGAACAGTGTGATGAGACATAGGTACATAGAATCAGAAGCGGACATGGTGCCATTTCAACCCCCCGGTCCCCTAATTAAGGGGGGGGGGGCAAAAGCTTTACGAGTAGCAGTCCACCCGTTACTTTTACTGACAATCTACGATAACAAGGATATATTTGTACTAACATGAATTGTACGAATGATATTTCATCCTTTGCAATTGTTTTTCCCCAACTAAGCGATGGTGCCTGTCTATTCATCGCAAATTTTCCTTTCTCATTAAATCTCACAAAATATTGTCGGGGACCCCCAAAGGTCTAGACCCACCCCTCAAATCTTGAGCTATGCCTCTGGATAGAGAGATAGATCCCCCTCCTTCTCATAATCATCATAATCATCGTGATAATCAGCCATCTCAGGTCCATTGTTGGACAAAATCCTTTCCCGAGCTCCTCCATGATGATTGTATGATCAGATTGTTTTATAAACGTTGAGGTTAATTGAGCCACAGCTATAATTTTCTGGTGAACTGAATTCTGGATCGTCATTATCCTAGACCAATTGCCTCCCAAGGCTAGAGGGTGGAGTCTACTCTGTTAATTACCCATATCCTATTGGGAGAGGAAAGAAAGGATGAATTCATGTTTTTCCTGTAGTTTCAGCTAACTCCTCTGGAAGGCCATTGCTGATGCATGTTCGATCGTCTACAGGGCTTGTCTGTTGAGGCCTTGTGCCAGACTAAGCTAAGCTTAGCAAATGACTGTTTTTTAACATCGTGGTCGATGTCGCTTGTTATCGTGAGTTTACCTTCGAGAAAGAAAAACTGTAATTTTGCATCAGAAAGACAAAGGGTTTACAATTCTTTGGGGATATCTTTGAAGCATATAACTCCAATCAAACACCCACCTTTCATGCTAAAAAAAAAAATTAAAATGGCCAGGTTAGTCACGGGCCAACGTATTTTGGCGATATGTTATGTTTGGGCGATCAATTAAAAATTGGAGAAAGGGTTAATGAAAGAATAAGTCATTTCTCTTACCTTTTGTTGAGTGGTGATCATAAAAAGTTCCAACTTAGAAGAAAAAAAATACAGCGTGAACACTACAAGACACAAACTGAGAAAGTAATTTAGCATAAACTTATATTGTAAATTCAACCCCACACCCTAATATCTATTGAGAGGTGAAAAAACAGGATTGGCTGTGTCCTGTATGTGCGAACCAGACCCACTTAAAAACTAAAGAAACCTATGCTGACAGAAATAGGTGATCGATGAATAAGTTACTTCTTCCGCCTATTGTTGAGTAGTGGTCATCAAAAAACGTGAACATAATTAGAGGACCAATTTAACATGAACTTGCTTTATAAATTGAACCATTATCCCAAAAGTGTATTTTTGGCAGATTTTGAAAGAAAAAAGTCAATATGAAATAAACGTTTAAATTTTCATCCCTTTCGCTCCATTAGCACGGCCTGTGCGCATGACACATCCAGAGTCACTCAAAAACATAAAAAACCTATGTTGACAGTATGGGTTGATAGTTTCTAATAAAATTAGGAAAACATTTTTGGTGGATTTTAGAGAAAAAAAAAGTCGATAAGAAGTAAATGTTTGAAATTTCATCCCTGTAGCTCCATTGGCGCGCTCTGTATGCATGACACATCCAGAATCACTTGAAAACTGTAGAAAAAATCTATGTTGACAGTTTGGGTTGACGGTTTCTAATAAAATCAGAGAAAAAAAAATGGAAGTGTATGCATCCACGCCGGCGGTCGTTGACTTGTAGAACGAGCAACAATATTAGTGACCAGGGGTAGACGAACACACTGAAACTTGACTTAAGTGGGCTTTTAGGATTTGGAGTTCAAGATTGTCGCAGGGGAGGGCGGGGGGCGAAAACAAAAAACCCAAAATAACCTCTACAAGCCCCCCCCCCTAAAAAAAAAGTCCCAAACAAAACAGAACAAAAACATATAAAAAAAGAAAACTGGTTGCTTTGCTTCGGGAAAACAGTATTGGTTGGAGATGGGGGGAGGGGTCTGCTAAGTAAACAGGCCCCTTACAATCTTCGTTGACTTCAACTGACATTGGACAAACAATGAAAAAAAAAACAACCCCTGCCCCTCCGACCTAAAGCCCCCCCATGCCCTATGCCCCCATGCCCTTTCCCGCTCTTTTGTTTGTCTGTATCTATTTACTTCCGCCATATTTGTAATTCTATTTCAGAACAGAAACTAGTCTTCTTTCTTCTTCTTCCATCAAAACTGTTTTTCTCTTTTCATAATCTCTGCATTTTTTGTGTGTGGGTTCTCTCACTGCTGTCGGCTTATCTGATTCTTATCTGCTTTGTTCCTTAGGGTTTTTTCTTTCTTTTTCTTTTTTCGTTCGCTGGTGTTTTTCTTTCTTTGTTTTCCTCTTCATTTTCTCTCTTGTTATAATTCCTTTAAAAAAAATATTTAATTCATTTTTATGCTATTCGTTCTTTCTTTCTGTCGATGTTTCATTTTTCATTTTACTTCTCCTTTCCTTTCTTTTTTTTTATTCTTCATTTCATTCTTGCTGAAAGTATCATTCTTTTTCTTTGAATATAAGTCTCTTCTTTTTCTTCTTTTTTGTATCATCTTCGTATAAATCTTCTTCTTCTCTTTTATTTTTTAACCTCTCCTTCTTTCCTTTCAGATATCTTTCTTCTCTTTTTTCATGCTTCTTCTTCTTCTTTTTCTTCTTCTTTGTCTTCTTTCAGCCTATTCTTCTTACTTCTTGTCATACAAAAAGTTCAATTTTAAATAGTTTCTTTCTCCTTGTTATCACGATTTTTTCTGCTTTCTTAATTGTTTAATTCTATTTTACTTCTTAAACATCAATTTAAAAATGTCTCAGCCTCCTGGTCTACCCTTCTTTTAGCATAATTCTTATTCTTCCATTGTTTCAGATTCTTCTTTTTCCCTTCCTTATTTTTTCCAACAGAAATCCTCCATTCTATCTTTGGTCTTTTCGACTTTCCTTTTTTTTTTTTAACTTCATTCTTCAGGAAAAAAAATTTTTCGTCATTCTCTTCTTTTGTTTCTCCAAACTTTTCATTCCGTTTTCTTTCAAGCACGAATCTTTTTCTTCCATTTTTTTCGGCCTTTTTGAACATTAATTCTTATAAAATTTGTTTTTCCCTTTTCGAAGTTTTTCTCTCTTCATCATTCCTTTCTCGTATTTATTACCTTTACGAACGAAGTTAGAGAGGTATATTGTATAATTGGTCACGTCTGTCTTTTTCGACTATCTATCCACAAAGTATCCCCGAAAGTTCTCTACAGGTTTTGTCGGAGAATGGACAACGGGATTAGAGTTAGTTAAATTATGGCATCTTTTGATTGAGAGATTTTCCATTTTTGTTTTCATACATTCATATATATATGCGCATGTCTGTCTACTGGATATCACCAAAAGTATTCAATGAATTTGAAGGAAATTTTGTGGAGAAGTGAACAATAGGCTGTGAAAGAAGTGATTAAACTTGTTTGTGGATCCATGCAGGAATAATTCCCCTGACTGCTTCTCAGCTTAAGGATGTTTTCAATGTTCTTTAACGACCATTTTAACACGTCTTTTTTCTTGTGCCTTGTTGAGTTCACCCTACTCACTCGCTTACCTCCCCTTCTTCTTCTTCTTCTTCTTCTTCTTCTTCTTCTTCTTCTTCTTCTTCTTCTTCTTCTTCTTCTTCTTCGCTAAACTTAGGGTTGTAGAAATTTCCCCTTCGCCGAACGTTTTTCACGGATCAGTATTTTTCTTATGTTTTGCTTTCATATATTTATTTCTGTAGACATCTCTCTCTTTTTTTTCATTGGGTTCTTTTCGTTTTTCGTTATGTATTTAGTTTTTAAAGCGATAACAGGGGTCACGTGTTCATGTGTACAAATGTCCATTCGAGCATGCGCAAACAGACTGAGTGACTTGGATAAACCTTCTCCCTTTTCTCCATATTCCTTCCTCACTTTTAATTTTTTCCTTTTCTTTCTCTGTATCTTTAATTATTTCCCTCTTTCCTTCACTATTTCTTTAATCCTTTTTTTTTATTTTCTCAGTTATCGTATATTCTTTTTTTTCTTTTTTCTTTCATTCTTTCTTCTTCATTTTCTCGCTTTCTTTTGTACTTTCTATCGTACTTTCTTTCCTCCTTCCAATCTTTCTTTCTTTCTTTTCTCCTTTCTTTCTTTTTTCTTTCTTTCTTTCTCGCCTTCTTTCAATTTTTCGTTCAATCTTTCCTTTTTTTTCCTTCTTTCAATCTTTCTTTCTTTCAATCTTTCTTTCCTTCTTTCATTCCTTCATTCTTTCTTCTTTTCCTGATTCTCAATGCACAGTGTTTCTCCCTCTTCAACAATTGTTCATTCCTTCTTGAAAATATTGCTTTTTCGATTCCTTTCGATTTTCCCTCCTTCCATTCCTCCCTCCCTTCTTTCTCTCCTCCCCTCCTTCATCATCTAATTCTCCCCTCTCTTTTCTCTTCCTCTTTCTTCCACTCTTTCTTCACTATCACATCTCTCTCACTTATATCCTACTTGACTTTCTCCTTTTATCTCTTCCTTTCGTTGCTCCGATGACGATATTGTGGTTTGGGTTAGGGTTGTTTGTTTACAAAAGGATCTTTTCTTCTTCGCTTCTTTTTTGGTTTATCCTTGTTTTGTAGAGTTATGTTAGCTTTCATCTTTTGTTTACGCACAATTAGGATTTCTCATTTTTTTCAATCTTTTCGTTTTTCGTTCTTCGTTTCGTTTCCGTGTCCCCGTTCTTGTATTTTTGGTTTCCTCCAACTCCATGTTCTTGCCACATTTATTTTCGTTTTTTGTATCAACCAAAATTGTCAACATAGGTTTGTTCAATCTTTAAGGGATTCTACCTGACTCGCTATGTATGTATACATCAAGGGTACACACACACACGCACACACACACACACGCACATACACACACACACACACACATATATATATATATATATATATATATATATATATATACACGTGCACACACACACACACATACATACATACATACATATACATATGTATATATATATATATCTTCCAACTTGGGAATAGAGCACTCTGGTGGATAGGGAATTTTGCACGAGAAAATACATCGCTTAAATTCAACCATACTGACCGTCCAGTTATACATAGGGCATAGATAAAATGCCAGCTTATGGATCTGAAGCGAAGGTTTCGATCCCACCTTGTGGTCCTGGATGGTATCATGGATAGTCTATAGCTACACTGAAGAGTTGTAATACAACGAAACAGCTGCCTGTGGATGACATAATTATTTAATTATCATCATTATGCATATATATATATACATATAAAACTCCTCATGTCTATGAAAGATGTTTTTGTTTGTTCTCGCATTAGAAAAGTGCCAACCACAGCTGTCTAAATAGATTTCTGCAGTTTTCAAGTGGTTCTAGCTGGTTGGCTATGAATGAACATCCGTATGTGCCAGGTGTACAGTTTGCACCAATTTAGCTAGAGGGCTGGAAATTCAAACATTTACTCCTTATTAGGACTACAAATATCGTTTTCTTTCTTTTCCTGTTTTAAGAAAAAATCCCCACCCACGATAAGTTTTTTTTTTAGGGGGGGACTTCAATTAGCGACGTTTATGGCAAATTGATCCTTTACTTTGTGTCCGGCTGCATTCACATTTGTTTTTGAAAAATCCCTTTTTTTAAAGAGGTGTTCAGTTTGTAATGTCAGTTTATGCTAAATTAATCATTTAGTGTTCAAGCTCTTTTTTTTTCAAACATGGACTTTTGATCACTGCCCAGCAAAAGACGAGAGGAGTAACTGAATCCATTGGACGACCCCAGCACGGTATTCGGACAAAAGACGTTGGTCACCAGACTGTTTCTACTGAGTGACTAACCAGACCTGTTTTTATCTTCCTTTGTAACGTGGGAAGTACAGAGTGGCGTAGCGGTTATCGTTACCGAACGAAACGGGACCGGCAATCCGCGTTCGAGTTTCGATTGAGGTTGCTTCATTTTGCGTTAATGCCTTTGGGAAAGGCATGAATCCACTTGCATCTCTTGCTATGGATAAATTGCAGGACAGTTAAAGCCTTTTAGCCCTCTTAGTCAGTCCAACAAAAGTGAAGGCCTACAGCATCATCGTGGTCCTAAGCCCGGTTGAGAAATGGAGACTTTCAGGCGTCAGGTCAGCATAAAAACCAACAATTTCCACAAAAACAATGAATAAATCTCCAATGAACGAATTCCGCATCGTTAAAAATGGAGACAGATGGGTGTGGTTAGTCACTTGATAGAAAACGTCTCAAGACCAACGTGTTGGAGACGACCAATTAAAAAAAAATTGAAAATGGGGTGATCAACGAATAAATTACTTCTGCAGCTTTCTGTTGGGTGGTGATCATTAAACAAGAAAAAAACAACAAAAAAAAGGTTGAAAAAAAAAAACGAACAAAAAAAGAAAAAAAAAACGTGAGTCGGTGCTACCGGAGAGAAACTAATTCAAATATATTCATGTATATTTATGTGGATTTGATTATGGAAATAAATATACAAAACCAAATCAACGTGAATAAAGTAATAAAAGATGGAGAAAGAGAGGGACAAAAGAGAAAAGGGAAGAGAAAAAGAATGAAAGAAAGAAAGAAAGAAAGAAAGAAAGGAAGAAAGGAAGCGGAGAAAAAAAAGAATGGAAAAAAAGGAGAACGAAAGAAAGGGAGAAAGAGAGAAAGGAAGGAAAAAAGAAAGGAAGAAAGAAATAAAGAAAGAAAGGAAGCAGAGAAGGAGAAAAGAAAGGATGAGTAGAAGGAAGAAAGGAAAAAGAAAGGAAGAAAGAAAGGAGGAAAGGGAGGAAGGAAAAAGGAAAAGGGAAGAAAACAAGAGTGAGAGCAAGAGAGGTTGGAAGAAAGGAGAGAAAAAAACGAAGAAAGGAACGAAGGAAAGAGGGAAAAGAAGAGGGATGGAAGGGTGATAGAAAGAAAGGAACAAACAAACAAAAGAAGAGTGGAAAGAATGAATGAATGAAAGAAAGAAGAAAAGAAAGAAAGAAAATAAAAAAGAAAGTAAGAGTGACAGCATGGGGAGTTAGGAGAAAAAAGGAAGAAAAGAGCAGGAAAAGAGGGAAAACATGGAAGAAACAAACAAAATAAGGATTGAAATAAGGAAAGAAAGAAAAAGAAAGAAAGAAACAAGAAGAAACAGGAGGACAAGAATGAACGAAGGGATGAACAAACGGAGGAAATTCGGTAGGAATAAAGGCGGTAAAGAAAGAAAGGAAAGAAAGAAAGAAGAAAAGAAGAGAGAAAAGAAAAAACAAAGTACACACAGGGAGAGAAGCAAAGAAGGAGAGAAAGAAAGCGAAGAAGTAAACGGAAAGATAAAGAGAGTATCATGAACGATATTCGAGTAAAGAAAGAAAGAAACAGAGAATGAAGGGTGGAATGAAGGAAGGGAGGGAGGAAGAAAGAAAGCAAGGATGAAACAGACAGAAAGGAAAGAGAGAGGGAGGAAGCGAAGAAATGAAGAAATAAGGAGAAAAGAAAGGAAAGAAGAAGGGGAGAGATAAAGAAAGTATCTTGAACTTTCTCTGAATGAAAAAAGAAATAACGAAACAGAGGATAGAAGGGAGGAAGGGAAGAATAAGAAAAAAAGGTAGGAAAGTGGGTAGAAAGGAAGGAAGGAAAAAAGAAAGAAAATATAAGGAGGGACTGAAGGAATGAATGAAAGAAAGCAAGAAAAGAAGGAAGGAAACGAAGAGATATTAAAGTATCCTGAACGTTTCTTTGTGTAAATGAAGAACAATGAAGAAAATAGAAGGAAAGAAAGAAGATAGAAACAAAGAAAAGAAAGAGGTAAAGACAGAGAGAAAAAAGAGAAAGGAAATGAGGAAGAGAGAAAAAAAGGAAACGTAGAAGAGACAAAGAAAGTACACTGAACGTTTTATGACAAAAAGGAAGAAAGAAATAAAGAATAGAAAGAAGTGGGGAAAGAAAAGGAAGAAGTAAGTAAGGAAGGAAAGAACAAATAAACAAAGAAAGAGAAGGGAAGTAAAAAGAAAGAAAGAAATGACAAACAAAGGAAAGGAGAATGGAAAGAAAGAGATAAAGAAAGAATCGTGAATGTTCTTTGGAGTAAAGAATAGACATCGTTTCTATTTAAGGATCTTGTACGGCGCCATTCGCTTCGTATTCCCATATGAATCGGAACGGCTGTTGTCATTGAAAAACGACATCTCACACGCTTATCCGAAATTACATGATATTTGTTCACACGCACAGCGCAGAGGTTGGTGCCCGCGTGGTGTGGATTCATCGGCTCCATACTGATCACACGCATTCGATTGATCAATGTTGCTAGATTGTTGGAGAGGTTTCTGGCCATATTCGGCCAAATGCCTATATTGTTTTCAAAAGCCATTATTTTTGAAAAAAAAAAAAAAGAGAAGATTTATTGTAGATGAAGTGTTCTAAATCTTTGGTATTATTTTATATTCACCATTTACCTTCACCTTGGTACATAGTTTGGGGTGTTTCTAGCTAAACACACGTCAGATAAATAGCCAAAAATGGCCAAATGACAAGATTTTCAAGGAAAGCAAATTAATTCATTACTTTTTAATATTAGAGGAAGTATTATGATTACTTAGGGATGATTTATAAAGAAATGATACTTATGTTCGCCTCCATCATAGTTTTTCAGTTGGTTTTTATTTCAAATTGACCTTGACAACCTGACTATCAGAGTAGTGATTAAAACTTGAATGAAATTTTATGAAAGTGGATAGAAGTATAAAATTTTTTCAATAATAACGATTCGAAAAAAAAACCTTCAAAACTAAAGAACTCACCGGAAATATAAATTTATCAAAAGAATGGACAATCATAACATCAAAATTTGAAGTCATGTAAAAAAAAAATCGCTCAGAAATATGGTCAGAATAAATTGTATTCATGACATCACAGGTGTTTTCCCCTATAATCACTTCTGAAAAAAGTTTTTGAAAAAAAAACCCAAAACCAAACAAACATCTAGAAACATCCAGGTCTTAGGGAATCAAGGTGTTAATGATAAACCAGTTAAAATAAGGCGCTCCAAATGATCAAAAAAGTATTTTCTCCAAAAGTATTTTTTCTACAAGCAGTCTGATGGAGTATTGAAGACAATTTCCAATCCATAGACAAAACTGTGTGACCAGAGGCGCTGGAACAAACAAACAAATTAACAAACAAACACACAAATACAGGTACCTATGAAAAAGGATATAACACTTCGCTATCTTTAACACCAACAGTGATTCAACACCACGTCAACAAAGTTAATGGTCAAAAATTTGAATATGGCCAAATCAAATTTAAAAAAAAAAGGCCAGATCTGATAAATTTGACCGGAAATAGCCACAATGGCAACCGTGGGATTGGTGTTGTATAAATCTCAAATGGAGTTGCGTATGATTTGACAGTCTGTTAGAAATATGCGGCAGTTAAGTTCTAATTTTACACAAACAGGCCTGGTTAGTCACTCAATAGAATCAGTCATGTCACCGACGGTTTTTGACACCATGCCGTGTTGGGGATGATCAATCGGAACATTGGAAGAAAGGATGGTCGATGAGTAAGTTACTTTTCCTGCTTGGGGGGGGGGGAGCAGTATTCACTAAAAAGTTTGAATTTTCAAAAAAACAAAAAAAAAACCCCCAAAAAAACAAACAAAAAAAAAACGAATAAGTGGGCATAAATCGGGGGCCAATTTGCCATAAAATTACATTGCCAATTGAACCCATATACTAGAAACCTACGTAGCGAGGGAAGGAGTAAAAAAACTAACAAACGAAAAAACAAACAAAACAAAAAAACAACAACAAGCAAATGAAAATAGATGTAGATGTAATAAGGAGTAAATGCTGGAGATTTCCACCTTTTGGCTCCGTTGGTGCAGCGTGCGTGCTTGACACATACTTACATGACGAGCTGAACTTGTTTGAAAAATGAAAACTTATGAAAACCTTTTCTGACAGATTTGCTAATTTTTGGCTATTTTGATTCGCAGTCTCTATTACATATGTATAAATATAAACATATGTATTTAGATATATTGGGAAGGGTCAACCTAGGTTTCTTCAGTT
>OY735224.1:3181322-3183822 GCA_963457665.1 Thysanoteuthis rhombus | reverse complement strand
TTTTTAGGATCACTGCCCAACAAAAGGTGGGGAAGTGACTTATCCACATCCATTGTCCACCCTTTAAACTATTTTTTAATTGATCACCTCCAACAAGGCATGCAGCAAAAAAAATGCAGTTTCTATTGAGTGACTAACCAGACTTGTCCTTGTCTCTTTTTCAGCATTTGAGCTGGAGAAGATCAAATCAATGATAACTCCACTCCAACGTCTGCTGCAACCGAAGGTGATTATTGAAACCTTGTATTGTCTATATAATAAAAAGAAATTATGAAAAAAAAAAAAAAAAAAAAGAAAGATTTTTCAACATAGAAGTATTTATTCATGAGAATGAAATAAGCCCTGGCTAACTTGTTACATAACTTTTCGTATACGTGTAAAACTTGTCAGTTTGACTCAGTCGGTAAGAGAACCGCCAACCGATCATTCGATCGTGATTGCAAACCAAAGTATTGAAATGGTATATATATTTTTTTCATTGGTTTCGTTTAACCGTGACGGGACAGACGAACAGTGGACAGCTTACTCTCCTTAATTAGGTTGTTATTATTATCATTATTATGAGAGTTGTTATTATTATTCTTGTTATTCTGGTTCTTATTACAGCATCATCGTCCGCGTCATCAAATTCCTTTATCGGGTGCTTTGTACCCTTGACGTGTCTTTTTTAGTAGATCTTGTTTCTCTAAGGAAATGAGCTCCTTTTTTTTGTTTTGCATTGTATCTCCAACTTGTGTAGAGGACATGCTCTGTTCTTTTCCAAATATTGTCCAACGATCAAATGCAAACGTTTCATAGATATTTGAAAAAAACTATTCGTTCTTGAAATGAGTCATCTTTTCATCTAGTTAAACGGGAAACATATTTTAGATGCTGTGTTACAGTAGAAAAAAAAACCAAGTCAACTCCAGCCTCCGATTCGGACGGGAGTTTGAGCAACAAAAAAAACAAAACGTATCAGGGAGTTAATCATTGATATCCTGTTACGAAACGCTGTGTCGATATTTCTAGAATCTGTTATGTGAACGTACCACATAAATACGTGGTAGTTCGTTTCTGGCTGCAACAATTCCCAGCTTTGTCTATTCCCAATTTATACACTTCAAATATTGGTTGCTTTTTGCTCTCGGAAAAAAAACACCATTACATAAATACGTATTTCTGGTGTTTAGAATTCTATTCTCTCGAAACAACGTCCGTGCCGTGATATAGCAAATCGCTTTTGGATATTTTAGTCGTGACGGGCGTATAACAATGTGTGTCAGTGCTTATACACTAAAATACACCGATGAGCAAAAACATTTATTCTTGCACCCTGTTATGATCAACCACGCCCCGAAGGAGAGAGAGAGAGAGAGAGAGAGAGAGGAGAGAGAGAGAGAGAGAGAGAGAGAGAGAGAGAGAGAGAGAGAGAGAGAGAGAGAGACAGAGACAGAGACAGAGATTCGTGGTAGTATTTATGTAAAAAGCCACCGGTCACCGTCGAATCGGCTGGACAATGGAAAAATGTTGGGAGTGTTATATTAGTTATTGTTGAAATAGATCCACATTGGTCATTCTGTTGACCATACGATAGTACTATGTTTGACTGCTAGAACGGGATAGTGAGACACCGATCTGGTGCCTTGGCGATGAGATATGTGTGTAGACAATGGAGAGGACAGAAAACATTTCATGCCATTTTTTTTTTCAGTAGACTGCTGGATTTCAATACCGTAATTCACCATGAGCAATTCGCGATCTGATTCAGCTTCAATTCCGAATGTCGAAAACTTACATTCAGCTATGTCTACAAGTATGAATCATGAATTGTGTTATATTACACAGAAACTTATCTGAAATAATTTCTCGCTGATACACAGTTAATACATCATTTGAAGTAGCGGCTACCTATCGGTGCTAGGTTCAATTCCTGCTGCAGCCCCAATCTCTTTCGTTGTTTATTCTATTTTACGTTGTCTAAATTGAATGATATATTAACCGAGTAGCGACGGGATATCATTCCAAATAAGTTTCTATTTAATGTAACTCAATTTATGATTCATTCTATCGAACCAAATAATGTCCATTCCTTAAATACATAAATGTCACGTTGAAAGAGACGAATAGACCGAGAATAAACGAGATGAGAATTTGTGTTGAAAGCAATTATTCGGCCTTATCTGGGCTGTACAGCATTATGGTAAGTCACTCGGTACACTTAAGCGGCTATACGGTGGCAGGTTCGATTCCTGTTGCAGCCCCCTTTTCTTTGGTTGCTTATTCTACTTAACGTTGTCTGAGTGATATATAATGTCGGGAAATCATTCCAGATAAGTTTTTATATAATATAACACAATTTATAATTCATTCTGTCGGACCAAATAATGTCCATTTCTTAAATGTATACAAATATGAATAACAGTTATGTTTCCGTATGTATATATATCTGGATTTTTTAGCTGATGGTTCCTTCGGAAAAGGTGGGGGTTATACATGGGGAAATACGGTACCTCTGAAT